>CM054152.1:9627941-9733787 GCA_028751875.1 Rapana venosa
ATTCAAGGCTGGGCGACTTATCAAATGAAAGTTAACGACTATGGATCCCGTTGGTCTTGGATTTAAAAACTTATCAGTACTTCAGGTGCTATTTTGAAATTTAGAATTTAGATTTAGTTTTGATGTAATGAGAAATTTTGATCAATTCTTACCCAAAGGGTTCGTAAGGTCGGGAGTTCAAATCTTGGCAGCGGCGTTATGGTAAATTATTATAGGTGTTGGTTTTTGATTATTTTATCTGGAGTCAGCAGTTGTGACACCATTCCCATGCACGTCTTTTAGTGAGACACCATTCCCATGCACGTCATTCAGTGAGACACCATTCCCATGCACGTCTTTCAGTGAGACACCATTCCCATGCACGTCTTTCAGTGAGACGCCATTCCCATGCACGTCATTCAGTGAGACACCATTCCCATGCACGTCTTTCAGTGAGACTGTTTACCGAGGTACCATGTGGTAACACGTGCGTAGCTTCTTGCCCACACCTACAAATCTATTTTCTGTAGAAGGGTATGCCAACTATGACTGGTGGTATGGATAGCACAAACAAGCCCAGCATGCACACTCCAACTTAAAGAGGGATGGACTCCACCAGATTCAACTTGCCCAAGACACAGTCTGAGTGAGTTAATTACCCAAGCAACTCCTGATGAAGAGAAATCAATCCTATTCCATGCTGTATGAAAGAACTGCAGTACATTGAGTTTTACTTCCCAACTAGCTAATAATGAAATGTTTTACAGTGTATAGATAAATAATCGGAGAATTAACTGGGGACAGGTACGATTAGGTAATAGTAAATGTATTTTTTATATTAGTGTTGTGTTTTTGACACAGCTCTATGCATGTTTTTTTAAAAATATCAGATACTGGCTGGCGACCATGACCTTGTGATCAGGAAACGGGAGAGGAAGTGCATTAGTGCCGGGATACAGTGCCACTGGACTGATTGTGAACTGACCGACTCTTGCCCTTAGGCAGAATCCTATAGGGAACAGATTATGGCTTCAACATAGCTGTGCCTATAGCCAGGCCTTTAGATGGCCCCTTTTTAATAGTTCTGGGTAAAAACAACCAAACTATGTTCATTTGTCTTGGTCTATGGAGTGAGGATATTCTATGTTCCATTTGTCTTCAGAGTTCAAAAGTTTCAGGGTTAGCTGTCGTAGCGATAGTTGGTTAGAGGTGTCATGTTTTGCGAATATAAATGCGAACACTACATTATCATCGTGTTCAGTCTTCATGCAGTTTCCAAAAGTTTCAGGGTTAGCTTACGTCGTAGTTGATACGTTGGGTTAGAGACGGATGTCATGTTTTTTTGCGAATATAAATGCGAACACTTCATTATCATCACTAAAACGAGAGAAATTCATGGCATGGTTACCAACATCTCAAAACTTTTCAGAGGAAAGGAACCAACAAGAGTAGTAGTTGATTGCAGAAAGTTGCAGCTGAAGCTAAAGTATAGTAAATAAAGAGCTAGGAAACCACCAACCAGCAATTGCCACACCAGGGGTGGTTCCGGGGGCATTTCCTCAAAAAGCACCAGTGAATTTATCAGAATAATAGTTCTTGCCAGGTGGAAGTGATTTGTCACTCCTTACGTTTTATGCCGCTCTTAACACATTTTGCCACTGAAGCTTTGGAGAATGCTGTATAGCTGTCTGTTGAACGACCTGTCGGTTGCCTTTGGATGATCATTGGACACCAGATATTGATTGCTTTGATATCCTCTGCTAGAAAAATTGAAATTAGGGTAACTGGAAAGAAGTAAACTACACTCAACTTAATAAGCACACAACCTAAACTGACGTAAATAAAATAAGAATTTAAAGCATGCAAATTTAGAGAGAAAAAACTCTAAAGGGACTTCCAAAAACCCACATTAAACTGGGGATTTAAAATGATAAAAATAAAGTATAAATCTAACATGAAGTTTTTAAAGTTTAACAGAAAATGACCCAAAACAAAACGGCCTTCCCAGTAGATTTTATTTTAAAAAAAGTAGAAACCTCGACTAAAACTAAACCGAGTAAAACTAAACCAAAATATACTGACATGAAATAGAACTGATATAAACTAAAACCAGACCAAAATAAAACACCGGCGCGCGCCGTGAATAAAATTAATTCAAGCAAAACTAAACAAAACCAAAATAACTGACATCAAGCAAAATGCAAGCTTAAACCAAACCCCGAATAAAACTAAACTGGGAATAAAACTAAACTGGGAATAAAACTAAACCAAACCCGGAATAAAACAAAAATGGGAATAAAACTAAACCAAACCCGGAATAAAACTAAAATGGGAATAAAACTAAACCAAACCCGGAATAAAACTAAACTGGGAATAAAACTAAACCAAATCCCGAATATAAATAAACTGGAAATAAAACTAAACCAAACCCCGAATAAAACTAAACTGGGAATAAAGCTAAACCAAACCCTGAATAAAACTAAACCAAACCCCGAACAAAATAAAACTAAACCAAACCCCGAATAAAACTAAACCAAATAAAAATAAACTCAACGAAACCAAACTGAACACAAAATGAAAAAGAGACAAAAGTCTTAAAACTAAATCAAACTGTGAATAAAACTAAGGTTTTCTTTAACCAAAAGAAACTGACCTAAAATGAACAGACAAATGTAGATTAAACCAAACCATGCATAAACTAAACCGAACAAAACTAAAATAAACCAAAATGGGGAAAAATACAAAATATATAAACGTAAAACAAAACGTGGACTAAAACCTAAATACCCCCTCACCCCAAAAAACCCAAACTTAACCCTCGCCCCATTAAACCAAAAAACCCAAACAAAATCCCTAAGCAATAAAACAAAATCTTAAAGCTAGCAAGAATTGTAAAGGGAACATTCTTGGCGACAGTGATCCTGGTGACCACATCATCTTTAAAGGCACTGAAAATGGTAATGATAATATGGAATTTTTATCACGCTGTATTGTGTAAAGCAAACAAAGCACTGGCATAAATCGTTCAAGTACATGGGACTGTTCACAAAATATATTAACAGATTTTCAATTCTCTCTCTCTCTCTCTCTCTCTCTCTCTCTCTCTCTCTCTCTCTCTCTCTCTCTCTTCTCTCTCTCTCACACACCACACACACACACACACACACACACACACACACACACACACACACACACACACACACACACAGAGTAACCACTAAGGCAAGGTGGTGGAGGTAGAGGAGGCTGATTAAAAGCAGGGACAGGTGTGAGGTGTGAAGATTCTAGGTAAGAAATATGTGGTCTTTAGGTTGGATTTGAAGATGTCAGGTGAAGGATTTTGACAGAGGGAGGGAGATAGGTCATTCTAGATAGGTGGACCAAAAATAATGATAGCTGACACTGGATTGTTTGAATCTGAGTGTAAACACGGGGTGTCTGCAGCAGAAGTCACAGATAGGAAGTTGTCTTGTGAAGGCATTAACAAAGGACAGGTCTTAAACTTCACGCTTTGTGAGACGGGCAACAACTAGTGAAGAGGTAGCGAGAGGAGGGATGCACTCAGATTTTTGTAGGACAAGTCGAGCTGTAGAGTTTTGTATGTGTTGGAGTGGATACATGATGCTGGTAAACCAGTCAAAAGAGAATTACAGTAGTCCAGTCTTGTAAAAGAAAACCATGTGACAAACTTGGATGTTGCATCAGTGGACAGATGCTTGAGAATAGCACAAATATGCCGTAATGGATAGTTGCAGGACCGAAGGGTCTGGGTGATGGATTTTTGCATGGAAAGTGTGTTAATAATACCTAGATATTTCACACAGGTGGACAAAGGAACCGAGGTACTGCTAAACGCTCTGTAGAAGCCTTCTTTCCTTCAATGAAGATTATCATGATTTCAGATGTGTTCAGGTCGTGGTTCTACTTGTAAGTCCCACATGCTGAACATACGGTTGGGTATTGCAGCGAGAGTGAAGGTGGCTCAGGCTTTATGGGTAGCTTGCTTCTGTGTAGAGGAGGACCAGTGTCTGTCACTTCCCCACACTACTTTTAGCGTGTTCCAGACCACGTTCTTCTTTTGAATCCCTTAGTCTACAGAAGTCCTAACATTAGGGTCAAAGTTGTCGTGCTGATCGCATGGCAGTTCTGCTGGTGCTGTATCTCCAGTACTGGTGTCTTCAGCTGGGAACTTCACGTCCATGCAAGACGTCACTGCTGGAAATTTACCTTTTATCAACAAACCCAAACTTGTAAGTATAGAATCTTAGATGTAGATCTATATGGCTATATTTCAGCTGATTTGAAACATGATTCATAGTTAAGTGTGGGTGATTTGCACTTTTGTGCATTGATTGGATCCTTGTCTTAGCCTGCTTGCTATCATTTCTAACACACACACTCTCTCACTCACTCTCACTTATTCACTCACTCACTCTGACACACCATCCTGTAAAGTGTAAAGCTCACTAAGGCCATGGGGGGGGGGGGGGGGGGGGGGGAGGGGGCTAGAGAAGTGACTTATTCTTAAATATACCGAGGCCTACAGCAATAAAAATCTTATGAAATATTAACATGACTTCAATTTTATATGTAGTGTATTTTTGTCTGTCACAGACTTGGTAGCAGCCATAGCGTGAGTGTTATGTTAAAAGTAGTACTTAGATTGCATGGGGTTTTTTTCATAATAAGTTCACGATCCATCACTCCATTTTCGAGGTTAACTATGAAAACCATATTAAGGTGGCTTTGCCTTGAATCGAGATTAGTAAACTAAACCCATTGCAGAGTGTTGATCACATGGTTGTAACAATTAGGTAACAACGCTGTCATGACGGAGGAGTCAGCAGTGCTTACTGCTTGCACACACTGGAATAATCATGTCATAACCTTGCTTTCACACCTGCTCACAGGAACCCCACCAGCCTCTGACCAGAGAAGGAAGTGGCTTCGTTTGCTCACGTCACAGATCACCAATGTCTTGCCAAGATAAAATAACGCAGAAAATACTTGGACAGAGAGGAAGTACACATGAGCAGAGAGAATTGGACAAGAGAACATCAAAGAATGAACCGACCATGACAAGGCAGGGCTTCAATGAAGTATATTTTCAAAACTGTCCTACAGGGGACACTGAAGGAAGGGCGACACACGAAGAAATTGCACACAAATTGTCAAAGAATGGACCAAACTGGACATGGCAATGCTACTCTAAAAAAAACTAAAAACAGACAGCTTTAAGAAAACTCCAACAGATTCAAGATTGTATTTCAAGAAACCCCACAAGGGGTACATAGAATTGATCAAAACCACAACTTGCAGATGTTGGGGGTGTGAACAATACAACACACATTCATTCCAAAATGAAGAGCACAAATCAGTAGAGTTCGAAATAGGCAGAAGTCAAAGAATGGACCAAACTGGACATGGCAGTGCTACTCAGATAAACTGATAACAGACCCAGTTCCAGAAAACTCCAATAGACTGCTGACAAGAACCTGGATAGTAACAGGGAAATCTGCCAGGCACAACTACATATCAGAGAGCAGGTAAGAACTATGATTATGTGATCAGTGTATGTCCGTGTGTGTTTTGTAGTATGCATTTACCTACGTGCCTGTCGTTTCGTGTGCTTGACTGTTTAGTTTGTCTGTTCGTGTGTATGTAGATTTATTTGCATTTTCGTTTTGGCTTGTCTGTCCTTGTGTATGTGTCTGTGTTTGCAGTGTGTCTTGTTTGAATGTCCTTGTGTATGTGTCTGTGTTTGCAGTGTGTCTTGTTTGAATGTCCTTGTGTATGTGTCTGTGTTTGCAGTGTGTCTTGTTTGAATGTCCTTGTGTATGTGTCTGTGTTTGCAGTGTGTCTTGTTTGAATGTCCTTGTGTAGATGTCTGTTTGCATTTTCTGTTTGTCCTCGAGCCTGTGTCTTTGCATTTTCTTTGGTCTTGTCTCTCCATGTGTATATAATTGTGGTTTTATGGCCTTGTCTATTTGTCTAACTTCTTTTTTCATTACTGGCCTTGTGCGTGTCTCTTGTGTTTAAATTTTCTTCTGCCTTGTGTATCTTTGTTTGCAGTTTGTATATTTTTTTCTGTTCTTGTGTTTAGAACTTTGTCTGACCTTGTGCGTGTTTCTGTGATTGTATTTTGGGGGTTCTTTTTGTCCCGATGTATATTTCTGTTTGCAATGTTTCAGTTTTTGTTTTGGCCTTCTGTATATATATATATATATATATATATATATTATATATATATATATATATATATATATATATATATATATATATACACGTGTTTGCATTTTTCTCAGGCCTTTCTTTACATGTCTATCTGCATGTTTTGCTATTTTCTGTCCTTGTGTAGGTTTCTGTGTTTGCATTTTTCTGGCCTTGTGTATCTGTTTGCTTTGTTCTGTCTTTCTCTGCCCTTGGGTAGATGTGTATATCAGTGTTTGCATTTGCCATGGGGGGAGGGGGGGGGGGGTGTTCCTGAAATTCTGTGTTTGTATTTTCTGGTTTTCCCGCCCTTCTGTGTATATATATTTATATATATGGTTGGGGTGTTTTTTGCTATTTTCTGTCCGTATGTAGATTCTGTTTGCATTTTTTGGCCATATGTATCTATATTTGCTTTTGCGTGTATTTTCTGGTCTTGTGTATGTTTTGCTTTTTGAGTTTTTTGGGGGGCCTTGTGTAGATCTATGTGTTTGCATTTTCCGGAGATGGGGGGCTCAAGCTGTGTATATAGTGTATTTTCCGATCTTTCTGTCCTTGTGTGTCTGTTTGCAGTTTTTGTTTTTTCTGAGCTTGTGTATCTGTTTGCTTTCCCTGTGGTTTTGTTTTTGCTTTGTGTATCTGTTTGCTTTTTTTCTAAGTTTTTTTTCTGGCCTTGTGCAGATCTGTATATCTGTGTTTGCATTTCCTTTATCCCGAAGTTGTGTACGTATTTTCTGTTTTTTTCCCCTTTTGTGCATGTCTGTGCATATTTTTGTTTGGTTTTACTGCCTTTGTGTATGTGTCTGTGTTTGCATCTTTTCTGGCCTTTCGAATATGCCTGTGTTCACATTTTTTATTTTGTCTGGTTGTTTTTTTTTCATTTTCTGTTTTTCTTGTGGCTTTGTATCCATGTCTTTGTATTTTCTCTGTTTTTGTGTGTACATGTGTGTGTGTGTTTCTCTTTACTTCTATTCCTGTTTTCTTTGAGGGCCTATTTCATTGTCAGTATTTCTGGATAGTGCATGTTAGAACCACTCTATAGACAGTCCAGACACAAGTGACAACATGCCTGCAAACATAAAGGGGGAACCAAGACATCTCGTACTTGACAAAGGCTTGGTTAGGAAATCACTTGAGCTGTCATTTTAAAATCTACCCCCCTCCTCCTTCTCTTCCTTGTCCTCCTGCTGCTGCTGTTGCTAACATTTTAAATCTCTTCTCCTCCTCCTCCTTCTCCTCCGTCTCCGCAATTTTTCTGTTCCCCTCATTTTTCTTCTCCGTCTCCTCCTTCTACATTGTTCCTTCTTTCTAACCTTCTTTTTTCTTTTTCCTTCTTCTTCTTCGCAGTTCTTCGCATTGCTTCTTCTTCTTCTTCTTTCTTTTTTCTTCTTCTTCTTCTTCTTCTTCTTCTATTTGTCATTGTCATTTTATGTTCGTCTTTTACTCTCCCTTAACTATTTGAAGTCATTGGAACATTACACTGACTTTTTCAGGCCATGTCTCTCGGCAAGTAGAACGCTTATGGAGGCCATTCCTCTACAAGGACAGTGCACAGCAGCAACAGGACAACAGTTCACAGCAGCAACAGGACAACAGTGCAAAGCAGCAACAGGACAACAGTGCAAAGCAGCACAACAGTGCAAAGCAGCAACAGGACGACAGTGCACATCGGCAACAGGACGACAGTGCACATCGGCAACAGGACGACAGTGCACAGTAGCAGCAACAGAACAGTGCACAGCAGCAACAGGACAACAGTGCACAGCAGCAACAGGACAACAGTGCAAAGCAGCAACAGGACAACAGTTCACAGCAGCAACAGGACAACAGTGCATAACAGTAACAGTGCACATCAGCAACAGGACGACAGTTCACAGCAGCAACAGGACAACAGTGCACAGCAGCAACAGGACAACAGTGCAAAGCAGCAACAGGACAACAGTGCATAACAGTAACAGGACAACAGTGCACAGCAGCAACAGGACGACAGTGCATAACAGTAACAGTGCACAGCAGTAACAGGACAACAGTTCACAGCAGCAACAGGACAACAGTGCACATCAGCAACAGGACAACAGTTCACAGCAGCAACAGGACAACAGTGCACATCAGCAACAGGACAACAGTTCACAGCAGCAACAGGACAACAGTGCATAACAGTAACAGTGCACAGCAGCAACAGGACAACAGTTCACAGCAGCAACAGGACGACAGTGCATAACAGTAACAGTGCACAGCAGTAACAGGACAACAGTTCACAGCAGCAACAGGACAACAGTGCACATCAGCAACAGGACAACAGTTCACAGCAGCAACAGGACAACAGTGCATAACAGTAACAGTGCACAGCAGTAACAGGACAACAGTTCACAGCAGCAACAGGACAACAGTGCAAAGCAGCAACAGGACAACAGTTCACAGCAGCAACAGGACAACAGTGCACATCAGCAACAGGACAACAGTGCACAGCAGCAACAGGACAACAGTAACAGGACAACAGTGCACAGCAGCAACAGGACAACAGTGCACAGCAGCAACAGGACAACAGTGCACAGCAGCAACAGGACAACAGTACACAGCAGCAACAGGACAACAGTACACAGCAGCAACAGGACAACAGTAACAGGACAACAGTAACAGGACAACAGTACACAGCAGCAACAGGACAACAGTACACAGCAGCAACAGGACAACAGTAACAGGACAACAGTAACAGGACAACAGTGCACAGCAGCAACAGGACAACAGTGCACAGCAGCAACAGGACAACAGTGCACAGCAGCAACAGGACAACAGTGCACAGCAGCAACAGGACGACAGTGCATAACAGTAACAGAATATTACACAAAGCAAGAACATGGCACAATAAGCTGCAAAAGAACATTACACAGCAGCAGCAGCAGCAAAAACTAATGAAGTAGCTACCAAAAAAGACACGGTGAGGGAAGCAGCAACCGAAGGACATTGTGAAGAAAGCAGCAACAAAACAGTGTGAAGACAACAGAAAAGGACATTGTGGAAGAAAATCGAAAGAGGACACTGAACAAAACATTTTGAAAGAAGAAACGAACATTTCGTAGAAATTAGTAACCGAATGACATTACACAGCAGCAAAGGACATGGAGGAGCAGCTACAAGCCATTGTACAGATTAGAACACTAAAACTGTGCAGTAGAAAAGTATTAGAATCTATAGTTTGCCATGGACATGGATCATCAGGACTTCATGAGAAGCTCTTTGGCACCTTGAGAAGACCCCACAACATCCTTATAGGGTAGATCACCAGAACAATGCGAAGATGTGATCAGGAACCGGTCATGAAATAGCACACCAGCATCTTGGTGTGGAGTTATCACCTGGACTTTACCTTGAAATAGAAAATATTATGAAACCAGAGGAAATAAGTTCTAAAACATGGGTATATTGTGTACAGATACATCATAATAATAATAATAATAATAATAATGTATGGAATTTATATAGCGCTGAATCTTGTAAAGCAACAAATCAAACGTGCACACAAAAGATAATACTAAAATAGACAAAAAGAAGAGGAATTTTTTTCTACACTTATAGAAAGATCGGAAACGCCCAAAACAAGAGATTAAAGAAAAAAATAGAGAAGAAAAAAAAGACTAAAAAGAATGTATGTGGATTTAAAAATAATTGACGAAAAAAAAGTTACGACGCATAGAGCAAGAAAAAGAGTGCTTCGTGATCCCCTTGCAACCAACACCACCCTGTCCCTCAAACAAAAAACAACAATGTCATTGTAACCACAACTGTGTGTTAGATGTGCGTATAAAGAACAGTGGGGTGAGGTGTGCTTTGCTTTTCTTTGGGACTGATAGATTTTCTATGTCATTTTTTAGTCTATTCAAATAACTTGATGCTCATAAGATTTACATTTGGGGGTATGTGAACTTTTTTTTATTATTAGGATTGAAGAGGGTAGGAGTAGGGAAAAGAATAGATGCCTGACTTTACCCAGGCTTGAATTTGGCCTTTTTCACGCAATCAGTCCGTTTTCTATTTTATTCAAGTGTTCAGTCTAAAAATTAAACCACTAGTACCGGTTCATTTGCTACCTGTATTTTCCTGATGGTAGTTGGTAGTTGTGTTCAGGGTGAAAGTTTGCCTTTTATTATCACTTCATTTTTTCACACCTTCCATGCTTTACGAAAACCATCCATAAATATGAAAGCAAAACATATGGGTGTATTTCTTTGTATCCATGTTCAAACCCTTCCCCCTTTGCAATTTTAGTATTTCTTACTGAATTGAAGAATGTAAAACAAATTCACAAATTACAAAATGTTACAAAGAACAGCATGGAACGAAAAAGATGTATATGTTTTATTTGAGAATAATCTGCAATACTAAGGGGAAAACGACTCTAGATTTAGACCGATTTTTTTTCCATATTGTTTAGACTGTTGACAAATCTATGATGGCCTCCAAAGGTATACCTTTGAAAATTCTGTTCTAGGTGAAGACAATTGAGAAAGTATACGAGACAGGTGCATTAAAAAAAAAGATTTATAATTTTGTAAAAAAACAACCACCAACCTATGTAAACAAGAGGAGTGTGTTTAACTTTCAGTACGGTAGTGTGCACAGGACAGGTGTTGTGTGTGTGTGTGTGTGTGTGTCTGTGCGTGTGTTGAAGGCTTCAGAAGGGGTGCCTGTACTACAGGAGGAGGAATGTATAATTGGAAGCCGTGTTTAGGAAGGAGAGTATAGGGGATTATAGATGTTGTATATGTGTGCAGGTGTTAGAGGATAAATGTTTTATAGGAAGCTGTGTGTAGAAAGGATGATGTTGGGGTTACAGGTTTTGTATGGCAGTCAGGTGTTGTAGGATAAAAGCTTAATAGGAAGCGCTGTTTAGGAGTTCGCATGCATGCATGTGTGGGAGTGGGGGGGGGGGGGTTTACAGGTATTGTATGGTGTGCAGATGTTATAGGATAAATGTTTAAATAGGAAGCTGTTTTTAGGGCATATACTATTTTCCGTTTTTTTTTGGGGGGGTGGGGGGGGGGGGGTATAGTTATTTCAAGGTAGATTTAATAGAAAAGGCTGAAAGGGGGGGGGGGGAGGTGCAGGTATTGTAGGGTGGATGTTAAAGGTGAAGTGGTGTTTTGGAGGAGGGGGTAGTTACATGTATTTCAGATAAGTGTTTATGAGGAATGGGTGTTTATGAGGAATGGGTGTTTGTACTGGAGTGGTTGTTTTTTTTTTTTTTTTTTTTTTTTTTTTGGGGGGGGGGGGTTATTACATGTATTGTAGGAAAGGTGCGCAAGAGGGGTTAGTGTTTGAAGTGTTGACAGGCATTGAGGAGAGTGTAAGCCAGGAGAGGACAGTCTTTGAGGGGAGGTGCATGAGGTGTTAAGGAGTGGGAGTAGTTTTTGAGAAGTGTTTATACAGGTATTGTAGAGAAGGTGTATAAGAAGGGACGGAATGCATGTTTAGCACGCTGGAAGGTGTGAGATAGGTGTTGGGAAAGGGTGGTTTGGGGGAGGGGGGTAGTATGGGGGTGGTTGACAGGTAGTGGTTGGGCAGGTATGAGGAAGGGGTGTTGGGGACAAGAGGGGCAGTATTTACAGGTGTGTGTAAGGAAGGGATGTTCCAGAGAAGGGGGCAGAATGCTTGGTCAGTACAATGAGAATGAAATAGAGGGCTTGCACATAAGAGAAAATATTACTCAACCTTTTCATTTTGAAAAACAAATGGGGTGAAATTCGTTTAAAAAAAAACAGATCCAAAAGGGTCTTGGACTTGAATTCTTGTCCTTAGCAGTACAAGATAGGAAACAGCATCCAAGCAATCCAATAAGTAATTTTTGGAGTGGTCATTTATAACGGAGCACTCTACCATGTGTCTGTGTGCCATTGTGTCCACATGCTTTAAAACACGTAACATACACACAATACACAGACTACACTTAACTTACTACTAACTCTTAACCCTAACCCTTGTACTAAACCAAAATCTAACCTTGCATGAAAACACACGAGCAGGTGGACACAACGGTATATAAACACAATGGTAGATATCTCATTTCTTAGAAGGGTAGGGCATTTCAGGGAAATGTTCAGATGGGGAGGAGGGGGGGGGGGGGGGGCGGGGGTATAGAGCAGGTTCTGGTGTGTGGGAATAGCCGAAGGAGGAATGATTACAGGTGTAAGTGAAGGGTAATGAAGGGTGGTCCAATTTTTTAAAAAGGAGATAGGTGTAGAGCTCATTAAATTGGGAGTTAGGGGATGGAAATGGGAGGGAGGGAAACGGTCAATGGTGTCTCAAATGGGGATAGGGAAACAGGCAGTCGGCTGCTTTCTTGAAATAGGATAATGGGGAGGGTGGGTTTGGTTGTTTTGGTTGTTTTTTTCTAGGATAAAGGGATATGTGGGAGATGAAGGATGGTTAAAGGGGTATGAGATGTAGATTGAAAGTGAAGCAGTCGGAAGTTTTCTTGTAGTGAGATGAAAAGCAGGGTGTTCGGGAACATAAGCAGTTTTGGATCTGTGGGGGATAAGGGAAATTAAAGGGGTATGGAATTAAAAAAAAATTTAAATTCTTTTATTTCGAGGATAATGGAATAAGTATTCATGTGCTTAGATATGGGAAGCAAAGCAGTCCCATGTTTTCTTGAAATGAGATATTAGAGAAGGCTGCTTTAGGAAAGGGGGAGGGGGGGGGGGGGTTACGGGTTGTATCTGTGGGAGGTGGTTAAAGGGGTGGAGAGTATGGCAGTCAAGTTTCTCTGTAAGGCTAATGATACAGAGGTAGGAGAGACATTTTAGAAATGAAAGGTATGAGGTATGTACGACTTGGTGGGAAAGAGGAAAAACAAGTTTAAAAAAAAGTATGTTCTTTCGAGCCAGAAGGCCCATAGAGCCGGAGCTTATCCCGGTTTCTGTAGCGTTAAGCGAACTGATGGTTTTTCACCACCCCTGTGACAGGACGCTAGTCTGTCGCCAAAGAGGAAAAACAAGAAAGGCAAAAATCGTTAAGGTATAAAGGGAGAGAGGGAGGCAAAATGTGTATAGGAATGACATGTTGTACTTCTAGAGGCAGGGGAGGGGAGCTACACATTAACAGAAAAGAGATGTGAGGGCACAGAACTGATTTTTCAGGACAGTGGCTATGGAGGAAAGAGGTGCACAGTGTGTGGTATGGCAGTAGAAGGCAGAATATTGAATGCCCCAAATCATTCCTGAAAAGCCCCAAATAACTTGTGTGTGGGTCAGTGTAGTGGGGCGATTTGTTCCACGTGTAAATCCATGCATGGGTCTATCATTGGTATGCCTTCATAGATTTACAGCAGTCAATAGTATGATTTATTGTGAATCTGGCACAAATGTTGCATTTCTTACAGTATGCTATTATTTTTACTTGAGTGAACAAATGTATTGCACAAGACTATGCATTTGTTGGAAGAAAGTAGGGACTGTTTTTGCCTGAAGGATTGTTCAAAGGCGTAGAAATAAGAGAAGCGGGGACAGTTGATAGATTTTTTTTAAAGATTTTTTTTCAATCGATAAAGTGTTCCCAAGCACTGCAGCCTTGAAATTCTATTTGCTGTTGATAGTCTGGACTGTCAATAACTAAAAACTCTGTGTTGGTTGTGCTTGAAGGTCTGTTGTCATTGTATTCTTTTTTGCTATTACAATATTATTGGATTTTGTTTAGAATATTGTGATCTTCTCATCCAGTTTGTTGTTGGCTGGGAAATTGAAAAGTTTGTCCCTAAAGAATAGAAAAAATATTCAAAATCATGTGAATAATGTTCGTGTCTTTTTAATGTTGGATCTGATCAGGTTTATGTAGAAAGATTGCTAAAATCATGTTAAGATAATTGTCGCGGAAAAATGGGAGTACTTCGTTTCGTTTTGATTGCTTTTAAAAAAAGTAATATTTTGAGTTTCTTTTTTTTTATTTGTTTGATCAGATCAACAGTTCAGAATTGTTAAAGTTTGATGTTGGCAGTATGATCACTTTGTTTTGGAATTTTTTTTAACAAGGAGGAGGACAGGGGTTAGAAACAGAAAGGGAGGAGGAAAATGATGAGGCCGATGAAGAAAAAATAGCCCATCCCCTCCCTAAGAAAAAAAAAGGAAAAATAGTACACCATGAAGCACCCCTGTTTTTGTTTGTTGTTGTTGTTTTTTGAATGATGATGCTCCATGAAGTATCCCCCACTCAATGATGCTCAATGATCTGCATGCAAGGGAGGCCCATTAAAGTCAAGAAACCCTGATGTGGAGGGTCTTTTTCTTTTTTTTTTTTGGGGGGGGGGGGGGGCAAGGTGGGGGGGGGGGGGACAAGGGGGGGGGGGGGGCGGGGAGTCGAAAGAGAGGTGGCTTAGAAAGACCATAGTCTGAAACTGGTTATTGGTAGCTTAATTTTGCTATAGTGAAATAGAAAAAAAGTTCTAGAATGGGTTGTTTTATTTTCGGAGATACAAATTTGTCTTGAAGTATTCTTACGACATATACTTATTGGAGAGAAGATTTATTATGAAAAGATTGACAAAGTGTGTTTTATCATAATGGTTTTTCCCATTTTTATTATCAAGATTGACAAAAGTGTGTTTTATCATAATGGTTTATTTCCCATTTGTTTTTAAGCTTGTCTGTCCTGGATTAGATGCACATTCCAATGTAAACGTGAAAAAGATTTTTTCCAAGCAAGGTGATAAAACTGGTTATGGAAAGATGATAGCAAGCTTTTATTTTTAAATAGGGCTTTTTTCTTTTGTTAATCTTGAACAGTTGTCGAAGAGTCGGGTCAAATTGTTTGGGAATACTGTAGCCCTGAAATAATGTATCTTGATAGCAATTTTGGTTGATTGGGTTTTTGTGCTTTGTTATGGAAAGATGAACAGAGAATGATACAGTTTAGTTTCCCTTTATCTTTTAAAAACAGGAAAAAAATTAATATTTAGCTCTGAAATGCTGTTGGCGGGAAAAGACTTGCTATGGAAAGATTAAACAGTGAATTTTCAATAATGCCATGCATTCTCTTCCTTTTCTATTTACTTTTATTATCGATCAAAACTATTTCGCACTTTGTGTGTATACATCGTGTTTGTTCTTGACAGCATGATGATTATTTTGTCAAGAAAAATGTGTGTTCGGTGTTATAGTTCTATTACATTTTGATGCTTTTCTTGTGAATTTTTTTCCTTTGTAGCGTATTAAGACCATGTTTTATACTAAGACCATGTTTTATGCTATCTTAAGAATTCTAAAGAAAAAAGACAAAACCAGCAATGGATTGCAGAACTCTTATTACCGTGGTA
Organism: Rapana venosa; assembly: GCA_028751875.1. Taxonomy (NCBI): domain Eukaryota; kingdom Metazoa; phylum Mollusca; class Gastropoda; order Neogastropoda; family Muricidae; genus Rapana; species Rapana venosa. Next base: position 9,643,435 of record CM054152.1, read on the forward strand.
GAGGGAAAGAGGGCAAATTATATTGATTCAAATGAGTAAGAGATTGAATAATCTTGTGAAAAGGAAATGTGCCTGAGGCCAAAGGAGAATAGCTCTCATCAAAATGTCAAATTATTGAGGATCACACTGGAGAAAAAACACTATGTATCAAGAAAAGATATCGGAAAAATGACAAACGACAATTCAGCAAAAGGGGGATGCAACCCAGCCAACGAATAAACTGTTCCATCTGCATCTCTCCCCGCAGTTTTTGACTTATATTGTCAGCACACATATACTCTTTCACAGCTCTTTTTTGTGGAAAAGTTTTGTTTTGTTAAATCTTAACAGAATAAATGGGGAAAAAAGGTCGGAGGCCCCACAATGCAATAACAAGTTTGTTGCTTTTTGTTGTTGTTGTTTTTGGGAGGGGGGGGGGGGGGACATGAATAAGTGCTCATTACTGCATTTCTGGCCAAAAAATTTGTTTCAAAGATTTGTCCAACCTTTGTATTATCTGTTATGTCTATTTGTGCTGCTATGTGTATTCTAAAATTTTAGTGTAGCAAATGTTATATGCATTCTAGCAGATTACTGTGATGGTACATTGTAGTACAGGTGGCTGTGTTTTGTTCAGCCTTTCTTCTTGCTTTTGCTTGTGCGCTCTCAAACCTGGATTATGTCAAACAAGAAAATTGATTAGCATATGTGTGTGCTGTAGTGGTAAACTGTTTAAAAGAACTTGTATGGAACTCTTGTTGTATTGATGTTTTTTTGTTTTGTTTCAAATCACTTTGGTCATGTGGAAGAAAACGTACATTTCAGCCAGGAATGCTGACGGACATCTAGTCTTGTCTTAAGCACTTGCATTTTCGAATTTTCTCTTGTCGATTACATCTTGGACATTTTTTATTGAAACATTTAGCATAGTTTTGTTGGATGTAAATACCAGAAGCTGATGTTCCTCTTTTTTTTGACGTACTGAGCACAAAGTAAGGCAGTTTATTCCTGATGCCCTTTTCTTTTCCATGTAGATGCGCCGTCAGCGCTTGGGCTTTATCACAGTTCTGGATTAAACCATTGACGCTGGGGGCAACAGCAAAGTGAGAGGCTGTATGATCAGTGGCTTGCTTTCCCATTCATGGAATTCCACTTTACAGCTTAGTATTTAGTGATCGACTATGACTGACTAGGAGGCTTGACTTGCACAGTCCTTATGTGCTGCAGCCCTGGGGGCTAGTTGGCCTTTGGAGAACATCTCCAACGCTGACTGTCCTTACACCCTCTTGGCAGAGAGAATGGGAATGTACTGTGGGCAAGGCATCTCCACTATAATAAAATTTCTGCCCAATTTCCAAAACAGCAGCTGCCTCCTCTGCTGTTTTGGAGGTCATCGTCGAACACGACAGACAAACATAGCATAGATAGATGAGTTTGGGTATTGTCAACTGCTGTGTTACCACTATACCCATAGATCATTAATTATTCCAACATAGCCCCACATCATTGTTGTGACTTCATGGAGTATTTGCGTGTGTTGGGCTGATTTATTCCCCAACTGGTTTTTAATTTTTTATTTTTATTTTATTCTTTTATATCGAGGATAATGGAATAAGCACTTATGTGCTTTTTTTTACATCCAGTCCCTGTGTGTATATGCGGTTTTGTAAATTTTGTCATCTGTTCCCACCGGCACACAATGGCCTACTCTTAAGAAAAGCGGAACAGGATTTAACGTGTTAACTGTTAAGGATATAATGTGTGTTGTGTGTGGGTTTTTTTTTCACCATTAAGGTTGCTTGACTTTCTTCTTCTGTATATCAAGTATAATAATACTGCTGAGTGACACAAAAAAAACTTGTCATAATTTTCTTATTGCCATTTTTTGAATGAATTACAATGCTTTTACATTTACAAGTTTGAGTTTTTTTTTTAGGGGGGGGGGGGGGGGGGGGGGGGGGAATTTGATGTTACAGCGTTCACTTTGGAGGCTTGAAATTTATGGGTTTTACCCAGGCAGTTGTATAATTCGTTGCATGTAACAAACCAACCAATGACCACATTTTTCACTTTAAAATGATGTGTATACCTTGTTGCCTGTATCAATTCTGGACCATAATGTGGACATGGCTCAAATCATGCTTTAGCCTATTATCTTTATGTGAAATTCTTAGGCAATGGTTTTGCATGGTATCTGGCAGACTTGTTTTAGCTGTGCAGTTAATGCCGTCCACTTTATTTGCTTCCTCCACCCTATTTCCTATTATTCCAGCGTCAAAATGAGTTTTACAGACATCATTTTCAATCTATTTTATTTGAAGCTGCTTTCCAGTTGATTTAACTTCCATGAAAGAATGAATCGTGAGACCCCATTTACCAGTAGTATGCAAAGTGGGTTTTTTTCTGTCTTTTTTTCCTTTTTTGTTTTTTTTTGTTTTTTGGGTGTCAATTGTATTCAGAAGTTTCCTTGCTCTGTAAGCACATTTCAGTAAAAACCTTCTTTTGCCCCAAACCAAGTTAAGCTTTTCTAGAATTCCAACTGGAAATGTGTGGTGTAGATACATTTTTACAACTCAGTTTAATTACCTATATCATGTGATAAAATTTGAGTTTACTCATCTGCATGAATGAATGGAGAGAATGTCACGTGTTTCTTTAGAGGATCAACATAAGAAATGTTTTCCTGTGATCTGTATTACTTCCATATTTTTAAAACAGCCCTGTACATTAATAAATGTATTATACCTTAAACAAATTAAGAATCATGTGGTGAGCACACACCACACACTTGACTACCCAACTGACTTTATTACTGAGAAAAATACAAGCTTTGCACAACTCGCTCTTCTTTAAAACTTAACAGGCTGATGCTATGCACTTAATCAGGGTGTTTAAGCTTTCTGGCTGTAAAGCTAGCATGGATGGAATTAAGCTTTGTGTCACCTCAGTGTTTTAAAAGTATTATATTGGAATGAACACGTTCTTGTGGTCTTAGATATTAATTTTAAATAATGGTGTGACAATTCAAAAGCAAACGTAAGTCAGTTGGTCGGTCATAGTGTCACTGCTGGTCAGAGCATTGGGAAAAGCCTACCTCCCCCTTCAGAAAAAAGAGGCTGGAGTAGGGTTGGGTAGCCGGCTCGCAGCTGAAATGAGACAAAATGAAAAGGAAACTTCGGAATAACTTTAAAAGTATTTGAAAAGTATTGCAAATAAATGCAAAAATCAGAACGTAAATAAAACGAACTACATCTTGACCAAGGTCTGTGTTCCGAGTTCCATTCATGAATGAATGACTGACTGTGTTTGCAAGTGTTCAGTATGAGCATACGATCTCTGGATGCATACACCTCTCTCTCTCTCTCTCTCTCTCTCTCTCTCTCTCTCTCTCCTCTCTCTCCTCTCTCTCTCCCCCCTCTCTCTCTCTACCTCCCCCCCCCTCTCTCTCCCCTTACATTCAAATGTACTCAAATCAGTCCATCGGCTATACCCGAACGACACATTCAAAGATGTATACATTTGCCTGTCATAAATACTCATGAACGCACAAGATACGTACTCTTTAGAACATTCCAGCTCTAGTTACCAGATGTTACGTAAGCTTTCCAAAGCATAGATTTAAACCAAAGTAACGCAACATCCCGTTAAAATATCAGATTACTGGAAACTGGGACTGCCCGAGTGTTGACAGGGAAACGGCCCCGATATGGTGTCTGTGGTCGGCGGGACTAGCTGTAAACAAGATTGGACTGGACTTAAGTGTTGATGCTGCTGTCAAATTTGTTTGAATGGTCTGGTGCCGACATTGCACATCAATTTATAAGAAAACTGCCTGGGAATGATGTCAGCCTATGCACTCCCGAATCTAAATTGGCAGAAGTAGTTAACGGAAAGCTGTAGAATGCTTTTGAAAGCACTTGGTGTCAGACTTAATACTATAAACACATCTTCCCGGAAAAGATGTTCTGAAATATGCACTTAAACTGAGCCATGATGTGACGCTATTTTATTTCAGGCTAAAATTGACATTATCGATTCTCTGAAAATTAATACCACACACGCACGCAGGCACACAACACACATACACACGCGCGCGCGCACACACACACACACACACACACACCTTGCTATCGCATTTTTAAATTCGGAAGCTCAGAACTGAGTTTGTGTACATCTATCGAATGAATCGAACCCACTTAAGGACAAACATCACACTAATAAATCTATTCTCACGCAAATAATAGACTGGCTCACAGGGAAAAGAATTTGGATGGATTCAGGTTGAGTTGAGATCACTAACTCCTTCAAAATGTGGCTACCACCCTCCCCCCCCAAAAAAAAAAAGCAACAACAAAATAAAAACAAAAACAAAACAAACAAACAAACAAACAAAACAAGCAAAACAGCAACAACAACAAAACCCACCAAAACAACACACACACACACACACACACACACACACACACACACACACACACACATGCACACACCATAAAACCGAAAAAAACTCAACACAAGACAACCCCTTAACTAGGCTTACCTTTTACCACCACCAACTCTAGTATTATATAAAATGGAAAAAACCAAAATTTGATTGATCCCCTCTCCAGTAGGGCGACATACATTACATCATTAACCCCTTTCCTCCCCAATCTCAAGGTCACTGTTCTCTTTAACCCCCCTAATGACCAAATACCGTGGTGTATGGTTGATTGTATAGTTCCTCAATCGGGTAGTTCTGCTGTGACTTTAATATAATCAAACTAAAATTCATTTAATGAATGTGGTGCTACTAAAGTTAATTGAATTGATAACGAAAATTCATTTAAATCATGTGGTGCTACTAAAATTCATTTAATTAATGACTAAAATTCATTTAATTAATGTGGTGCTGCTAAAATTCATTTAATTAATGTGGTGCCTCTAAAATGCATTTAATTAAGGTGGTGCTGCTAACATTCATTTAATTGATTTGGTGCTACTGAAATTCATTCAATTAATTTGGTGCTACTAAAATTCATTTAATTAATGTGGTGCTACTAAAAATCATTTAATTAATTTGGTGCTACTAAAATTCATTTAATGAATGTGGTGCTACTAAAATTCATTTAATGAATGTGGTGCTACTAACATTCATTTAATTAATGTGGTTCTATATTGTCCAAGCTATCTCGCTGTTTATAACACTATAGTCCTTCCGATGAGACTATAAACCAAGGCCTTGTGTGCGAAGGCAGGCAGAACATCTTGTGCACATGTTAAATCCTGTTAGCTTTTGTAAGAGTAGGCCATTGTGTGCCGGTGGGAACATATGACAGAATTTACAAAAACCGCATACACACGAGGACTGGATGTAAAAAGAGCACATAAGTGCTTATTCCATTATCCTGGATATACAAGAATAAAATAAATAAATAAATAAATAAATAAAATAAATAACACTTAAAAAACCAAACTGCCCATCTGTGTTCCCCCTCCCCCTGCGCGCCCCGCCTCTCATTAATTTTCGATTGCTAGGGAGTACATTGATTACCTGTGTGACATTTGTTCAAACATTATCTTATATTAGTATTTTTTAAAAATAAATAAAAAAGCACAGCTTGCTTTCTATATCTTTTTTTTTTGTAACGGATTGGGTAAAATGACGTATAGAGAACTAACATTAATGCCTAACCCGGAAGTATTTATTGGTATGAACCAAAATGGCTTCAGGAGGTAAGCACGTGTGGACAAAATCTTGGGAGATGGTTTACACGACTCGTTAAATTTCAAAGATACTTTTGTGGCAGAATCAGGACTTTTATTCATATATGGTAGCTAGCTGTCTTTCTTATAACGCCTGTCTTCTTGGATCGATAGTTTTTGTGCTCTGATTGTTACGCTGTTACTGTTAGTATGTTAGACTGTTACTGTTAGGCTCCGACACCCAGACATCGATAATGTGATGATGGTATTGAAAAACTATACTTATACAGTGGGGTGTAATCGACTGTTGAATGAATATTACACCGATCGAACTATAATAGATGCTATGAAATAAGTGAAAAATATGGGAATATTTTTGTTAGAATTGTAGAAGGGCGTCAGCCATACTTGTATAATTTGATTTAATTAAAACATTTTGTAAACTTCATACTATAGTACTACTACGCCTACATTCACTGATCTAGTTAAATTGTCAAATTGAGACCTCTTAGTCTTAAAAGTTATGTTTTCTTTCGATTTTCTTTAACTCAACTCCCTATAGATCTCTGTGTGTATGTGTGTGTGTGTGTGTGTGTGTGCCCGCATACATGTATCTTGTATGTGTGTGTGTGTGTGTGCGCGCGTGTGTATACATGTATGCGTGTGTAATTTGTATTTTGCAGTGAATTGTATTGTTTTATTGGTTTTCCTCTTTTTTATCGGTACACTTTATTGGTAGAGGTTGTAATACTGTAGTATTATTACTATTATCATTATTACCAAGGAGAGATGATGAACTTCGAAACAACATCTGAGTTAGCTGTCAGAAGTAGGATTGCGAGTGCTTGGAAGAAATGGAAAGAATTGGCAAGTCTGCTTGGAAATCAGAAAATCCCACTGGAGAGACGCTGTCTGATATACAAGGCCTGCATTAGACCTGTTCTCCTGTCTTGTTCGGAGACGTGGGTTTTCACAAAAACCGTCCAACGTTTGTTGAAGAGCTGTGAAAACCAAATGCTACGCTACATGACAAAGATCAAATGGAAGACAGGATCACAAATAAAGAACTATGGAGAATGTGCAAAGTTGATGATCTGAAGTCTGTAGCTAGTACCAATAGACTGCGCTGGTTTGGGCACGTTCAACGGAAAGCAGACCACCACATCATAAAAAGAGCAATGAACTTCGTAGTGGATGGAAAGAGACCAAAGGCAAAGGGAAGACCTAGCAAGACCTGGGCTGCCTGTATTGCAGATGATCTTAGAGAAAGGGGCATAAATAAGGAGGAAGCTCAAAACAGAGAGAGATGGAGAAGGCTCATCAATGTCAAACCTCCCCTGGGAGAAACATGACAAAAAAGGAAGAAGAAGATCATTAAGAAATTTGCTGAAAAAAGCAAATGCATTGCTTATTCAATGTACCATCTGGAATAGCAGAAATAAAAATTTGACTTGACTTTACTTGACTTGTTAAGTTGTTATAGTTTTCTTTTGATTTTACATTTTTCCCACTGGCACCAGAGAGAGGGAGAGAGAGCGAGCGAGCGAGCGTCCATGCCTGTGTAGTACATGTATGCATGTGAGAATGTGTGCTATTGTATTGTCACTGAGATGAGAGAGTGATCAGTGACTGATTCCTTTATAATGAGGGAGTGTATTGAGTCATTGACTCTGTGTGTGTGTGTGCATCGTTACCCTTTGTGTTGTTAGATTGCGCTATGTAAGGATTTTTTTTTTTCTGTTGCAGACAACATGGATATACCTTCCTGTGTAGATAGAAACATGGAACATGATGATGATGAAGAAATGGCTGATGGCGAGGGAGATATCGCATGGGATGATAACGACGATGAAGTTGGAGAGGGGAATGAAGACCTTCTGCTTGGGCCTGTGAAGTGTTTGTTCTGTGACAGTATTTTGAACTCGGCGCCAGAGGTGTTTTCACACTCAATCAGTGCTCACAATTTCAGTGTTTTGTCTTTCTGTCGACAATGGGACTTGGACTGCATTGGTTATATCAAACTGATCAACTTCATCAGGATGCAGGTAAAAGAAGTCAGCTTTGGATAGTACCAAACAAAGAACCCCCCACCCCACCCCAAAGTTTTAGTAAACATTGATAAGATTGCTCTGAATTTAAGAAAGTAAGCAATAGATATAGTTTATGAAGTGAGACACTGTTGTAGTTAAATCTAAACAGCTATATTGGTACATGATGATAGTTTAAAAGTTTAGAATCTAATAATATGATTAATTGTACAAAGTAACATGGCTTTGAATCTGATACAAAATAGCTATGGTAAGATTGATTTAAACAGCACAGGCATTGATGAGTAGTACTGCTAGTATTTTGTGCAATTTCCACTGAATTATATTTGGCGAGATTGTGCATCATTTTTCAAACAGATGTCTTTTGCTGTTTTGGACATTAAACATATGTTACAAGAAACTGCACTGTTGTATCTAAGAGAATTGCTAAATTATGGGCTTGTCTATTGTTTGTTTTGATTTTGTGCAGCTCAAACACTTCAATGTTCAGGAAACTGAAGTTGTGTCATTAAAAAAAAAAAAGAATAAGTTTTAGTATTGTGATTGAATTTTACTCATTGGCGTTTTTAGTGTGAGTGTTTCTGTGACACAGTGTCCGACAGCAGAGGAGCTGAGGCAGCTGGAGCCAGGACAAGGGTTGGCTGGCTGCCCTTGGAAGGAGGACTCTTTCATGAAGCCGGCAGACCCTCAAGACCTCTTGCTGCAGTTTGGTGAGTCCTGTCTCTCGCTGCTGATTTCATCATCATCATCATCATCATCGTCATCGTCATCACCATCGTCGTCGTTATCATCGTCATCATCATCATCGTCATCATCATCACCATTGCCATTGTTGTTCCTTCCTCTTGTTGTTGAAGTTGTTGTCATCGAGACTGATAAAACTAATGGTGATAATGATAATGATGGTGATGGGGATGATAATAATAGTAATAATAATAATAATAATGATGAGGGTAATGATGATTATAATAATAATCGATTAATAATAATCAAAAAATATAATGATAAATTATAATGATGATTATGATAATGGTGATGAGGATGATAAGAAGTTGTAGTGGTAGTAATAATAATTAATAGTAGTTGTAATATATAATATACCTTTTGATAATTTTATCAAGCGAGCGTCCTCAAACACTCACCACCCATCATGGGAATGTTTTCTTCTTTCTCCGTATTTTCCATTTTTCTGGCATCACCATTCCGAAATTGTTGAACAGACATGCTACATTTCGTTGTGCAGACATAGAATCTGAAGACAGTCCTCCTGGCGGGGTTGTGGGACAGTCCAGTGCAGAGGGAGCTGCTGTCCCTGACCCTGACGGAGAAGAGGTCACCATGAAGGCCAGCGAGCTACAGGCCTTGCTAAAGCGGCTGCATGATGCCGAAGCAAAATCGTCAGCCTTGGAAGCAGACCTGGAAAGGGCCGTTACAGATTTAAATGTCGTCAGGTAATGTGTGAAGGGCATGCAATGTACATTTTTGAGGGGGGGGGGGGGGGGGGGGGGGGGGGGCTGGTTTTTTTCTTTTTGATTTTGGTTTCATTTGTAATGTTAGTTCCCCCCCCCCCCCCCCCCTTTTCTTTGTTGTATGCTTTTCTCTTTTAAAAAAATTTCATTTGTGTATGATTATAGCCAATGACTTTGATAATGACGCCAAGCAGTTCAGCAAGGGAGAAGAAAAGCTTAAAAATACCTATTATTATTATTGTTGTTATGATGATGTTGATGATGCTATTATTTTATTGTTATTACTATTATGATTATTATCGTCATCATCATCATCATCTTCAGGGGGGATGCAATGGCTTGTTGGTTAGAGCATTGTGCTTGTGATCTCACAGCCCAGGTACAGCTCAGAGTTAACATGAGTGCTGGCTCCATTCCCCCTAATGTCCTTCTGATGAGATAATAAACTGAGGTCTCATTTGAAAACCTTCGCAGAACATCTTGCACACTATAATTCATTCTGACTATACAAAGAGTAAGCCATTTGTGCTAATGAAAACGGATGATGAAATATACGAAAACCGCATGCACGTTGGTATTGTGTTTGCCATCATCTTCAAAGTGAGAATGTGGCTACCTTAATGGTGGGTCAATGGTCGTACAGGCAAAATCTCACCATTGGTGAGTCTCGGAGCTCCAGCTGAGGAACCAAAAACTTAACTAACAAAAAAAGTAAACAATCATTTAATGACACATACTGTTCAATGGCACACTAATGCAATAAGGGACAGCGGTTTGCCATTAAAAAAAAAAGGTAAAGGAGTCCCATAACCTATAAGGTCGTAGGGGAGCGAGGCGTCAGAGACCTCACTTCTCTAGGGCCAGCATATTGAGGGCGGCGCCCATCTCCTCTCCCTCGCTGCTTTACCTTTCCAGACCCTAAAGAGGGCAGGTACCCATTTACAGCTGGGTGAACTGGGGGAACTGTACTGAAGCCAAGGCGCGCAAACGGTCACCCATCCAACTGGTAACCACGCTCGACGCTGCTTAACTTGGCTGGGGGAAAGCGAGTGCTCCGACCACTGAGCTATCCCGTCCCCTTTTACTACCGCTTAAATACTCAAGTCTGAAAGGACCTGAACCCTTGAGAGTACTTAGTGTCTTGCCCATGCATAGACCATTCCTCTTTTCCTCAGCAGCCATTTGCTTGCTGGCCTTGTTCACTGTGAGCAGATAAGTGTGTTTTTACATTGCTTGCAGTCAACTGATAGTTGTTGCTGTTGTTTGATGTCTGGGGTATGTGTGTTGCAGGCACCGCGCTCAAGAGCTGATAGGGCTGGGGAATGATTACCAGATGGACAGTCCCAGCCAGCAGACTCACAACGGGGCTGACAGGGATGCTGTGACATCTGTAGAACAACTGTCATTAGAAGAAGATGAAAGCTACTTTTCAGGATACGGCAATGTGGACATCCACGCTGAAATGCTTCAGGTACAGTTTGGTTCATGACATGTTTTAAAACTGGGTAAAGTCATGATGTTGTCGAATACTGTTGTAAAGTGCTATATTTTGTAAATGATTGATGAATATTTTGACAAAGAAAAATATAGTATTGCAAAAACAAAGCAAAACAACAACCAAAAAAACCCCAAAAGAGGCAAAAAGCAAACACACAACACACTTGAGAAGGTAAAACGAGCTGATTGAAAATGGTTGCCCCAGTATAGAGTTGTCAGAATGTGGAAAAAATGAGGAAAAAAAATCAAGAGACAGTACAAAGGTAATCATCAACATTGTGTTGCTGCATCCCCCCACCTCCTCCCCAAAAAGAAAAAAAAAATGACTGGGGGAAAAAACCCAGCTGTACCTGTCGGACTCTCAGACCTGTTGATATTGCATCACAGTACATGTTGCTATGTGTGGTTGTGAACAACAACCCAAGAGAGCTGGTTGACTTCTTCAGGATCTCAAAGTCAGGTAAGACAGGGTGTTGGGGGCAGGGTAGTCTAGTGGTTAGAGCGTTGAGCTCATTATTTGATGGCACGGGTTCAAGCTGTCACTGTGATGCCCTTTTGAGGAGTTTTTTTCCCCCTGGGGTTAACATCAGTGCTTACTCCACTCCCCTAAAAGTCCTTCAGAAGAGACTTTAAACATGTATGAATGCAAACAGAATATATAGCTCATATGTACAAAAAAAAACAACCCAAAACGACCCCCCCCCCTTCCAAAATACGCCTCCCCCCCCCCAAATTTTTTTTCTTTTTTAAATCTACCTTTTGGAAGAGTAGGACAGTGCAGAAGGAATGGATGACTTTTAAAAAAAAAAGCATGCACACTGTTATCATTTTTAGACATCAGCCATGAAGTCAGAATGCAGCTACCTTCATGGTGGGGAAATCTGCCGCATAACGCTCACACAAAAATCTCACCTCCCAAAATGTGGAGACATTTTTGACTAGACACAAGAGATGTGGACACAAGCGTGAGAGGGAGCCGGGAATTCCGTGTACGCAGTGTTAGTTTTCCTTCTTCTTCGCAGGACAAAGTGCGCACAGAGGGCTACCGCGACTTCATCCTGGGCAACCCCCAGGTCTTCCAAGGCAAGACAGTGCTGGACATCGGCTGTGGCACCGGCATCCTCTCCATGTTTGCTGCCAAGGCCGGAGCCGGTCATGTGATTGGCGTTGACCAATCAGACATTATCTACAGCGCCATGGATATAGCACGGTAGTGTGGGGAAAAGGAAAAGAGGGAATTCAAGGATAGCGAGTGTCACAGTTCTTTGTTAAGAGTAGTGGTGGGTGTCATCGCGTAAATGGCTGGTGGTGTTTGCTGTTTTTGTAAATGACAGGTTGTTATGGTTTCCTGTAAACAGCAGGTGTTGTGGTTTCTTGTAAAAAGCCTGTGTCATGGCGTAAGTGACAGGTTCCTGTAAAGTAGCAAGTCTGATGGTTTTGTGAATAAATCTGTAATTTTTTTTTTTGGAGGGGGGGTGATGTTAGAATATCATTTTCATTCATATTTGAAAGTTCATTTGTGAGAAACAGGCTGTCTTTCCTCGTCCTCTCAGATGACACTTTACTGCTGTTCTCAGTCCACTCGTTTCAGTCTGACCACACAATATAGTCACAACCAGGACTGCTCTGCCACCCTCAGAACCCCAACATTTTCAAGAATGCTAAGCTGCCCTAAGGCCACTGTCCAGAAAAAGCCCTGCTCTGCCGTTGGGGTTTGTTTCAGTTGTATTTATTTATGCCTGTTCTTATCCGGATATATATTGTATATGCAGAATGCTGCTAAGTTAGCTCCCTGACTGACATTAGTGATGGTTTTAGTCGGGGATCATAACAGAATGAAGTCGCAATTTAAGCGGAAATCTCACTGTTGGTAAACCTTGGAGCTCAAGCTGAGGAACAAACAATTTTTACAAGCAAAAATCCAAACAGAGTGAAGTTCCTACCTGCAGTGGCTGTGGTGGTGAATCACAGATATTGAGTTTTAGAGAAAATTAGTTATTCAAGATCTTAGTATGGTTTTGGTATTGCTTTTGGTTTGTGGTGGAGGTTGTGGTGGTAATGGTGGTAATAATGGCGTTTGCGGTAGAAGTGGTGGTGGCGATTGTGGTGGTAGTAGTAGTAGTAGTAGTAGACGACATCATTGTTGTCATCGTAGTAGTAATCGTCATAGTAGTAGTAGTTGTACTGACAGGGGTGGTTCAGATGTTGGTGGTGATGATGATGGTGATAGTGATGGCTGTGGTGGTGGTAGATGCAGCCATTGTGGCGATGTGTTGTTGTTCAACAACTTATGAATATTGTTGTTGGTATTGTTTCTTTTGTTTTTTGTTTGTTTGGCAATTATGTATCGCTCTGATTGGAATCTCATACGGGTTTTTCGATTTTGTGTTGTCAGAGAAAATGGACTGGAACAAAGCATCACATACCTGAAGGGAAGAATGGACAAGGTGGATTTACCTTGTGAAAAGGTGAGGATTACTTTGTGTGTGTGTGTGAGTGTGTGTAGTGAGTGCGTGTACATATGTGCGTGCCACAGTGCACAAATCCAGCTCAACTCAGTCAAGGGTCCAGTTCTAAAACTAGCCCCTTCCTTTTACCAAGTCCAAGTGGGGTCAGTTTATGCTATGATTAGCACCAGCTGGGGTGGGATGGATAGCGGCTGAGAGCAGCTGAAAGTGGGGGAAACAGCTGTGGTGCGTGTGGTTCATGGATGTACGTGTATGTGTGTGGGTTGTTAAAAATAATGAAAGCAAGGGGCTATAAAATAAAAAAAATGAGGAGAGAGGAAGGGTGAGAGAGGGAGAGAGAGAGAGACCGACTGACCGACTGACCAAGACAATAGAATGGATAATGATGTTATTATTTTTTGTGTGTGCTGCTTCTCCAACAGGTGGATATAATTGTCTCGGAGTGGATGGGTTATTTTCTGCTCTTCGAGTCGATGCTGGACACGGTCATTGGGGCACGGAACAGATATCTGGCAGAGGGGGGCAAAGGTAAGAGACTGCTTTCTTTATGCAGAGTGTCTGTTTGTCTGCCTGTGTGTTTGCTTTTTCTCTGTGCTTTTTTCGTTTGTTTTGTTTTGTTTTTTCAGTCAGTAGAACTTACTCTGTGTAAGTATGTGTTGGTGTTGTTTTTGTTGTTGTGGTGGTAGTTGTGGTGGCAGTGGCAGTGGCGGTGTGGTGGTGATGCGTGTGTGTGTTTGCGTGTGTGTGTTGTGTATGTGTGTATGTATGTGTTGTGTTGGGTATACTGTGTTGTGTGTGTTTGTGTGTGTGTGTGTGTTGGGTATACATGTGTGTGTTGTATGATTTTGTATGTTTGGAGTGCTTTGTGAGCCTCCCTGCTGGTATGTGCATGTATGTGTGTAAATAGTATGCATTCATATACATATATGTATTTTGTCTGGATCTGCTTTTGTAATGGGCAGTGTATTTATGTATGCAAGCAAATACTCATTTCTATGTCTGCTTGTTTCGTACTAGGAGCTTGAGATAGGTCTCCACCATTTTATTTGACCTTGATTTATTCTCAAGCTAGAATCATCAGCATATGTTTACATAACCTTTAAACCAACCAGTGGATCAGTAGTCTAGTAACACACCTGCCTAGAAAGCGAAAAGTCTGGGTCGAAAGTGTGCAATGGTTTGAATTCCGTTTGAGCCTGAAACTTTTCCTCCATCCATTAGACCATGAGTGATGGTCTGGGTGCTAGTCTTTCGGATGAGACGATAAACCAAGGTGCCGTGTGTTACACATAATTATTTAACGCACTTAAAAGAACCCACGGCAACAGGGGAGTGGTCCCTGGCAAAATTCTGTAGAAAAAAGCCACTTTGATAAGGAAACAAATACAGCTGCAGACAGGAAAAAAAAAAAATAATAATGGCTGGCGCTGCTCTTGTAGCGACGCGCTTTCCCTGAGGAGAGCAGCCCAGATTTCAAGCAGAGATATCTGCCGTGATTTAAAGTGGTACAAATAAATTTTTTTTTTTAAAAACAACAAAAAACCAAACCAACCAACCCACCAACCTACCCACCCACCAACCAACCAACCCACCAACCTACCCACCAACCAACCAACCAGCCCCCAACCAATCACCATGTTACGCTTGCAGTGTACCCAGACAAGTGTTCCATGTGGCTCAGTGGCTTCTGCAGTGATGCAGTTCGGAAGAGGGCTGTGGACTTCTGGGACGACGTCTACGGCTTCAAGATGTCGTGTCTCAAGACCGAGGTGATGACCCTGACCTCTGTGGAGGTCATAAGTGAGGACAGTGTCATGACCTCGCCGTCGCTGATCAAGGTGAGAGATTGAACTAGTTTATGGCGTGTCTTCGATTTTACGTCTGTTCACTTAAAGTGATATTAGACGAAACTGTTTATGGTCAGATTTGTTAAAACTGTTTAATTGTTATTGGTTGCATGTGTAGGGATAGGTTGAATGCGAGCGCTTTGATTTGGTTTTATAAGATATAGCACTGTATAAGTTCCATTTTATTATTATTATTATTATTTGGTGGTCTAGAGGTAACTCACCTGCCTAGGAAGAGAGAAGTGTGGGTTTGATCTCCCTGTTGATTCTGAACTTTTTACCCCCATCTTCTAGACCGTGAGTGGTGGTCTCAGTGATAGTGTTTCAGATAAGACTATAAACTGAGGTTTGCGTATAGCAGGCACTCAGCACACGTAAAAGAACCCTTGGCAGTAGGAGAGTATTTCTTGGTAAAGTTGTGTAGAAAAAAGCCGCTCTCAGAGGAAACAAATGCACATGCAGACATACATTTTTTTAAAAAATTGGGTGTTGCTACTCTTGTAGGGACGCACTCTTTCCATGGAGACCACACCGAATTTCATATAGAGAAATCTACTGTGACTGAAAGTGATATACAATGCAATGCAATGCAACTCAGTGCAACAACACAACACAGTATGCTACAATATTGCTACGCCGTGGATGCCAGAAATAACACAACACAACACACTACAATATTGTCACACTGTACATATCTGCAGTGGTGCTGATTTTAAAGGTTAAAGAGTGGAGAACTCGAAAGAGGTGGTTTTGGCAAATGAAGTATCGACAGTTAATCAGTCATTTAGATTTTACTCGTATGGATGTGAGAAAAACCACTTCCCTATGGATTTGTGTGGGGAAGGGGATAGGCTCCACAGGGTTTACTTGCTGAAGACGTCCCGTTATTTCTTTTCAATATTCATAATAAGCTGGCGTCTGAAGTTGGAATGTAGCTACCTTAATTGTGTGCCCCCCCCCCCCCCCCCCCCCTCCCCACTTCCCTAAACAAAACAAAAAAAATTCTTTTCGCATAGACAAAAATTTCAGCATTGGTGAACCTTGGAGCTCTAGTCGAGCGAGGAACAGAAATGATGAGAAGAAAATGAGCTGGATGTCGGAGAAATTACCAAAAAGACATCTGTTGTTAAAATTAGTGTGAGTCCATCGTGACTTTAAAAAAAAGAAAAAAAGATTCAGTGGAGAGATTTAACTCCACAGCATTCCCTCTTATGAACATGAGTAGAAAAATGTGGCAGGAAATGCTAAGTGGATTGATGACCTTGTTAAATGACACAATGTGTGTGTGTTAATGTGTTAATGTGTGTGTGTGTGCAGGAGTTTGACATCAACACGTGCAAGCTGTCGGATGTCAATTTCAAATCCCCCTTCTCCATGACATGCTTGAAGGAAGGCCTTCTTCACGGATTTGTCGGCTACTTCGACATAGGCTTTGAGGCTGGCTGTGCTAAGGAGGTAGACTACTGGCCCCCAAATAACGTCTCTTTAAGCTTAGTCTTTCGTGTTGTGGATTAAACTGGTTGTGTTTATTGTGCTGGCGATTTTGCCTTTTATGTTTTTATTATCATTAAATACTTTGGTTATCCTTTTAGGGGATGGGGTAGCTCAGTGGTCGGAGCACTCGCTTTCCCCCAGCCAAGTTAAGCAGCGCCAGCGTGGTTACCAGTTGGATGGGTAACCGTTTGCGCGCCTTGGCTTCAGTACAGTTCCCCCAGTTCACCCAGCTGTAAATGGGTACCTGCCCTCTTTAGGGTCAGGGAAGGTAAAGCAGCGAGGGAGAGGAGATGGGCGCCGCCCTCAATATGCTGGCCCTAGAGAAGTGAGTCTCTGATGCCTCGCTCCCCTACGACCTTAATATAGGTTATGGGACACCTTTACCTTTTATCCTTTTATGTTTTTATTATCATTAAATACTTTGGTTATAAAAGATCTCCCTCTTGGGAATGCTGAGGGCCTGTCATTATAAATAGCATCCCCACCTTTTGAAAATTCTGTGCTAGGTATTCCCTCTTTACTATTCCTTTTTTTGTTTCTGCCTTGTTCCTTTTCCTGTTTCTTGTCTATATTATTGCCTTCTTGATCCATTCTCCTGCATTTTTTTTCTTCAGGAAAGACTTAAAAGATAACACTTCTCTCTCACGCTGAAGTTGGATGTTCTGGGCCTGACTTGTCAGGCACTGAAAGGCAGTGACACGCTTTTTCGCTGTCATAACCAAACAGCAATAGTTGCTGTCTGTGTGTTGGATGAAGAAAAAGAAGTTAGAAAAGATGGGTTTTTCCCTTTAGTTAAGAATATCTTTAACCTCAAAGAAGTGAGTGACAAAGAGACCAATATGAGTTACGATGAGTACCGGAAAAGTCATCTTCATATCTGGCTTGTCTAAGCATGATGCAGAAGTTGATATCGTATCATTCATATGCATTTCATATCATGTTGTGTCAGGTTTGAATACAGGACGTCATATCGTATCATTCATATGCATATCATTTCATGTGTCAGGTTTGAATACAGGACGTCATATCGTATCATTCATATGCATATCATATCATGTGTCAGGTTTGAATACAGGACGTCATATCATATCATTCATATGCATTTTATGTCATGTTGTGTCAGGTTTGAAACAGGACGTTGAAATGTGTTACACCTGATGGTGGTAGACTGTATGGTTGGGGAATTATCTCAAGTAGCAGGGGCAGAACAGCCCAGCGGTTAGAACATTCATCTTGTCATCTGACGGCGTGGGTTCAAGCCTCCACCAACATGCCAGTTTGAGAACACGCAGAACATCTTGGGCACACAATAAATCCTGTTCTTCCTTTTAGAAGAGTAGGCCATTGCATGTCAGTAGGAACGGATGACAAATTTGTTTTTGAAGAAAAGCATGCTCTCTAGTGTGGTGGTGTTCAGACATTTTCTCTGAAGTCAGATGTGGCTACAGTGGAAGCAAACTGTCGCATACGCAAAATCTCACCATCGGTGAACCGTTATCCTCAAAATGAAAGAATAGAAAGAAGGAAAAAGAAACCATAGAGTTCTTGCAGAAGAACAAACAAGAAACAACAGCAATAACAGCAGCATATTTCAGGTTGCGTATTTGTGTTGTGTTTACCTCTGAATGGTTTTCTACAAAGTTTTGTTGTGTGGGGTTGCAGGTTCGTTTCAGCACGGGGCCTCTAAGCGCCAGTACTCACTGGAAACAAACACTTTTCCTGCTGAAAAATCCCATCGCTGTTACTAAAGGTATGTTTTGTATACATGTGTGTGTGTGTATGTTATTTCGTTATATGTTTGTGTGGTGTGGTGTGTGTATGTGGTATGGTGATGTGTCTTGGTTTGTTTGCTTTACAAGATTAGTATATGTTTTTGTTTTGTTATTTTTATGTGTGTGTGTGAGTGTGTGTGTGTGTGTGAGAGTGTAGTTTGTTAGTTTGTGTTAGTGTGTGTTGGGGTGTGTGTGTGTATCTGTATGTCTGCATGTAAGTGTGTGTGTAATTGTGTATACGTGTATGAAAGTTACCACATTTCAAGTTGTCAGCATCTCAAATCAGAGGATGAGGAATATTGTAAAAGACATGTTAGAACTAGGGCAGCTCTCAGGGGAGAGAGTCTTTCCATTTGTGCAATGATGCCTCTTTTATTTTGTTATTTTGTTTTGTTGTTGTTGGAAGGTTTTTTCCCCCCAGTTTAGGATTTTTTTTCTATCTATGGATGTATTTGTTTCTCTGGAGAGAGTGCTTTTGTGTTGTTTTGGGTGGGTTTTTTTGACAGAATTTTGCTAGGGATAACTTTTGTTGCCTTGAGTTATATTATGTGTGCTAAATGTGCTTTGCCAACAGGGCATCAGTTTATGTTCAAAATACTTGCACCTATAATCAAGTGGAAGGGAATAAATTCAGCACTTTTCCATAGATTTGGGGGTTTTGGTGGGGTTTTGTTGTTGTTGTTTTTTTTAATGATGATTATAGATGAAGAATCTTACCGTTTTGATTATGTTTGGTAATAAGTTTATCTTGGTATTACTTACAGGGCAAGTACTGGAGGGGAGTATAAAGATAAAGAAGAGTCGATTATGTTTTGATACTGTGTTTATCTTGGTGTGATGTTTGCAGGGCAAGTGTTGGAGGGGAGCATCAAGGTGAAAATATGTTTTGATACTGTGTTTATCTTGGTGTGATGTTTGCAGGGCAAGTGTTGGAGGGGAGCATCAAGGTGAAGAATATGTTTTGATACTGTGTTTATCTTGGTGTGATGTTTGCAGGGCAAGTGTTGGAGGGGAGCATCAAGGTGAAGAATATGTTTTGATACTGTGTTTATCTTGGTGTGATGTTTGCAGGGCAAGTGTTGGAGGGGAGCATCAAGGTGAAGAAGAGCGAGGTGGACCCTCGCAGTCTGGACATCAGAATCTCCATGGATGGGGGGGTGTCGCAAAAATACATCATGGAGTAATTCCTCAGGGACTTGATCGTCGATGCTTTGTGACTTTGCCAAAAAGCTTGTGGTGGACTCTATCTCTGAAGTCTGTGTTCTGACAAAAAAAGTTATAGACTCCGAATGTTTGAAATCTGTGTTGTTGAAGAAAAGGTAATGGACTCCACATGTCTGAAATTTGTGTCACCGTGAGAATGAAGATCCCCCAAAGATGTGCTTAGTTTTTACCAAAAGTAATTGTCTTGAACACAGATTGTTGTTTTGTAGCTAACACAAATAGTTCTATCTTAGCAAACACAAACAGTCATAGCTTAGCAAACACAGTCATATCTTAAAAAAAGGTGAAGGTGTCCCATAACTTCTGTGGTCATAGGAGAGCAAGGCATCAGAGACCTCAGCTTCTCTAGGGGCCAGCATATTGAGGGTGGCGCCCATCTCTTCTCCCTCACTGCTTTACCTTCCCTGACCCTAAAGAGGGCAGGTGCCCATTTACAGTTGGAGGAAATGCGGGACTGTACTGAAGCCAAAGCACGCAAATGGTCACCCATCCAAGTGGTAACCTCGCTCGACGCTGCTTAACCTTAGCTTGGGGAAAGTGGGCGCTCTGACCACTGAGCTATCCCGTCCCCCAGTCATATCTTAGCAAACACAAATAGTCAGCAAACACAAATAGTCAGCTAACACAAATAGTCATATGAGCACAAATGTTTTCACATAATCACCTATTTTATTCTGTGCTGTCCATAAGTTTGTTTCCAAGTATAAACACAGATAATCACATGAGTGTTGTCTACATATTTGTCTAAAAAAAAACCCCAAACTTGTCTGCTTTTTAAAAAACCCCCAAATGTCTGAAAAATCTGTTTGTTGATGAATCATTGCAGAAACCTTTTTCGTGGCAGAAAGTTGTCAGAGGAAGAATCCCTCATTGAGGGTGGTTTCCTGTCCTTCCTTGCTTCCTTTCAGAAACTTATCTTGACATCTTTATTTATTTTTATTTTTATTATCCTTTTTGTGACATTGTCAGTGACACTTGAGGAAAGATTTACCTGTTTTTTTTTTATGAGAGGAGAGAGAAAGAGAATATGTACTTGAGAGAGAGACAGAGACACACAGGGAAAGACAGAGAGGGAGAGAGTGTGTGTGAGAAAGACAGAGAGAATGTGTGTGTATGTGTGCATGTGGGTGGGTGGGTGCGTGTGTGCATGCATGCGTTCATGTGTGTGTGTGCGTGCGTACGTGCGTGCGTGCGTGTTTATTCCTGCATGTTCATGTGTCTGCAAATTCTGAAATGATAGTTTAGTAAAGACGAGTGCAATACTAAAGTAAGGGGGAAAAATGCATGTGAAAATGAAATATGATTCATGATGTAGCTTTATGGCCAGATGGCACGGCAAGGAAACGCAAGGTTTGATGTTCAAACCTTGGCTTTATAGATGCTGAACGATTTCATGGAATGGAATGCCAGGGAAAAAAAATCTCTGAATTTTCTGGGAGTGTGTGGTGATGTCACTGGAATATACTGTTGAAGGAATGACGATAGAATAGAAAAGAAAAGAAAAAGAAACCTTGTACTTTTGTGTGTGTGTGTCAAAGAGAGAGAGAAAGAGATGTGTGCATGTGCACACACACACATATGTGTGGGCTGATAGAGCTGCTAAAAGAGGTGCAAAGCATGAAGGGAAATCAGCAACATTGCACGTGCCTTTATCATTACAAGAGGGCTACCACTTATTAGAACAAACATTATGGAATAAGGTCACAGAAACGTATCACCTAAAAGAGAGATTTCTAAACAGATCTGTCATCAAAACTAATAAAGCAAGAGTCGTGAGCCATTCTAAGGCTTGCTCAAATATCTCCACAGCAAGAAGAGTGAATAGTTTATTTTATAGAATAAAACTTAATGCATTCGTAACCAAATTCAGTAGAAACAGTAAATGTCTATGTGGTGAGAATATTTCTAATACTCATATAATATTTGAATGTAAGAATACAAAAGCTTTTTTACCCCAATTTTCTGAAAACTTCCTTAGAAGCATATTCAATAATTTGAATTTGGCATTTGATATTGCAAAAGGTCTCTGGCATAGTCCTATAGGACATTTGTTATAGTTTCATTAACGTTAATCACTTTCTGTGTTTTTGTTTCGGTTTGGGTTTTTTATTGTATCTTTTGCGTTGCGCGGTTTCTTTTCATGATTAGACTACTTTTCCTCCCTCGCATTTTTCAGTAAGGCCTCCACCACCACCTCAATTCTCATACAGCCCTTGTATATATTTTTTTTCTCGTCTAATATCACTGAGGGTGAACAGATGTAAAATCGAGGACAACAACAAGAACATATGTGTTGCCACTTTACAGTCACTGCAGATTTCTGTGCATAAATTTTGGGCTCTCGTGCCGAAAGAAAGTGCATGAACACAAAACCAGTACCCTCTTTGTTTCGCCATTTTTGGCTCACTCTCTGCATGCATATATATACACACGAAGGGAATTAAAGCACTAGCAGGTCTGCACATGAAGTTGACCTGGGATATTGTAAACATTCTCACCCTTAATTCACCTGCTGCTGCCAAGATTTGAATCTGTGTCTTCATGGTCCCAAGGGATTGAAGTTAAACGGTCTTAACCACCTGGATATAGTGTCAGGTATGGTTCACTCTGAGAGTGGCTTTTTTGTACTGAATATTTCCAGGGACAACTCTTATGTTATAGTCGGTTCTGTGTGATGAATGTATGTTGTGCACAGGACTTCAATTTATCATCTCATCCAAAATACTAGCACCCAGACCACCACGAGATTCAACTAGCCCACAACACATTGCTTGATAAACTAAGTCTAGTGCCCCAATGACTCATCAAGGAGATCATAGCAAGAAGTCAAGACAAGCGCGGAGTCTTGCTGTAGTTTGATGAATATTCAGATTTTATTTTCAACGATTCAAAATTGTTCATTGTACATGTTATTTTACAGCATTGCACGTATCAACAAAACAATAGAGTAGAATACCAAAGCATAGAGTCAAGAAAAAACGAAAGAGTGGAAGAATTTGGGGGTGGGTGGGGGGGGTACTGTGGATGTTTCATGTTCATGTAATTCCATTGTACCTAACCCAAAAGAAAATGCAAAATTAAAAGTAGGAAACGGGGAAAAAACACAACAACCAAGTAGCAGGTTAGTTTAAAGCATATGATAAATACATCAGCATCTGTTAAAGAGTATTGTACGATAGACCAGAAATCATATTGCAAGACCCTGATTGTATTTCCAGTTGAAAATATTTGCACACTGGATGCAAAAGAATGACAGGCTTAATAAAACAAAATGATTGTACAATGGACCATTTTCATGAAGGATGTTGGTAAAAATGCACCACTGTTCTTCAATAATGAAAAAGTTCCATTTTTACTAGTTTGACTCAACAACTATTTGGATTTTTCACAGGAAAGTTTTGTATATATGTCAGGAAACATCAAACAAAATTCATGCAACGACCTATAACAAAAAAAGAAACTAAAAAAAAAAAAAAATCCAGAAACGCCTTCAGTCAGCATGTATGCATAACAGCAATGCTTCTAAAGAGAGACAGAGAGAGAGAGAGAGAGAGAGAGATGGATTTGTCAGAATTGCACTTAACTATTGGGGTGCAGACTTTACATATGAATGTCAGCATTATATATATGTGACACACAAGAGTGATAACTTATGATACGCTCAAGTTTAACATGATATAAAGACAAGAGCTAATGTCAATGTTGAAAGATTCCTTTCTGTAAGATAGAAAGCAGTTTTCCATGTTATATCAAGGAGTCTTTGGTTGTATTTCTATTGATTTTTCAAACTGATGATGAATTTTTTTACAGAAATGAAGTCTAGTTCTGGGGATTTCTGTAAAACAGAATGGATGGTAGTTAAAGGTTTAAGTTATTGAAGATTTTTTTTTTTTCAACTTGGGACTCGTAAGCACCTTTGGAGTCTTCCCAATTCTGGGAATCTTTGCAAACAATAAAATTAAGTATTATTTTTTTTTAATTGAAAAGAAAAGTACATACCAATGCATAAATAGAAAGTCCACATGAATGCATAGTCAAATATCATTCACGTAATGGAGAATGCTTTTGCTGAAAGAGAGGAGACTCATTCTGATAAAAATGCACCAGTCATGCTGAGGAAATTACTTT
The DNA here is from genome assembly GCA_028751875.1 of Rapana venosa. Lineage (NCBI taxonomy): Eukaryota > Metazoa > Mollusca > Gastropoda > Neogastropoda > Muricidae > Rapana > Rapana venosa. Next base: position 9,667,046 of record CM054152.1, read on the forward strand.
AAATATCCTATAACTAACATCACTAAGAAAACTTCCTCCTAAATAAACAACACTTCTTGTTTACATTGGCGATTAAACAAACTGAAAATAAAGAACTGAAAAGTAGCTTTGATACACCTGGATAATATCTGTGGAATTATATTTGCAATTGTGGAAATCAAAACTAAGAACAAACAAAAATATTAATGCAGAAGTAGTAGTGGAGGAAAACAAGTGTAGGTAACCACTTACAACTTCTCCATCAGTTTTTTAAAAATGATTTATCAACGACTCATTAAAAAAACAAAGCAAAAAAACAAAAACAAGCTAGGAAATAGAATCTTTCAATGACAGCATTTTAAGGCATTTTTGTTTAAGAACCATGCAAACAAAAATATATAACCTTAGTATTGATACACACAATATCTACATTTATGAAACTAAACAAGCATTCTTTATGATATCTGTAATATAAAAAAGATATCAATGCAAATAATGAACTCACAAACTGATATTATGAAAATCATAGCAAAAGAAACCTTTAAGTCATACTATTACACAAACATTTCCTCATACCCAACACACAGAGAAATGACAAAAAAAAAGTCATTTAAAAACAAAAATAGTGACATTACGAGATAGAATCATTCTTTAAAAACAAAAACTGACATTACAAGAACATGATATAAACAAATATTGGTACACTTCTTGTTCGGATATATTTTACAGAGTAAAAGCAGTGATTGTATTGAGAAGAAAACAACCCCCCAGAATGTGCGAAAGACGTTGGTACTTGTGTAAAGAAACCACAACAGTTGCAGTAACCTTCAGTTGCCTGGAAGTAAAGACAGTGAAAATTTCAAGACATATACACAAACACAGCATAAGCTTAACAAAATTGGAAAACAAAACAAGTAATAACCATGAAAAAAACGACAGGGAACAAAGTGCTGACTACAAGAATTCATCTTTCTGCTCTCATTAGCTAGGAGGAGGGGGGGGGGGGGGGGGGGGGGGGGGGGGGGGGGGGGGAGAGAGATGGAGAGAGAGAAATCAAACACATTTATTGCAAAAGATATTAAATTTCATAAGTGAGCAATAAGAATGATCATTTTAGATATAGAAGCACCATTTTGCAGAAGAATAAGGCACGTTGTCAAATAATGATTTTGCGTAGAAAGTTTGCAAGTAAAAGTACACACAGACACATGTACACAGACACACACACACACACGCACGCACGCACACACACACACACACACACACACACACACACACACACATACAGGGCGCGTGCCATCTGTTATAGTAATACAAAGACATGTTATACATAATATATATTTTTATACGAGGAGAAAACGATGACACACAAACTGGCCACGACATGTAAATAAACCAGGGGGGGGGGGGGGGGGGGGGGGGGGAATCCAACTCAACCCCCTCATTCCTTCCTCTCTCCTTCCCCTTAACACCCTGGTCCCGCCTTCCACTCCCCCTCATAAAGTCACTGCTCTGACAGCAGTTTGTATAATTAATTATATCAGTTTAACAACAAGATTTTTTTTTAAAAGGTAAGAATTTGCATCATAAAGTATTTTTGTACAAAAGCTCATGTAACATCACCGAGAGTGAAAAGACGTTAAATTGAAGATAACATCAACAACAGCAACAACGACAGCAACAACAATTTATACAAAAGCTCATATTACATCACCGAGAGTGAAAAGACGTTAAATTGAAGACAGCAACAACAACAACGATAACACAACATTAACAACAACTTGTACAAAAGCTCATATTACATCACCGAGAGTGAAAAGACGTTAAATTGAAGATAACAACAACAATAACACAACATTAACAACAACTAGTACAAAAGCTATTGATTACAGAAGACTCAAAAGAAAACCAGTCTGAAAAAGAGTCTGGAAGCCCCAAACCACAACCACAACGTGTGCTTTTGTGACATAATAATAATAATAATAATGATAATAATAATAATAATAATAATAATGTATGGAATTTATATAGCGCTGAATCTTGTAATAACTGAAATATTCCTGGACTTCAGAAATGCATAGAATCCGTTCTGGTGCATGACAGGTAAAGCTGGCAGTGATGTCATCCTCGATGCAAAATGAATAGTACAATTATTCTACATCGTCCACAACACACAGACTGACCTGTTTAGTACAAACACGCATGCACATAGCACACAAACAAGAGGGACTTAACTTTTATCAAAAGAAACTGACCCCCCCCCCCCCCCCCCCCCCCCGCCACCACTCTGCTTTCCTTCTTAAACAGTATTGAAGTCAGTGCAGTCATTAAGAACAAAAAATCGTCAAAGGAATAGAAAATAAAGCAAGAAGGACACTGTTTTTCTTTTTCTTTCTTTCTTTTTTTTTTTTAAAACCAAGATGTAAACACGATAGCACAACCATGACAATCAATCAATCTTCAAAATAATACAGATTCTCTTTTCTAACCTCATTCTAGTTGCCAAGGCTCTTTACAGCTGATATACATGATACACATTCTCTTCAATCACAGGTGGTGGGTGTTTTTAATGCAAGGTTCTGCCCAACTCCTCTCTTCTCTGTCATCCTTTATTGGGTGGGGTGCGTAGTGCCTGGTCTTCTCCTGTGCTTGCCACTCTGCTACAGGAGGTCTGCCCACTGGCCTCAGCTGACACGTTCCCACTTCAGAGCAGCTCATTTTTCTTGCACTGAATGCATGCTGGGTATGTTCGTGTTTCCATAACCCACCGAGCACTGGTCTATGAATGACGGGATCTTTAACGCGCATATTTGATATTCTATAATATGTGAACGTACACGGAGAAAATTAAAGCATTGGCAGGTCCGCGCTTTAAATTGACATGGGAGATGATTGTAAAAATGCCCACCCTTAATTCAGCACAATCAATTGATTATTCATCTGAAGTCGGATACGCTGGTCCTGACTTGACAGGCGCTTCACGGCAGCGCAACAAAACTAATGTTCGCTCATACAACAAAAGTCAGTGGTTGCTGTCTGAGCGTTCGAATAAGAAGAATTGCAAAGAAGAATTGCAAAGAAGAATTGCAAAGAAGAAGAATTGCGAAGAAGGATGAAAAAGAATTGCGAAGAAGAAGAAGAATAGCAAAGAAGAAGAAGAATAGCAAAGAAGAAGAAGAATAGCAAAGAAGAAGAATTGCGAAGAATTGCAAAGAAGAAGAAGAAGAAGAAGAAGGATGAAAAGAATTGCGAAGAAGAAGAAGAATAGCAAAGAAGAAGAAGAATAGCAAAGAAGAAGAATGGAAGAAGAATTGCGAAGAAGAATTGCAAAGAAGAAGAAGGATGAAAAGAATTGCGAAGAAGAAGAAGAATAGCAAAGAAGAAGAAGAATTGCAAGAAGAAGAATTGCGAAGAAGAATTGCAAAGAAGAAGAAGGATGAAAAAGAATTGCGAAGAAGAAGAAGAATAGCAAAGAAGAAGAAGAATAGCAAAGAAGAAGAATTGCGAAGAAGAATTGCACAGAAGAAGAATTGCTAAGACGTGCGAAGACTTAAGAGAAGAAGAAGAAAAGAAGAAGAATTCAGCACAATTTAAAACCACGAAGTCACGGGTCCAGGGGACTGCAGTCTTAATCACTCGGGTAAAATTATAGAGTCCGTCTTTTTTTTTTTACAACTGAGATACATGACACACAGTCTCTTCTCAATCACATTTTTTCCCTTCCATGTTTGTTGTAGTACGGCTGTAGTATAACTGCAGCACAACCTTAGTACAACCGTAGTAAACTGTCGAACTGTAGTACAAATATACAACTGTAGAACTGTAGTACAAATATACAACTGTAATACAACTGTAGTACAAATATACAACTGTAATACAACTGTAGAATTGTAGTACAACTAATACAATTGTAGTACAAATATACAACTGTAATACAACTGTAGTACAAATATACAACTGTAATACAACTGCAGAACTGTAGTACAACAGTACAATTAATACAACTGTAGTACAACATTAGTACAACTGTAGTAGGCCTACAACCGTAGTACAACCGTAGCACAACTGTAGTACATAATTATGTAGTACAACTATAGTGTATTATAACTGATTTAAACCGGAGCAATGAAAGCAACGGGAAAAAAAACAAACCCAACAACAACATCCACAAATCACACAGACAAGCCAGGCCAAGCCAAGCCAAGCCAAGCCAAGCCAAGCCAGGCCAGGCCAAGCCAGGCCAAGCCAAGCCAAGCCAAGCCAAGCCAAGCCAAGCCAGGCCAGGCCAAGCCAAGCCAAGCCAGGCCAAGCCAAGCCAAGCCAAGCAAAGTCCCCCCTCATTTCTTGGAGGTGGATTTGCCCATGGTGGCGCGGAGAGGAATGACCGCGTCCATCCAGGTGTTGGGCGTGTCCATCATCTTCCGCCACACCTCACACTCCTCCCCCTTCCCGTCCATCCAGTCCACCTGCTGCCCCTCCTTCACCACACCTGCGCACAGGACACCGCTACGATGTTAGCGCACAGCAGGCACCGCCTAAGTGACCCAGCGAGCAGCGGTGCAGGGCCACTCTGGCTAGTGGCCTTACGGCGGCCTGACATTGATGGTCTCGCTGTAGACTTTCGATTGAGCGTGAGGATGCGACATAAGGAAGCTGGTTATGGCTAGGGGGGTGGGGGGTGGGAGTGGTGGGGGGTGGGGGTAGAGGTTGAAATGATGCGGTAGTGGGAACTTTTAGGGCAGGAACGACACAGAAGATGAGGCAGCAAAACAAAACAAACAACAACAACAACAACAACAAAACTCCAAAAAAACAAAAGAAAACATAAACCGAGGATAAAGAAAGAGAAGGTGGTCCAGAGATAACGATTCAAGATTCAAGGTTTGATTTCAACAAACCCCGCCACTCCCCTCCTTCCCCCCACCATATTCCCTCCACCGAGGGAATATGAAATTTAACAAGACTATTATCTGCAGATGTGGGCGTGTGACAGTACTCGCAACATGGTTAACCCACTTATATATAACACAATGAATCGCATAATGCAATCATATAAGTCAAGCAGAAAACACACACACACACACACACACGCACACACACACACACACACACACACACACCACACCACACACACACACACACACCACACACAACCCACGCACACACACACACCACACATCTCCCCATCCTGAAGTAGCATCTGCCTGGAAAAAAAGAAGTGCTGTGGTTCCATTCCCTCTTTCTGCCTGAATTTACCCCACCCCACCCCCCACCCCTTCCCCCCAACTATCCTCCCTCTATCCTCTAGACCTTGAGTTGGTGGTCTGGGTGCTTGTTTTTTTGATATGATGATAAACGAGGTTCTGCGTGTAACAGTCAGTGCCTGTGACACCCCCCCCCCCCCCCCCCCCCCCCCCCCCCCCAACTATTAGCAACAACAGAGTTGTCCCTGATAAAATTCTGTAGAAATGCCATTCTCGTAGTGGAATCTACTACACATGTAGATAAGAAATGGGGGGGGGGGGGGGGGTGTAAATGGATGGCGCTACTCTTGTAGTAACGTGCTCTCCCCAGGGAGATCAGCCCGAATTTCACGTAGAGAAATCTCCCTTGACTGAAAGTAGGATTGAATAATAATAATGGTGGTAATAATTAATAATAATAATAATATAATAATAATAATAATAATAATAATAAAATAATAATAATAAATAAAAAAAATATAAAAATAAAATATAACCCCCCCCCCCCCCCCCCCCCCCCCCCCACACCCACCCCACACACCCCCCCAAACAAAACCAACCAAACACTGAAAATCAAGGTTTTTGAGCTCCCCAAATTTTTGCACCCTGAGTGTCACCCAAGTGCACTCTTGCTTCACCCATCTACCTAACATTTCCACCTGAAGTCGGACTGCGGCTATCTTCAGGGTGGTAAAAAAATGGTCACATAAATTCTCATCATTGGTAAACCTCAGAGCTCTAGCAGAGGAACGAACACCCCCCCCCCTACCCCCCCCCCCCCCCCCCCCCCCCTAAGAACAACAACAGGATTGAACCATTACATATGTTTGTCCGTCGTGTTGGACGGTGACCTCCAAAGCAGTAGAGGAGGCAGCTACTGTTTCGGAAATTGGGCAGAAATTTCATTATAGTGGAGATGCCTTGCCCACAGCACCATCCCCACTCTCTCGGCCAAGAGGGCGTATGGACAGTCAGCGTTGGAGATGTTCTCCAAAGGCCAACTAGCCCCCAGCACATAAGGACTGTGCAAGTCAAGCCACCTAGTCAGAAAGTCATAGTCGATCACCAAAGACTATGCTATAAAGTGGAATTCCATGAGTGGGAAAGAAAGCCACTGATCATAGTTACAGCCTCTCACTTTGCTGTTGTTGCCCCCAGCATCAGTGGTTTATTCAAGAACTGTGAAAAGGCTCAAACACCTCTACTAACCGCTATCCTATCCACAATGCTCGCCGTTGTCCTATCCTATCCATACTTCTCACCGCTAACATATCCCATCCTTTCCTACTCCATCCTTTCCTACCCCATCCTATCCCATCCCATCTTATCCTATTCATACTACTCACCGCTATATTATCCTATCCCATCCTACCTATCCCATCCTATCCATACTCACTCACCCTACCTATCTTATCATATCCCTATCCATCCATCTACTCACCCTATCCTATCCCATCCATCCATACTACTACCACCCTATCCATCTTATCCTATCCATACTACCACCCTATCCTATCCATCCATCCATACTACTCACCCCTATCCTATCCTATCCTATCCTATCCATACTACTCACCCCTATCCTATCCCATCCAATCCATACTACTCACCCCTATCCTATCCATCCAATCCACACTACTCACCCTATCCTATCCCTCCATCCATCCATACTACTCACCCCTATCCTATCTTATCCTATCCTATCCCATCCATCCATACTACTCACCCCTATCCTATCTTATCCTATCCCATCCTATCCATACTACTCACCGCTATCTTATCCTATCCCATCCTATCCATACCATCACCCTATCCTATCCAATCCATACTACTCACCCCTATCCTATCCCATCCATCCATACTACTCACCCCTATCATATCCCATCCAATCCATACTACTCACCCTATCCTATCCAATCCATACTACTCACCCCTATCCTATTCACATCCATCCATACTAACCACCCCTATCCTATCCCATCCAATCCATACTACTCACCCCTATCCTATCCCATCCAATCCATACTACTCACCCCTATCCTATCCCATCCAATCCATACTACTCACCCCTATCCTATCCCATCCAATCCATACTACTCACCCCTATATCCTATCCCATCCTATCCATACTACTCACCCTATCCTATCCCATCCTCATCCTATCCATACTACTCACCCACTATACTATCCCATCCAAAATATCCTATCCTATCCTAATCTACCCTATCCTACCCCATTCCATTCCATCCTACCCTATCCTATCCCATCCCATCCTACCCTATCCCATCCCATCCTACCCTATCCTCTCCTCTCCTCTCCTATCCCATGCACACGGCTCACCAGGGCCCAGGTTGAGGCGGGTGCCCCCCAGGAACTGGTTGGTGCCCAGCTTCTCGTGATCCCAGACGGTCAGCTCCAGCTGTGGTCAGCCAGGTCAGCGGCGTCCTCCACCACGCCCTCGAACATCAGGATGTGGTTCCACATGGGGCTCAGCGAGTTCTTCACCACCGGAGTCTTCTGCTTCCCGGCCCGACTCCGCTCAGGCAACAGGTACCTGAAGGGATGAGATTTGTAAACTATGTGTTTTTGTGTGTAGATTTTAAATGTGTGGTTTTGTGTGTGTAGGATTTTAAACTGTGTGGTTTTTGTGTGTGTAGAATTTAAACGTGTGTTTTTGTGTGTGAATTTAAACGGTGTGCTTTTTGTGTAGATTTTAAACGGTGTGGTTTTTGTGTGTAGATTTTAAACGGTGTGCTTTTTGTGTGTAGATTTTAAACGGTGTGACTTTTTGTGTGTAGATTTTAAACTGTGTGCCTTTTGTGTGTAGATTTTAACATGTGTGGTTTTTGTGTGTAGATTTTAACTGTGTGCCTTTTGTGTGTAGATTTTAATTGTGTGTTTTGTGTGTAGATTTTAACATGTGTGCTTTTGTGTGTAGATTTTAACATGTGGTTTTGTGTGTAGATTTTAAACTGTGTACCTTTTGTGTAGATTTTAAACTGTGTGCCTTTTGTGTGTAGATTTTAAACTGTGTGCTTTTTGTGTGTAGATTTTTAAAGATTTTGTGCATTGTGTAGATTTAAAACTGTATGCTTTGTGTGCACATTTTAAACTGTATGCTTTGTGTGCACATTTTAAACTGTATGCTTTGTGTGCACATTTTAAACTGTATGCTTTGTTGTCACATTTTAAACTGTATGCTTTGTGCCCGACCCCGCTCAGATAATAGGTACCTTAAGAGAAATTTTTAAATGTATGCTTTGTGTAGATTTAAATCGTGTACTTCGTGTGTATGATTTTAAACTGTATGCTTTGCGTAGATTTTAAACTGAATGCCCTGTGTAGATTTTTAACTGTATGCTTTGTGTAGAGTTTTAAACTGTATGCTTTGTGTAGATTTTAAACTGTATGCTTTGTGTAGATTTTAAACTGTATGCTTTGTGTAGATTTTAAACTGTATGCTTTGCGTAGATTTTAAACTGAATGTTCTGTGTAGATTCTAAACTGTACGCTTTGTGTAGATTTTAAACTGTATGCTTTGTGTATATTTTAAACTGTATGCTTTGTGTATATTTTGCTTTGCGTAGATTTTTAACTGAATGCTCTGTGTAGATTCTAAACTGTATGCTTGGTATAGATTTTAAACTGTATGTTTGGTGTATATTTTAAACAGTATGCTTTGTGTATAGTATGCTTTGTGTAGATTTTAAACTGTATGCTTTGTGCCCCACCCCCGCACAGGAAATAGGTACCTGAAGGTAAAAGGATTTTGAATGGTAAAAATCCGCCTAGGTTTGGTTTAAACATTTTCAAAAGCTCAGGGTATTCATCCAAACGTGCTTCAGGTTCATAAGCCCCTAAGGACCAGATTGCAAGAAATCAATATGAACTTGCGGGTTAAAACGAAACAAATTTCTACTGACAAAGATCTTTTGAAAAATTCAAAGGGCTGGACTGGCCATACATGATCAAACCTTTCTACTTGTGAATGCGATTGACGCTTCTAAAGTTTGAAAAGTGTCTCGCCCCAAGATACCACAGCGGGTGAAGCTTCAATCACCACCGGGACCTCTGACGAAGGCTCATCCAGGAGCCGAAACTCCAGTCAGGTCAGGTCAAAGGTACGGTTCTTACACAAAAATACCTAAAATGCTGTCATTGAAAGATGTTACTTTCTAGAGTTTTTTAAATTTGATTTTTTAACTGAATCTAAATAATGAAGAAGTTGTAAGTAGTTACCTACACTTGTTTTTCTCCAATTCTATTTCTGCATTATAACCTTTTTACCTTTCGTTAGAAAGAAAAGCTCAAATTTACATACAATATGAGATTACCAGCAACTGACAATGATCTCTAGAATAAAACCAAACAAACTCGAACTGACACAGAACGGAAAAAAAGGACGTGGGGGCTTGATATTCATTGACAAATTAAGGAAATAAAAGATACTAAAATAAAGAAAAAATCTCTTTAAGGTGAAACATAACCCTGCTTCCCAATACATCATAAAAGGTAGAGGTAAAGGTGTCCCATAACCTATAAGGTCGTAGGGGAGCGAGATATCAAGATACCTCAGCTTCTCTAGGGGCCAGCATGTTGAGGGCGGCCGGCGCCCATCTCCTCTCTCTTGCTCCCTTTACCTTCCCTGACCTTGAAGAGGGCAGGTACCCATTTACATCTGGGTGAACTTGGAGACTGTACTGAAACCAAGGTGCGCAAGCGGTCACCCATCCAAAAGGTAACCACGCTCAATGCTTGCTTAACCTTGGCTGGGGGGAAAACGAGTGCTCCGACCACTGAGCTATGCCGTCCCCTCCCAATCCATCCTATACTACCCACCCTTTCACAAAGGGGTCGGAAGAGCCGCTGGATCGCACAGCCATCAAGTGTTTGGCCGACTTGACCATCACGTGGAGTTCCCCTAACGGTCCCGTTGATGTCGCCATTTTGGATTTCTTGGATCTGGATTTGGATTTCTTGGGGGCCTCCTCTCTGGCTGCCAGAACCTTGTCCGCGGTGACGTACATCAAAGACAGAGCCAGCTCCCCTTTGTACTGCAAGGACGCCTCGCTGAACCCATCTGACGGCATCTGATGAGGGAGAATGAAAACGAAATGTTTATTGGTAAAGGCCATGGTCCTTTTAGAGGGGAGAGTTTCAAATAAGCCTAACACAAGCATAAAATGTGATGGCATTATGTTACATTAAAAAAAAAAATATATATATCTATTGAATGCATATATACGGAGAATAGAGGAGGAGGAGAGAGAAGGAGAGAGAGAGAGAGAGAGAGAGAGAGAGAGAGAGAGAGAGAGGAGAAGAGGACAGACAGAGACAGAGAGAGAGGGAGGAGAGAGAGAGAAAAACACACACACACACACACACACACACACACACACACACACACACACACACACAGAGGCACACACGCATGATCAAAATATACAGTGATTTACCTTTTTTTTTTCTTTGCCCACAATCTAAAAAGATCTTAAGCGTTGTTTGATAACTCTACGTAGTCTCAGTCCTTTCCCTCCCCTCTAACTCTTCATCATTAATTTTCTCACCCCACACTTACGCTATAACTACCGACAAGATGCAGACATACCCGAGACTGCAAGGTGTATGTCTGAGGCGTGGTGTCATCGAACAGTTCCATGTCCATGGGGATGTTCACCTCCCCCAGGAAGTCGTTCCGGCCAAAGCGGTCACTGTGCCACACTGTCACCCACAGGGTTCGAGTCTCCAGTTCCCCTGGCGAAATGGCGTACTGAGGAAAAGAAAAGAATGAAGAAAGAGAATCGATTTTTTGTGTGTGTATAATTTTTGATGCAGGTCAGTTACACGATCTGAAGCCAATAACTGTACATTTCGAAGACGTTTCGAAAACGTTATTAAAAACCAATCTGTTGAGTGTTAAAAACACCCAAACACATGTTATTAGCAGAAACATAGCTGCTACCCGCGCGCGCGCGCGCGCGTGTGTGTGTGTGTGTGTGTGTGTGTGTGTGTGCCCGCGCGTGTGTGTGTGCGCATGCGTGCGTGCACATCTGCGTGCGTGCATGCGTTCGTGCGTATGTGGACAAAACTATATACAGTTTATATAAACAATTTTGTATGTGTGATTGGTTGCATCATCATACATGCTATTATACCATTCTGTTTAAATGTACTATGTCAAAAACGAACTAAATTAAAAAAAAACAACACACCAACCAAACCACAGAAACATGCTGCTACTCACGCTGAGTGTCTCATTGTAGACTGGGTTGAGGGTGTGTTTTTTGATCTTGGATTTCCTCTTCCCTGACCGTGTCTTGTCTGGCAGCAGGTAAGTCTTGATATACCTGCAGAACAGCAACAGACGACACCATACCTTACCCCTGCGGTCACGAGGAGGAGGACACGGTGACTGTCATGAAAGAATGAATAAAATTAAACGAGAGATGAGAGATGAGAGAGAGATTCGTTATCTTGCCCTCACCTCATAGAATTACACACATGCCCCCCCGCGTGCGCGCGCACACACACACCATCCCAACACAACCCACGACCCCCCCCCCCCCCCCCACACACACACACCACATACACATACTCCCCACGCCCACACAACCCATCACCATTACCACCGCCACACACACACACCCTCCCCATCCCCCACCTACCCCACCCACACAACACCCCACCACTACCCACACTCCCCATTCCCTCCCCCCCCCCACACACACACACCCCACCACCACCCCCACACATCCCACGCCTACACATCCACCCACCCACTTCTCCCAAATAATATACAAGACAAAATCATTCCAACATCTTTAGTGGTCACTGACGGGTCAGAGCAAGCACACACACACACACACACACACACACACACACACACACACACACACACACACACACACACACACACACACACACACTCCCCATCCCCCACACATCCCACCACCCACTCACCCCACCCCCACACATCCCACCCCCAAATAACCCCCCCCCCCCCTACACCCACACCCACCCACTCACCCACCCACCCACACATCCCCCACACAACCCAACCCCCCCACCCACCACCCCATACAACTCAACCCCACACACCCACCCCACACAACCCCCCCCCCCCCACCCACCACCACCACCACAACCCCCCCCCCCCTCCATACCACCCCCCCTCACCACTCCCCCTCCTCCTCCCCCACTTCAGCCAAAAATACAGAAGACAAGACAAGGGTACATTCCACCCTGGGTGGTGGTCACTGACGGGTCGGAACGGTTGTGTTTGGTGTCGACAGGCGCCAGGTCCTGACAGTCCTTGAGGTCGATGTTCAGCACTGACTGCTTCTGGTCATAGACCAGGCCGAAAGTGATCTCCCCTGACACCGGAATGCGGCCGTAGTTGATCTCCCCTGCGGCGCTGTACACGCTGTTGAGGCTTTCCCGGCTGGCCTGAAAAAGGTTAATGATGAAAATTCGTGGTGTGGTGAGGTGATGTTGGGGTGTAGTAATGTGGAGGGTTTTCCCTTCCATTATCTTGAAATTGAGATAATCGTTATGAACAAGTTATACAGAGATTTCTATTTAATTATATATTTATCCTGTTATCCTTTCTACTTTTCAAAAGCTACCTTCACCTCCACCACCCCACCTAAGCGTGTTGAGCTGTATGTGTGTGTATAAATTTGATATTTGTTTATCCTGATATTTGTGGACGGTTGCTTGCATGTAAATGATTTGAAAGCAAGCGCTTCGATTTGTTTACTTTACAAGATTCAGCGCTACATAAATTCCCTACATGATGATGATGATGATGATGATGATGATGATTATTATTTTTATTGTTATCACCATCATCATCGTCATTATTATTATTATTATATCATTATTATGATGATGATGATGATGATGATGATGATGATTATTATTACTATATCTTACCGTTTGCCTATCTTCCTATCTACATGCCTATCGTACACTTCTATCTGTCTGTCTGTCCGTCTGTACGCCCGTCCCTCCACCCATCCCATATCTATCTATATATCTATCTATCTATCTATCTATCTATCTATCTATCTATCTATCTATCTATCTATCTATCTATCTATCTATCTATCTATCTATCTATCTATCTATCTATCTCTATCTATCTATTTATCTATCTATCTATCTATCTATCTATCTTTTCTGTCTGTCTGTCTGTCTGTTTGTCTGTCTGTCTGTCTGTCTATCTATGTATCTTCATCTCTCTCTCTCTCTGTCTGTCGATCTATCTGTCTATCTCTCTATTTGTCTGTCTGTATGTATGTCTCTATGTCTGTCTTCCTTCCGAGAAAGAGAGACAGAGACAGAAACAGACAGACAGCTAGAGCATGTAAGTACATTATGTACTTAATAAGTAAAATCTTGAGAAGACATTCATATCTACTAAACTGAAAAAAAATAAAAGTTCACATCATGTCATAAGCCTATGTATGGCATGATATTGATTATTAACATTTACACACAAAAATCCAACCAAGCAAGCTATGTATGACATGATATTGATTATTAACACTTACACACAAAAAATCCAACCAACCAAGTGAAACAAAACCAAAACCACCCTCCCTCAATATGACATGAATATCTAGGTTGTTCAGTTAAAAAAACAAAACCCAACCAAACCCTGTCGCTGTAAATTTATTAACTTGTGTCGTTAATTGGCAAGTATTTGGGAAGGGAGGGGTTCATAATTTGAAGTACTTACAGCAAGGCTAAATCGACTGCGTGATAGTGATTTGCCTTTCTTCCGGTATCTAGACACTGCTCCATCAATGTCGTCATCGTCCTGGTTCAGCTAAAAAGACAGAAACAAGGCATTATAAAATTACTTGAATACAAACTCGTGACAATATTTTAACAAAAAAGCAACACAATAAGGCAATAACTATGCTATTACTACGAATAACACCCTTGCTTTGTCAGGTGTTGATGTAAAGAAAAGTGCCACGTTTGCATCCAAATTGTGTGTGTGTGTGTGTGTGTGTGTGTGCCACTATGAGCCTGTGTATATGCGCACGTGTGCGTGCGTGTGCAGGTGTGTACATGCTCACTTACTCATATGTCTTTAGAATGAAAACATATTCAATTGGTTTAGCTGAAAGTCTAGCTGCCTACAGAGACAAGAGTTATCAGAGCTGTTACAAAACAAAAACACGTGGCCTGACCATTGTCCAGTACCTGATCCACAGACCCAGTGAAGGCCCTTCGTTTATTATAGCGCAGGCCAGAAGATTGAGGACTGTCCGCTAGAAGGTCACCCATGCTGTTGGACCTCTGACCACGTGACAGACCACCCGCCTCATCTGATTGGTCGTTGCCGTTCACGTGATCCTTCTCCGATGGTTGTGATTGGTCGGGAGTCAAAGCCCGTTGCCTCTCTGCTTCGTGAGCTGTGTAAGTAAATTTGAATGAACGGGTTGATGTAGGAATAGATGAATAAAGTCTGGTTACAACATTTGAACTTTAGAATAATGGTGAACTCATGGTTATATTATCACGTCACGTCACATGACATCACATCACATCCTATTATATCCCATTCTATCCAATAGCCTCATATTACATTGCATTAATATACTTTAAAGGTGACATGACATCAAATAACAGCAATGTATCATCCAGCAAGTACAGAACTGATCTCGAAACTTTGGAATAACTATTATCCTAAATCATACTTCAGAAGTTGCTTATTCAGTTAAAGTAGAACAGAAAGTCAAACATATTTATCTTAACATGAATATACTGTAAAATATGACAATAATAAGCCCTTTTGGCCCCTTTTTTATTGACAATACTTTTACTCCAGTAACTGACCAAGAAATGCTTTATATAAATATTAACATAGTTCTTCCTCAGCACATGTTCAGTGTGCCTACAATACCCTTTGCATAACATTTTATGATACTTTTTGATCATAACATCAATGTGAAGAACATTCATTATTATTACTTTTAAAAAATGTACCCATCAGGTGCCAGGTATCAGAACTGTTCGAAGAATAGAAATGTGCTAACTTTTTTTTTTAATGTGGGAAAATGTTGGTTTTTTAATACAAAAGAAAAAAGATACCACAAATTCGACAAGTCAAGAGCTTTTAATGACGTCATTGAGGGGTTAAAACGTTGTAGGATACTCATGATCTGACGTTCACTCAGGACGTGGGTTCGAATCTATACTGAAGTATCCATTCAAAGGAATTTGGGGGGATTTTCTTGCATTACAATTAGTACTAGCTCCACTCCTCTGAAAACTCTTTGAATAACACTACACGCCATGATTGTGAGCATAAACGCATGCAGCACATTCCAGTTATCAATCCTCGTCCATATTTCGTGGAAGAGTATGCCAGCTATGGCCGGTGGGATGAATGACACGAATATACCCAGCATGCACCCAGATACCTGGAGAGAGATGGGCTCCACCGGGTTTAACATGTTCATGGCACACTGCCTGAAGATTTCTCTGAGTGCTGAGTCTTGTATATGACTCTTAAGAAGTGAAAGCACGTCACATTTTTTTAAAGAAAGAAAATCGACATGCTGCATAATATCCCAAATTTCACGCAGAGACATCTGCCGTTACTTTAAGTGGTATAAATAAATAAATAAATAAATAATATATAACATCCATTGCTAAACTCGAGAGTACTACGTAGGAGGTTATTTTCCCTTATTCGTAGTGCACTGGTTTTGCGTTAAGAATTAAGAAACGTCATACTATGTGGTTTTTATAATGTAGCGTTTCAGAACAATTCTTTCCATCTATGTATTTGTGATTCACACTTTGAAATTTCAGATTGTTTTCATAGAAAGAACTACATGGCAATTCTGATAGCTGCAAAGGGTTTCATCTGTTTCGATTCAGCAAATGTCTTGATATAGACACTGAACTGAAATAACATTGCTATAATAATAATAAAGAATACTATTTACACACTTTGATTTTATCCTTTAAATATATGTATAAAAAATAAACAATCCAATAGTGTGAAATTATGAAATACGAACAGTGTTCCAGATCACAGAATGGCATAATTTTTTTAGATTATCATTTTCATAACGCAGTTGAAAATCAATATTCAACCATACTGTATCTACAAAAGTGGAGTACAACATTATTAAGTAAATCAAATAACAAAAAAGGGTTATCATGCGTCACCATCACCCCCACCACACCACCACCAAAACCGTTAACATTTACACAAAAACCGAACAGAATCAAACCAAATCTCAAATGATATGAAAGTGATTAGTACAAAACCAGTACCCTCACCTCACGTACAGAAAAATTAAGGGGAGTGGGTAGGGAGCAAAAAGGGGGAGACTAAGAACTAACAGTTATTCCACTCTATTTTAATCTCCCAGGGATTTATCTACACACACACACACACACACACACTGAGACAGGGATTAAGCTATAAAATTAATAGTTTCAGGGTGATTAGATCGCAAAATCTCTCACCACTCTCCTTCTCACGTACCCGTCCCCTTTCCATGGTGTATACTACTACTCTTGTCATAATTATCTGTGCTTAGCATAAAACAGATAGGTGAGTGATAGAGTATAGGCAAACAGTGACCACAATTTTCTCTTTTTGCTGATTATTTTTATCCACAATATAAAACTCTCTCTCTCTCTCTCTCTCTCTCTCTCTCTCTCTCTCTCTCTCTCTATTATATATATATATATATATATATATATATATGCAAACGAACAGCAAGGCTTTGTTTTATGGCTTCTTTTTGTTTGCTTGTTTATCAACACAATGCAACAATTGAAAGATTCATCTATGTTTCTACTGTAACCGACACCCACACATTTCTGCCAACGAAATGGTGACAACAAATGAAACAAACAAACAAATAAATGAAACAATCTCGCCATCTTTATCTTTCACTGTGCGAGGCCTCAGGGGCCCTGTAGATTTTATCTACTATGGGCGAAGAAGACTGCGAAATTTCTTCCTTCTCATGTACATAGATAGGTGTGTGTGTGTGTGTGTGTTGTACTATAGAGAAATAATGGCGTGTGTGTGTGTGTGTACTTTCTTTAATTTAACGTCTGTTCACTCAAGGTGATATTAGACAATGTGTGTGTGTGTGTGTGTGTGTGTGTGTGTGTGCTAAAGAGAAATAATGGTGTGTGTGTGTGTGTGTGTGTGTGTGCGCGCGCGCGCGAGCTGTAGAGAAATAATGGTGTGTGTGTGTGTGTGTGTGCGCGCGCGCGAGCTGTAGAGAAATAATGTGTGTGTGTGTTCGTGCAAGCGTGCGAACGCATCTCAAGTGTTTTATTTGTGCGTGACAGAAAAATACATGAGGTGTGTGTGTACGTGCGTACCTGTGCACAAGCGTGTTTATGCGTATGTGTGTGTGTGAGTGTGTGTATATGTGTGTGTGCGTGCGTGCGTATGCGCGCGCACGTATGTGTGTGTGCGCAAGTGTGTG
The DNA here is from genome assembly GCA_028751875.1 of Rapana venosa. Lineage (NCBI taxonomy): Eukaryota > Metazoa > Mollusca > Gastropoda > Neogastropoda > Muricidae > Rapana > Rapana venosa. The sequence goes on from CM054152.1 coordinate 9,684,750, forward strand.
TGTATGTGCGAGCGCGCGCGCGTGTGTGTGTTCGTGCAAGCTCGCAGGCACACCTCAAGTGTTTACTTATTTGTAGACATTTTCTCATGCATGTGAAGACAGATTGTTTTTGCATTGCATTGCAATAGGGTTTTTATCTTCGTTCTTCGGTTACAGCTCCGGGGTCTACCAATGCTGAGATGGTTGAGTATGCGACCGTTTTTCCCACCCTTTAGCTAGTTGCTATCCCACTTCGGGGAATGTTGCAATATACTGCATTGAATAGCTCAAGTTTGAAGTCATGGTAGACTTTTCTGCGCTCGAAAGTATGATTGGTTTGCCATTCCCGATGAAAGCGAATCATTGTTTCATATGTTCCGACGCAATATTTTCTGTTCATTCTTGTTTGCGTATGTATGTACTTTTTTCCTTAATAAAACAAAAAGAAACTTTTTTCCCTCTAAAAGGTAATAGAAAACAAGGAAAGCACCTGGTTACCTTGTGTTATTTTACGTGAGCTACATGCGGGTAGCACACAGGACATAATTATACGCATGTACCCAGATTCTCTGTCGAAAGACAAATGGAGTTCGATAAAAACACGGACTATTAGATAGGGATTGACCCACAAGCCTGTCATTTTTCTAGTTTCGATAATTTTACATACTACCGCAAACGCAAAGTTACAAATTGTGTATGTGCGTCTGTGTGTTCAACGTCTGGTAAACGTACCTACTGGCGTATGACAGGGCAGGACAGGGCAGGACAGGACCACTATCATCCCATAGCAATAGGAAGTAAAAGAGGAGAGGAAACAAAGCAAAAAAGGCCCCCAACCAAAACGGCACAACTTTACTACCCTTTTCTAAGGCAGAACATGTTCAACTGGGTTAATATAGTCTACAAAATGCAAACCACAAATCCAAACTTAAAAACCCGCACAGTGTTTTAGAAGTAAAACCCGAATACCAAGCACATAAAAAAGTTCAAGCAAATAAAAACCTTTTGATTACCATGAAAAGCCACACAAAAAGTAGAATGAATATAGCTGTTTAGAATCCTTTTTTAACATTATTATGAGTGAGAGTACGCGATGAAAACGTGAACCTAGCTAATGCTTTTTTCTAAATCATTAAATATAATCAAATAGTAGTGAAGACAACATATACAAATAACAGGAGGCAATCAAACTAATCCAACGTGATAAACACATTTTTTTAAAAAGTTTTAGGCAAAATAATCAAAATATGTGTGATTCTGAAAGATGGAAATAGTAAGAAGCAATTAAACATTAAATTGAAGCTACATTATCTTGTCCCGATCAAATTTGCTACCAACATTGTTTTTCTCTGACGCACACATTCATTTTGCCATATGTCCCTATCGTTCACATTTCTATTCGAGTCACACACACAAACACACACACACACACACACCTGAAGGCGTCCTTTTCACTCTCACTTCCCTGTGTAGAGACTACACATCATAATTGAATCGATACAGTTAGCTTCCACACAGAGTTTTTGCACACACAGACACACACATTTGTGAGAGAAACTGAGAGGTACACCTCACTGTACAATTTTTTTACATATACCTTTTTCTTGATTAAGCAATACACAACAATGTAAACATCGAATACAGTCTGAACACAAGAAACGGAGCTTTTCAAAATAAGACAAAAGCTGAACAGTTTAAGATACACCCGTTGCATACACGTTTATAGCCTCTTCCCAAGATACACATTAAGCGCAAGCAGTTACGTCAATGGCACTGAAAGCAGAAACAAAGTATTAAGTCAGATGACAGGGGTACAATATTCACAAGCACTCAAAGAGGGGAAAAAAGGGGGGGTGGAGTGGGGGGGGGGGGGGGGGGGGGGAGCAGATTTTTTGGGGTGTTCGGGTAAGAAGCCAGTCAAGCCATATTAACATTAAACAATCTCTTTCCTGTCCCGTGGTTAGATTATATCACTCCCTTTCTTTTTTTTCTGTTCCTATATCCTTGGTCCTTTTTCTTGTTCTTTTTTGGATATCATACATGCAGTTTTGAGTAATCAGCAGCTCTCTCGTGTGATCAAGATGTTAGGTTTCAGATGGATGATGAGGTAGCGTGCCATGTCATTCAGTTTCAGCTTTTCCCAGGACGAGCAGAACATTTCATATTCACTAGTACAACCAACTAGATGCCGCACAGTGCACAAATGCAACATCACTCAGTCAAGAGTGCTAAATTCAGCGCGCCCCTTCCTTTTACCTAGTCCAGGTGTGGTCAGTTCCTGCTGTAATCAGCACCAGCTGGGCTGGGATGGAATGGATAGCAGCTGAGAGCAGCTGACAGTGGGGGAAACTGACAGCTGTGGCCAGTATGAACTGTGGGATCATCCCCAAGATTTGAAACCACCGTTTTAGAATTAGTAGGGCCAGAAGCCTGTCATCTTATTCCCTCGATTATCCTACCCGTCATTCAGACGTCTGTAAACACGCCCAAGTCGGATGTGCTGGGCCTGACTTGTCAGGCGCTTAATGGCAGCGCAACGCAATTTTGGTTGTATGACAGACAACAGTAGTTGCTGTCTGAGCGTTTGATGAGGAAGAAGAAGGAGAAGAAGAAGACGTCGGTAAAAACCATCAACAATGAACAAGCTATATACAAAGTCAAACGAGACAACAACCCCAACCATAACTACCAAAATATTCAGAGACATGTTGTTGCGCTTCTTACTTTCTTTTTCACTGACACATAATTTTCAAAAAAAACCCAAAGAGATAGAGACAGAGCAGCCTGATTTCGATCTGAACCATCGTGTTCGTTCTGGGGCCGGGGACAAGATGTAGATACACACACAACACAGAACAGAAGAGAACAGAAAGGAGAGTTCCTCCAAGGCGTATCCCCGAGCAGGACAAAGCTAAGGATCCGGGACCCCCACCAGAGGCCACACAGCACCCCAGCCCAGACCCTCTCCCAGAGGCAGGCTCCAGTCACGCCTTCACCTCCTAGCAGCACCAGTGCCAGCAGCGTGCCCCCACGGCCGGGAAAGGCCCCTCCAGAACACCCTGAGGCGGACAACTGACCTCCTCCTGAGCCCTCCTCACCCTCCTCCTCCTTCTCCTCCTCCTCCTCATGCTCCCGCTCTGTCTCCAGTTCCTCAACCTCTTCAGTCAGGATCTGGTCACCCTGTGGAGCTTCTGAGGTAAGGAGAGATGCCTCAGAAGCCGCAGGCTCATCCAGGTCCATGTTAGCTTCAGGTATGTACTCCACCGAGGGGTCGCGGAAGTTTGCCTCTAAGCTGAACTTCTGGCGCTCTGTCACGGCCTCGGTGGATTCGGGGCGTGGCTGTTCGAGGTTGACGTTCTCGCTGGTGGCTCGAGTTGGACAGATTCCTGATCATGAGACGAGTTTTGGGTGTTGTCATCGTCGAGGAGTGGTGCGTTTCTGACACCTTGACTGAAGGATCAGGTCATCCTCAGACCTACATTCCTCGTCCGTGCTTTCAGGATGATGGTTCAAAATGACTCCACTGTCCATAATCTCATCAGTATCATGCTGGTCATCGCTTTGGATGGCTTCTACGTTATCATCATTAAGAGCCGCGGTAAGGCTTGATGATTCATGTTGATGATCAGGGTCAAGAGAGGCTCTGCTGTTACTGACTTCATCAACATTACCTTGATTATCATTATCAACATTATTGCTATCATTACTGGCTGTGTTATGGCTGGGTGATTCACTGACCATCAACACACACAGCTCACCCACAGCCACTAAACTACCTTCGTCGACTGTCGTTGCAGTTGTAGCATGTGCTGGGTCAGTGATGTCTCTTTGCCCATCCTCTTCAACAGCTTGACCAGCTCCGCCCCCTGATGAGTCTGTTATCGCATTCTGACCATAGTCACAAGAAGATACAAGCGTGACATCACTCTGTGACTCAAGCGGACTACAATCAGAACTGTTAAGCATGCAACTATCTGTTGAATCTACGTCTGCTTTACCGTCCTCTTGTTCCGTTGAAGTGTCGTCAGGAACTACGCTGTCAGCGTCCTCTGTGACATGGGACAGATGCTGGGAAGCAGACGTCATGTGCAGGTCGTAATGCTCCAGACACTGCGTCCCCTCCTCCTCCTCCTTCTCGGCGGATGCTTCTGTTTGCGTCCAGTCCTCGGAGAAGCTGCGGCAAAGAGTTGACCTGTCGTTTTCCCGCTGCAGCAACAGGCTCTGCAAAAGATCCTGGTCCTCTTTGCTGATGAACACAACGTCGTCTGTCTGGGTTGAGGAATCTTCACAAGGGATAGTCGGGAAAGGTGTCTCTTCCACTGGAATCTCTGGTATTTGAAGATCTGATGACTTGTCGGTGGAAGGTGCCTCAAAAGGGTCAGTCTGTACCGAGGAGTCTGCCAGGCTGCGATCTGTGGAGAAGGACGATGTTTGGAAAGACTCGGAGATGTCGTCATCCGTGCTTTCTCTGTCCTGCCCCTCCACCTCCAAAGCCTGCGCGTGGTCAGAGGCTGGCGGTGTCTCAGACTCTGACTCAGACTGCGGGGTCCTGTGCCCTCCTCCCCTCTGCTGCAGGAGCATGAACTCCGCTTCGTCAATTTCCACAACGCTTTGCCTCCTGGGAGTGGCGGCCCCTGCCTCTATGACGTCATCACAGTCATCTGACCAGTGCCCATCCAGGTCGTTGTGCACCGTTCCCTCACTGTCGCTGTCCCCGTCCGTGTACAGGGCGTCATCTCTCTCCGTCTTGGCTTCTGACTCTTCGGGCTCCGTCCTCTCGGAGATGATGCTCAGGGTGTCAGAGCCCGCGTCGTCAGCCTGGAAAAAGCGCTGCATGGTGTACGACATGTTCTCCGGGCTCCTCATTTTCTGCACCTCTGCCATCTGCTCTGCCAAAGTTGGCACGTTTTTCTGTGAGGCAGTGCCAGCGTCTTGAGGAGGAGGAGGAGGAGGTGATGCGGAGGCTTGTTGGGGGGTGTGATCATTCTCCTGGCCGCTTTCATCGGAAAACTCGGCGTCGCTGCTGTGGACTTCTGCTCTTCCGCTGCCGAAAGAGTGTCGCAGGAGTCAGAGGCAGGATCCGTGTCGTCAGTGTCTTCGTTCTCAGGGTCACCGGTCTGGTCCTGATGTTGCAGGTCTGCCCAATGTTCTGCTGCAGTTTCAGCAGCGGCTGGTTCTGAAGCACGTTCCTGGTCATTGCTGACGTCAGGTTCCTGGATGGATTCAACGTCATCCAGAGAATCCATGGGTCCTATGACAGGTCGGTTCTCCAGCCCAGCATTGTCAGGCGTGTTAGGTTTGTCAGAATGAGCACTGTCCACTGTCACCTCCGAGTGGCACGTGCACTGGTCAGTCACAGTGTGCGGACAGACGGCCACGCTGCCCACTGAGCTGTAAGCACTGTCCCCTCCATTGTCCTCCTCCTCCAGGCCTTTCCGTTTCCTCACCACGACCTCTTCCTCCTCCTCCTCTCCTCCGCTTCCTCCTCTTCCTCCTCTTCCTCCTCTTCCTCCGCTTCCTCCTCTTCCTCCGCTTCCTCCTCTTCCTCCGCTTCCTCCTCTTCCTCCTCTTCCTCGTCGTTTTGTGCTTCAACGCTGTGGCTGTCACCTGTATGCCATAAACACTGGGCAAGTTCAAGACTGCATCATGCTGCACTGGATTTAAAAAAAAATTAGATTCAAGGGTGTTATTTCGCTCATAAATATGAATAAGAAACAAAATCAAAGAACAACAATCTTAAAATCAACGAATCAAGGCAACCAACCATCTAGCTAATTAAGCAGCAATCCAACCAACCAGCCAACCATCCACAATGCCATCACCCAGCCAGTCCATCAGCAAACTGAGCCAGTCAACCGGCTGGCTAGTTAGCCAGGCAAAACAGGCAGCAAAATGTCTCTGAAATTGTTTGCTAATGATTTCTGGCTAACTAACTGAAAGAGCGTGATTGTTGGTGTTAAAGTTGCCTATCATCCAAAAGACATTTACGACCATGTCTGGGATGCTACTAGTGGAGCTTGTGAAACGTTAAATGTAATGAGTTACCTAGGATAAGTAACTATATTCAGAACTAAACCTCGTTGGCTCTGTAAGAAAAGTGTGTTAAAAATTATTTTACGACATAAAATTGCAACTATTTAACTAGAGGACTAGACTGTGCTTAAGACGGCTACATTTCTGCTCTGGTCCTCCCGCATTACTCTCCAGACCCCCCCCCCCCCCTTATCATTCCCGAAGAGATGAAGTAATAAGAGAAAAAGAAAACCATTCAAAGCAACAGCAACAGCAGCAATTACAATAAAAATATTATCAACAGCAAAAAAACCCAACCAACCACATTTAAAAACTGTGGCTATAAAATCAAACGAAACTGCTAGAGGAATAGCTACCGCCCATCTCACACTATCCATTACATTACATGACTACCTTAGTTATAGAAAAATCATAAATACTTTCATCTACAATGCAGACAAACGAGAAAAATTGTCGAGACAGGGTTGGAAAAGTAGCAAAGACTGAAGCAGCTAAAAGAAATGAAAAGAAAAGTAGAAGACAGAGGAAAAAGAGTGGATGTTGAAAGGAACTATATTTTAATAAATGAGCATAGTTCTGCGCGCAGAAGGTGGGAATTGAGGATGTTTCTGTAGCAGAATTTGTAAAGAAAAAACTAGAATAGCAAATAATGAAAAAAACTCACAGAGACTGGCTCATAGCCATAGAGAGTTTAAAACGTTCAAAGCTGTGGTAGATATAATGCAAACTGTTGCTTTTAAACATTTTAGCCAAACGATTCTAAAAAGTAAATTAAAAATTTCGAAAAGTAGGTATTATATAGGAAAGACTTATACTAAAAACCAATATTGATAGTAAATACACACCATAGACTAAAAGGTAAAGGTAAAGGAGTCCCATAACCTATAAGGTCGTAGGGGAGCGAGGCGTCAGAGACCTCACTTCTCTAGGGCCAGCATATTGAGGGCGGCGCCCATCTCCTCTCCCTCGCGCTTTACCTTCCCTGACCCTAAAGAGGGCAGTACCCATTTACAGCTGGGTGAACTTGGGGACTGTACTGAAGCCAAGGCGCGCAAACGGTCACCCATCCAAGTGGTAACCACGCTCGACGCTGCTTAACTTGGCTGGGGGAAAGCGAGTGCTCCGACCACTGAGCTATCCCGTCCCCTACCATAGACTAGAATCAATAAAAACAACAACCCCCAAACAAACAAACAAATAACCAAAAACAAATCTAAAAGAGAACCTCTCATTGATATTAATACATTTAATATGATGTGACATGATATCAAGAGAAATTTCACAAAAAAGACATAATGTAGACGAAATTTTTATCACAAGCCTGACAGAGCTCATAAAAGCCAAGACAATAGTAGCGTTTGTCCGACAGACAGATGATCATTATAATTATGTGCTGCATTCACGAGTATCTGTCTACCTTGTGTAGCGGGGATGGGGGTCAGGTATTGACAATTGTAGATCTGCTTTGTTGCTAGATCGGTAAACGCCGCTTTTTGTTTTATAAAGGTTGTCAAAAGTTCGTTTAAAACCTATCTATTTGACATTGATAAAACCAAAATCCTCCTCCTCCTATTTCTTCTTGTTCTTGTTCTTCTTCTCATCGTAAGCAACCTCAGATTGTTTTTAACTTATTCATTACTTTTAACATTTTCTTCTTTCATATTTTTTCTTTTTTCTTTTTCATCATCATCATCATCATCATCATTATTATTATTATTACTATTATTATCATATGGAAGCCAGCAAGCCATCGCAGATTGATAAGTGAAGAGGGGGAAGGGGGAAAGGAAGTAGGTGGACGATTGCAATAATGAAAGGTATCAATGGCATAATGACATTATGTAGAGAACAATGAGAACACGAACAATGCAAATAATGTTGGTGATAATGTTTGTGATTTGAAAACCACCGCAATTTTTAGATTTTCTATCTATTGTATGAAATTAGCACACTGCTCAAAGTTATATACATTTTTGGTTGATATTGTTCATTTCTTGAGGGGTGACATGTTTCAAGAATAGTGATCCTAAATTCATCTGAATGAAATTTGAAAAGGCATAACTTTTTTTGGGCACATCTACCTATTCACACGAGAACAGACACATACATTCGAGAGAGAGAGAGAGAGAGAGAGAGAGAGAGAGAGAGAGAGAGAGAGAGAGAGAGAGAGAGAGAGAGAGAGAGAGAGAGAGAGACTATCCTCATAAATCTTTTAACGAGTGAAGGCAGTTTCAATAGATCAAAGCAAAGCCGTTATTTAAAAAAACATCTTCATTCTGATAAAGACAGAATTACTAAACATCATCCTGTATTACATGATCATGCTTTCCCGTGGGAATGCCGGGGGTGGGGGTGGGGGGTTGTCTTTCAGTATAAATAGTATTCCCACTTTCTGGAAATTCTGTACTAGAAATTTCAACTTGTCTATTTTGCTGTATTTTGATTTTTTTTTTATAGAATGTACACCCATGTTGTACAGACATGCACAAAAAAGACCACCCCACAACTGTTACATAACTCGAAATACTGAAAAAAACATGCACAGACACAACATGCAGTTAAAAACGAAAACAGCCATGAAAAATGAACGGTGAATGAAAACAAGAGAGAAAAACAAGAGTGAAAGTGAAAAACCCCTGCCACCATCACCACCCCCTTGCCCCCCCCCCCTCTGCCTCAGTCTACCTCCTGCTCCTTCCTTCTGGTGACTGACTGTGTGGAAGACAGGGGCCTGGGCAGAGGCGGACAGTCCCGAGCAGGACAGACCCAGACTGAGGGTGTCCTCGCTGGCCCCTGACCACGACCTCAGGCTGTCCGCTCCGTCACGCTCCAGTGCCCGGTTGCTGGCCAGGTCCAGAAGACGAATCTTGGTGACCGGAGAGGCCGTCCTGGCGGAGAGGTCACTGCAGGTCTCCGAGTATCCTGACGGCTGACGATGCACGGGACTTTGCCGTCCAGCGGTGTGGAGGTTGCTGGCCCCATTTCTGGCCTCCCCCTTGCAGGAGGAGTTTGCCTTAGGTTTGGCAGCCCGGGACCCTGAAAGAGAAGCAGAGTGCGGAGTCTGCGTCTGGCCGCCGGGGTGGGGGTCAGCCATGTCTGTGGAGACGTAGCCCGAACTCTGGCCCAACGCCGACCCCTGCTCCTCCCTCTTGCCGTGTAGTGACGATGATGATGGTGGTGGTGGTGGTAGTGGTGGTTGTTGTTGTTGCCGAGTTGTGCTGTTGTGGACAGAGTCTTCCTCTGGGGGTTCAGAACTGGTGAAAGAAAACTGCTGCTTGGACGTTCTCTGTTGGAGGCGTTCTTTGTAGTCGTCGCCACGGCCTGCTTGACTCCGCCTTTGGATGTTTTGGTAGTCTTCGTTGGCGACTTGTCGGCTCCTTTCTTAAGGTAAGGTTTCGTTTTGGCGGTGCTGGACGACTGGCCAGGATCTCTCTCTTCTTTTGCAGGTGATTTCGTGGCTTTACTTTTGTGCGGCTTGGGGACGGACGCGCTCGCCTCTGCTTTAGGTTGGGCCAGGCTTCCTCCACCGGGGAGTTTGGCTGTTTCTCTGTTCTGCGCCGGAGTGAGAGCCCAGGCCTGGAGCGGATTCCTCTTCGGGGCAGGCCGGGGTGGAGAAGCCGGAATCCACATCGGCGTGATCTTTTGGGGGACCATCTCCAGCAGCGGCAGAGGTCTGGATAGGGGGCAGGTTTTCTGGGCGGCGTGGGCTGCTGCTGTGTGGGGGCGGTGTGGTCTGCCCAGTGCCGCTTGGGGGTCTGCCCTCCTCCTCCTCCTCCTCCTGCCCACAAGACAAAACAGCATGGTCACTGACTGCACTCACTATCGGGGGCTGCTGGCGCACGGTGACTGCTGGGTTTATAGCCTGTTCTTTTGTTCTTCTTTTTTCTCTTGGACAGTGAGCTTTCATTCTTCATAGTCGTGGTCTTCCCGGGCTTGAAGATAGAGGTGTGAACAGAAAGAAGGAGTTATCCAGGGGCATGTCATCATGCATGGGCGATGGGGATGGATAGGGCATATCTGCCGTCGGGAACAGGGAAACATCGCACGAACAGCCCTCCACTGGACACCAGAGGGAAAACGCAAACGAGGACGACCCAAGAACACTTGGCGTCGGACTGTCGAAGCAGAGATGAAGACCTTCCAACATACCTGGGGAACCATTCAGAAGCTGGCCCAGGACAGACAGGAGTGGAGAACATTTGTTGCTGCCCTACGTGCCAATAAGGCACAAAGGCATTGATGATGATGATGATGATGATGATGTCCGGAAAGAGAGATAGTCCACTGACGTTCACTCTTCATAGTCATGGTCTTCCTCGGCTTAGAGATGAGGCGGGAATAGAAGGAAGGAGGTGTCATGGGCATGTCGGCTAAGAGAGAGAGAGATATTCACTTAACGGTCACTCTTCACTGTCCTGGTCTTCGCTGGTTGAAGAGAGAGGTGTGAACAGGAGGAAGTTGGTCGGTGCACAGCTAGGCAGGCAATGTCCTCCTCTGTCCTGTAAAGGCCTGCTTTGTTTCAGGAAGGTGTTGGGATCCGTGTCCGCTTCTGCCGATTCCTTTGGTCGTCAGGATTGGAGCCTCCATTTTTGTTATACGCCATAACTCCGAAAAGAAGTAAAGGGTCACTCTTTTGTGAGCCACTGCTCATCGTATTTTGTCCTTGTTACTGGTGCCCAGCTTAATCAGTATCATCATCATCATCATCACGCCCATCACCCATATACCCAAACCAGAAATCAATATCAACACAGCATAGATGGAATATATCTTACACAGCACCTATTGATAGGTACATAAAAATAGCGATATAATATTATGATTACATATTTTACAAATGATACAAGCGGGAACAACCAAAAGGGGAGGATAATTTTTTTAAGGAAAGATGAAGGGAAGAAGAACATAAAAAGGAAAAGCAAGTGAAAGAGGTATGTGCTCACACTACGAGTAAAAGCTTCAGTGTCCTAAAAAGTGCTGAAGAAAAGAAAACTACATACAATTTGACATCTGTTGACATTAGGCTACTAGTATTCCGAGAAAAAAAGATACTCCAAAACTGCTTTCAAGTATAAACGACATAAAAATCTAGTATCTTTGCAAAAGCGAGGAGGAAAAAAAGTCAAGCAGTTGTGATAAGGACAAACAAAACAAATCAAAAGTAAAAAACAATCATACTTTGCATAAAATGTGATACAAAAAATACTAAACACACTTACCTTCTTCAACAAAACGTCCGCAAACAAGCGTCATCATGAAGACGGTTGAATTACTGTCATTATTTCTGAGGCTCAATTTTGCGGGTTTTTTTGCACATAGATCCTAACTTGAAAAGTCGCGCGTGACTATGTATTTTCTTTGAAACTAGATTTAGTGGTATGTCTCGATTTTTTCAAAATAATGAGTTTTTGGTGTATAGTTTTGTGAACGCATCGCTTGCACACGCTTGCGATCCTACAACCAAGCAGGTGAAGGAGAGGTGTTGTGCATAGCCACAGACAGACTGCAGTCTGTCAGTTCAGGTGGAAGCACGTTAGGGTAAAGACACAGTCTGTCAGTTCAAGTGGAAGGACGTTAGTGTAAAGACACAGTCTGTCAGTTCAAGTGGAAGGACGTTAGTGTAAAGACACAGTCTGTCAGTTCAGGTGGAAGCACGTTAGTGTAAAGACACAGTCTTCAGTCTGTCAGTTCAGGTGGAAGGACGTTAGGGTAAAGACACAGTCTTCAGTCTGTCAGTTCATGTGGAAGGACGTTAGGGTAAAGACACAGTCTGTCAGTTCATGTGGAAGGACGTTAGGGTAAAGACACAGTCTGTCAGTTCAGGTGGAAGGACGTTAGGGTAAAGACACAGTCTGTCAGTTCAGGTGGAAGGACGTTAGGGTAAAGACACAGTCTGTCAGTTCAAGTGGAAGGACGTTAGGGTAAAGACACAGTCTGTCAGTCCATGTGGAAGGACGTTAGGGTAAAGACACAGACTTCAGTCTGTCAGTTCATGTGGAAGGACGTTAGGGTAAAGACACAGTCTGTCAGTTCAGGTGGAAGCACGTTAGGGTAAAGACACAGACTTCAGTCTGTCAGTCCATGTGGAAGGACGTTAGGGTAAAGACACAGTCTGTCAACTGATGTGGAAGGTCGTTAGTGTAAGGACACAGACTTCAGTCTGTCAACTGATGTGGAAGGACGTTAGTGTAAGGACACAGACTTCAGTCTGTCAACTGATGTGGAGGGACGTGACGTTACAGTGAAGACTATTACTCAGCCTGTCTTCTTATTTCATTTCAGCCTTTTATTCTGAGGATAATGAAATAAGTTCTCGTGTGGGTTTTTAAAAAACAACAACAAAACATCTTGTCCCAGTGTGCATGCAGTTTTGTAAACTTTGCAATCCGTTCCCACCGGCACACAATGGCTTAATCTACCGAAAGGGGAACAGGTTTTAATGTGTGGCAAGATATTCTAATTACTTTCGCACACGGGACCTTGGTTTATAGTCTCATCCGAAGAACTTTTGGGGGAAAGTGGATTCAGCACTGATGTTAACTTCAGTGTAAAATTCCCTAAAACGGGTGCCTCATGGTGGGTCAAACCCAGGCCGTCAGATCACGAGCGCAACGCTCTAACCACTAGGCTATCCAGCCCCCTTCATAGGGAAACTGGCCAGAACACAGCTACTACTATGTGTGGTACTTTTTTCTTTTGCATCCAACATTGCCTGCTGCCCTGAAACACCAGCACTCTGTTTTCTGTGCCCTAAGCGGATGCGTGTGCGTAAACTGTTCACACTTCTTAAACCAAGATTCCTACTTTCTACAAATGTAGGTCAGCTAGCGCCGGGTTGCATGGATGTTACTAACATATAAAGCATAATTATAATCTGTACACACACACACACACACACACACACACACACAAACACACACACGCACGCACGCACGCACACACACACACACACACACTCTCACTCACTCATACACACACACACACACACACACACACACACACACACACACTGAGTAACGCAGTAAGGCAAAGGTGATGGAGATAGAGGAGGCTGATTAACAGTAAGGACAGACGTGAGGTGTAACGATTCGGGAAGATCCTAGGTAGGAAATAAGTGTGTCTTAAGGCTGGATTTGAAAGTGCCAAGTCAAGTGAAGGCTTTTGGCGAAGAGAGAGAGGGAGGTCATTGCAGATAGATGGACCAGAAAAAATAATAGTGAAGGAACAGCATACACCCAGCCTGGTCACACATTCGCACCGAATGAATTCTGTTCTTGGAATGAAGCAAAAGTCAACAGACAAAACCGGCAGACAGTCTCCAATAAATGTACAGAGCCCTAGGGCTTTGACACCAACCAGTCATGTTTGAGTGAAAGATGAACTTACAACCAGTGGCATTGAGAGTGTAATTTGAGTGAAAGCCATAGAATTTGCAATGCTTCTACTCATTTTAGGTTTCAGGGGGGTGGGTTGGTGGCCTTGTGACAAATATACCACTAATGTGATAAATAGTCAATGTGAAAAAATTTGATAACACATGTGATTGTGATGAATAAAGTGATACAAAATAAATATGCCAAGCATTGTTAAGAAATAGTGAGCGGGATAATCATAAACGTTAGAACGGCAATAATCGCATGACCAATACAAAATAATGAGTATAATCACAAAAGCAACAACAACAACAAATAAAGGATTCCGGTATCCATGTCCTCATACCAGCAAACATAAATGAAATCTTTATGGATGGAACAAGGGTATTTTTGATAAACATCATTTTGAAAAGTTAAGCGCAGATAATTTAAACATACAAATGGTTACAACGAAATCATGACAAATGTATGATATGTTATAGCGACACCTTTGGGATATGAACATGGCGAGCACAGTAATGAGAAACATGACAGGGGGGTATGATAACTCAAATACCAAAGCATGACAAACGCCAAAATGGGTATGTCTACATTTCTCTCCACGACATGGGATACCTGTCATGATGGTTTTAATCAATTGATATGAGAATTTTGTATCACTTGTTACTTACTCCGAGTTATTTCCCTTTCGTAAATTTGACCAGAAGAAACAAAAGGGCTTAAATCGATGTCTTTTTATTTGAAATAGCGGTTTTTTCCTCCTGAAAAAAATGGGCTTCTCTTATTTGTTTCAAATGGATTGGGTGGTGGGTGGGGGTGGCATGATGGTTCTTTATTTAAGAAATGAACACATCAAAGTTCGTTCTAGTTGGCTTGCTGGATTCCATAATCATGTATAAAAGCAATTTGAAGTGTAGATTGAAATCAAAATGGTAGAGTTCCTGGATGTTTTAAAGACTTTTGCCTTTCCACGTAAACAATAGACTTACTTGAACTATTTGTTGTTTAAAAAAGAAATGTCATTTCTTCGCGTTCCTGTGTCTACTTTTGTTTTGCAGGCTACAATAACGGACAGATATTTAACTCTCCAATGGCAAACCATTTCCCTTGGAGATACCTGGGACGTGTCAGTATAAATAGCATCTCCACCTTCTTGAAATTCTGTGCTAGGAATTCCACTTTAATATTCCTCTCCTTCTGTCTGCTTTGCTCCTTGTCTTCCTGTCACCTCCTTCTTGTCTATTTTCTGCCTTCTTGGTCCATTTTCCTACTTTTCCCCCAAGAAAGACTTAAAAGATTTCTCTCCCACGCCGAAGTCGGATGCTCTGGGCCTGACTTGTCAGGTGCTTAATGGCAGCGCAACACATTTTCGCTTATATGACAGACATCAGTAGTTGCCGTCTGAGCGTTTGACGAAGGAAAGACAAAAGCTACTGATTTTGTTTAGAATAAGAAAAAGTGTAATGTAAAATCTGAGTGTAGTGACAGTCAGAGAAAAACAAAACAGAGAAATGTACTTCCGCATTGGGAGAAACGAATGGAGACAGTTTCAGAAAAAAAAGCAAAAGTATCTCTCTCTCTCTCTCTACTCTCTCTTCTCTCTCTCCCTCTCTCTCTCTCTCTCCTTCTCTCCTCCCCTCTCTCTCTCTCTCTCTCTCTTTGTGATACATAGACACGTCCACAAACACATATAACATTACTGAAACCCAAACCACACAAACCACCCCCATCACCATCACCACCCACGACAACCACCACCACCATCACCACCACTCCACCACACACCACCACCCCATCACGACTCACAGATCCTCCACGGCCTCACTCGCCCCCCCCCCCCCCCCCCCCCCGCCACCCTACACCTATCCTCCTTCTTCTTCTCCTCCATCCCCCACCCCCAGTCTGTCACCTCTCTCTCCCCCCTCCCTCCTCCTAGCCTCTCTGTATGCACTTGCACCCCTTTCCCCTCTCCTCTCCCCCCCTCTCTTCTCTCAACCCCCCCCCCCTCCCCCTCCTCTCTTCTCTCAAAGCGACCACTCACCTGTGTATGAGGCGTTAGCGGCAGGGGAGGCACTACGCGAACTGTGATGATTGCTGAGGGAAGGAGGGGGAGACAGGGCGTCCTCCCCCTCCCCCTCCTTCTTCTTCTTTTTCTTGGTCGGTGTCTCGTTTGACAGCCACTGAAGTTGGCTACATCCAGGAGCAAACAAACAAACAAACAAATAAATAAATAAATAGGTAAAAGTAAAGAAAATGAAGGTAGTTGGACAGCCGTTGTAGTTGACTGCACCCAGAAACAAACAACTAACAAATAAAAAAAACCAACGAAGAAATAAATAACTAAGAATAAAGAAAATGAAGGTATAAACTTGAAATGCAGAAGTAAATTTCCGTTTGTGACACTCTCAGGTAAAACAGTAAAGATCCCAAGTAGAAGTACCAACAAATATAGACATAGGCATTAGACAGACACATAATACAAACACGCGACAACAGACACAAGGCAGACAGACAGACAGACAGACAGACATAGATAGACACAGAGAGAGGGAGAGGGGGGGAGGGAGAGAGAGAGAAGAGGAGAGAACTCGAACTCGAATGTTTTAATGAGGGTAAATGGCAGACCCTCAAGAACCCCCCCGCAAAAAACAACAACAACAACAACAAAACAACAACAACAAAAAACAACAACAACAAAAAACACCCAAACAAACAAACAAACAAACAAACAAACAAAAACAAACAACAACACAAACAACAACAACAACAAAACAAAGGCAAACAAACATGAAGAAATACATAGCATATACACAATAAAGCTGACAATAAACTTAATCACTTAGTTATACATGCAATC
Organism: Rapana venosa; assembly: GCA_028751875.1. Lineage (NCBI taxonomy): Eukaryota > Metazoa > Mollusca > Gastropoda > Neogastropoda > Muricidae > Rapana > Rapana venosa. Next base: position 9,700,992 of record CM054152.1, read on the forward strand.
AACTACTCACATTATCATTCAATTATATAATAAACCAGCAAATCAATACACATTGACTAATTACACATCTATACGCATCACAATTTCCCTCACACATAAAGCTACATTCACATTACCATTGAAGAGAGAGAGAGAGAGAGAGAGAGAGAGAGAGAGAGAGAGAGAGAGAGAGAGAGAGAGAGAGAGAGAGAGAGAGAGAGACTGCAACACGTAACAACACACATAAACACAGACACAGAGACAGACAGAAACACAGCGACACACACACACACACACCCACACTCACTCATAACACACACGCCAACACACTCACTCTCACACACACACACACACACACACACACACACACACACACACACACACACACACACACACACACCAGCTTATTCAAGGTAACCAACTGGAAATAAAATGAATTGGACATTGACACATACAGTGACACAAAGAAACACACAAAATATTCACAGTGAGAAGGAAAGAGAGAAGAAGAAGCAAAAATTAATATGCTGATATAATGAAAAGATATCGACACCGCAGCTGACAGCAACAATTCATAAAAAACGAGAAAATTGGATATTTCATTTCTCAAGTTAAAAAAACAACAGTGGGAAAAAAGCAAATAATCGAATAACAAAAAAGAGAGAGAGAAAAAAGTCAGAAAAGAAATAATGAAAAACACAACTGCACAACAACAAAAAGTATCAGAAAATGATCACAAATATAGAAATATCTAGCAGCAGCAGCAGCAGCAGTAACAGCAACATAAACACACAGAGATATTCACATATAACAGTATATGTGAATATATGTGTACTTATTGCGCACAAAAAGACATAGACATTCTCATTGCACGCATGCACTTCCCATCACACACACACACACACACACACACACACACACACACACACACACACAACACACACACACACACACACACACACACACCACACACTACACACTCGTGCACGTGCACGCACACACACTTACACATGTACACACGTACACACACACACAAACACAAATATCTATCATGATCAGCAGCATCATCATAGAAGAATTAAACGCTAGCAACAGAAATAGTAACAGCAACAATAATCTGTCTGTCTGTCTGTCTGTCTGTCTGTCTGTCTCTCTCACTCTCTAGTTGAAGTAAGGCAGACTTTTGATAAAGCAGAAGACTTTATTGATACGGATATTAATGAGTCAATAACCACATTTAACAAAGGTCTTCTTAAAGCAGGCTCATGTATGAATACAGTAATACACATAGGACAAAAAAAGTCTCAAAAATGGTTTGATAAAGAATGTAGATAGAGTAGAAAATTAGTTAGACAGAAGTTAAGAAAATTTAACAATACTAACAACCCTGATGACAATATATTGTATCAGGAAAACCGTAGACAGTACAAAGAATTACTAAGGCAGAAAAAGGCAAAGTACCGCAGCGATCTGCTTCACTCACTACAAGAAAATACTAACAATCCTTCAGAGTTTTGGTCAAAAATTAAGAAATATTTGAGTACAAAGAGTTCAACACCTAACACTATAAGCAAGTTGCAATGGTTTGAACATTTTCATGGCCTGTTTAATGATCAAGAACACACCGAGAGAAGAAGTATTGAAAATGCTGAAATTAATGGAAATGTAACTTCTGACACTGAAAAATTAGAGCAGGACATCTCTGAAAATGAAGTTTATGCAGCTATAAGAGCATTAAAGAATGGCAAGTCTGCAGGGCCAGATGGTGTCATAGGTGAATTCTTTAAAAATTGTGCTTCATCTCTTGTGCCCTACCTAACAACATTTTTCAATAAATTATTTTCAACAGGAACTTATCCCCTGTCCTGGACAGAATCTGTAATCCAGCCAATACATAAAAAGGGCGATACAAACAACCCAGATAACTACCGAGGAATATCTCTTTTAAATATCTCAAGCAAGTTATACAGCCACATACTTAACAACCGTTTGAATGAGTGGATTGAAGAAAATAAGTTGATAGGAGAATACCAAGCAGGCTTCCGTAAAAGGTACAGTACAATCGACCATATCTTTACAATATTTTCAACAATACAAAAGCAATTGGTTTATCATAAAAAGTTATATGTAGCTTTCATAGATTTTAGAAAAGCTTTTGACTCAATAGATAGGACTAAACTGTGGAATGTTCTGGAAAAGAAAGGACTTAAGGGCAATAGTAGAATGTATAAAGCAATAGTTAGTATGTATAACATTGTGCAGGCAAAGGTCAGAGTTAGGGGGAGTTAACAGAGTCTTTTACATGTCCACTGGGAGTCAAACAAGGAGAAATATGTAGCCCTGTATTATTTTTACTGCTTATTGATGAAGTAGCAAGAGAACTTGCCCAGCGTGGGAGGCATGGCATCCAGTTATTTCCTGACTTTGTTGAAATGTGTGTATTAATGTTTGCTGATGATGTTATTCTTTTGTCAGATTCTGTGTGTGGCTTACAAAAGCAACTAAATGTTCTTCATGAGACAGCACAAAAATTAGGTCTAAACGTTAATTTAGCAAAATCGAATATTAGTTGTGTTTAGAAATGGTGGTCATTTAGCACTTAATGAGAAATGGTCCTATGGTACTGATTGCATGAAGGTTGTAAATGCATACAAATATCTTGGCATAATTCTATCCACTAGATTGTCATTTTCACATGCTCTGACTGATATGGCAAGCCGAGCAAGAAAAGGTATCATAAGCATTTTGAGACTACTTAATACACTTGGTGAAAAATCTCATAAGATATTCTTTAAATTATTTGACACACAAATACAGCCTATGTTGACTTATGGTGCAGAGGTCTGGGGATTAAATACTGACTTGAAAATTGTTGAACGTGTACACCTCTTTGCTATCAAACGCTTTCTAAATGTGAGCATTAGAACTCCTAATGACCTAGTTTACAGTGAAACAGGTAGATACCCACTTTTTGTTAACATATTCACAAAGGCAGTTAGATTCTGGTTGAGGGTTATACAGATGAGAGATGAGCGGCTTCCCCATAAAGCTTATAAGATGTCAGTTCTTTTGCATGAAAGGAACAAGAGATCATGGGCTTCATCATTATGTTTCTTCCTGTACCAGTATGGTTTTAGTGATGCTTGGGAAAATCAAGGAGTAGGTGATGAGAAAATGTTTATTAAAATGCTAAAGGAACGGTTAACTGCTGTTTATGTTCAGGAGTGGGCAGAAAGTATCCACAGTCACGAAAGTACACTGTGTACTCAACATTTAAATCTAACTTTTCTGTGCCACTTTTTCTACAACATATTAAACATATAAAAGCAAGGAATTGTCTGATACGATTACGCCTAGGTGTCTCTCAGCTGAAAGTACATAAATGCGTTTCAGAAGGAATCTGTCAGAAGCAGACCTAATGTGTCCAGTATGTCAGTGCGGCACAGAAACAGAAATTCACTTTGTATTAGTGTGTCCAGCATACACCGACATCAGGGAACAGTTTATTGCAAAAAGTATTACAATAGTCCATCATTGTTTAAGTTAACTATGTTACTTGCATCTGAAAATAAGCTGTTATCAATCGTCTTGCTAATTTTGTTATGAAAGCATTGATAAGCGCAGCACGCTAGTAGCAGAGCAAGCTTAATGGCATATCTAGTAATGCATGTATTTGTTTTGTATCAAATGCTATGTCTTGTGTGATTATTTGTTTATGTACACCCCAGTGATATGGGCCATAGGCCTAATTATTAAACGATTCAGAGTTCAGAGTTCAGAGTTCTCTCTCACTCTCTCTCTCTCTCTCTCTCTCTCTCTCTCCTCTCTCTCTCTCTCTCTCTTTGGGACTGGTTGTAAAAAGCACATGGGTGCTTATTATTCTTGAAATAAAAGAAAAAAGAATTTGTCATTGTCATTGTCCTCGTCTCTCTGTCTGTCTGTCTCTGTATCTCTGTCTGTCTCTGTCTGTGTCTGTCTCTCTGTCTGTCTGTCTCTGTATCTCTGTCTGTCTGTCTATGTCTGTCTGTATATCTCTATCTCTGTCTGTTGTCTGTCTGTCTGTCTGTCTCTCTCTCCTCTCTCTCTCTCTCTCTCTTGCTCTCTCTTTCTGCTCCCCCCCCCTCTCTCTCTCTCTCTCTCTCTTTCTGTCTCCTCTCTCTCTCTCTCTCTATCTCTCCATCTTTCTCTCACTCACTCTTCTTTAAAGCACAAAGTACACATCCAGCTCTGACTGTCCAGGCGAGTTTCCCGGCAGTCTTTGCACACCCGGAAGCGGCAGACAGGGCAAAGGTCACCGGTGTTGAACAGGAAGCCGAAAGGAGTTTTGCAGCGCGCGCAGATCTTGCTCAGGTCGTCGCCATTACGAAGTGCGCTCTTCATACGAAGTTCCTGCACTTCTTGCTTGATTTGGCTGCAAATATATATATATCTACACATAAAAAAAGGAATGTGAAAGTTCGTTAGTTTTTAGTGGTGAAAATGGTATAGGTTTAGCGACTACCACAAAATGGAGGCCACATCCTCGCTGCTTAGCTGTGCCGTTGTACCCAGGGTATTGTGCATGCAGAGATAGTAATAATAATAATAATAAAAATAATAATAATGTATGGAATTTATATAGCGCTGAATCTAGTTAAGCAACAAATCAAAGCGCTTTTATTCTTTTATATCGAGGATAATGGAATAAGCACTCATGTGCTTTTTTACATCCAGTCCCCGTGAATATGCGGTTTTGTAAAATTTGTCATCTGTTCCCACCGGCACACAATGGCCTACTCTTTCGAAAAGCGGAACAGGATTTAACGTGTGCGCAAGATATTCTGCATGCGTTCGCACACGGGGCCTCGGTTTATAGTCTCATCCGAAGGATTAGTGATCTCCACTCGGTTACATGTGGTTTATGTATGTATGTATGTAGAGTTTTGAATGTTGGTGCTGAAGCAGCGTTGGGTTGAAGATGGTGGGGGAAAGGAGGAGGAGGGTTGAACTAGATCCAGTAGGTACATTTATGGGTATAATATGTGTGCCTGGAGGAGTGTGTGTGTGTGTGTGTGTGCGCGCGCGCGTGTTTGTGTGTGTGTGTGTGTGTGTGTGTTTGATACCTTATTTATCTTGATACCCAACAATCATTTTCTATGGGGTTTTCGCAGTATTTTTAATTGTTGGCTTTTCTTTCTTCATCCATATTCCAGACTTTGCCTCTTATCTTACATAACTTATTTTTATGCTATTGTTTAAGTCCTATAAATATGACATCTGAGAGAGAGAGAGAGAGAGAGAGAGAGAGAGAGAGAGAGAGAGAGAGAGAGAGAGCAACAAACACTTACCGGTAGGATATTTTAGACATCCAGTCGTGGTTGATTTTGACAAGTTTTGGGCTAGGTATGATGATTCTGAAGGTATGATTTATCCAAAGGTTGGTTTAAAGAAAATTAGTGTTTATTCAGAAAAAACCCCATGGTTGTTATATATACACTTAAACATTGTAAGCAACAACAAGCCAACGGCACACATTTCATTTGGCAGCTGGTATACCAAGGTTTGAACATTGCGTTCCATATGTCACGACCTAGACTCGAATTCCTTTCTCTCTGCTCTTTCTTAATCTCTTCTACACCTCCAAACAGACGAAAACACGTTGGTTAATGAATCCCACGTCTTTCCATTTATGACGTAGTTCTGAAAAACTGACGAGAATGTTTTGTACAGCGCGCATATACGTCCTCTGCCTGTCTCTATCTTGTTCTCCTCTGTGAGTGTGTATATGAAGGCCTGAGCTCCTGTACATGGGCTGGTTCTCAACCTCCCAATACATTCCTGTCAGTCCTGCCTGCCTGCCGCCACCCAGCCATCGACCCTCTGCCATAAATCTTTCAACAGGGGCCACTGTGATGAATTCATCGCCTTCATCATTCCACAGCTGGAGCCATATGTGATCTACATTAAGGTGTAAACAGTCGTTTCTGTCGTAATTAGGTATATACTGTGAATTGCAGACAGAGACTGAGTGACCATCCTGTTTTAGGCTACCACAGTGGTCAGGTCCAGTTTTAGATTTGGGTTTGTGGTTGGTTTTTTTTTCATGCTACAACTTTTGTGGTTGGTGAGGGTTTGGGTTTTTTTTAGGCTAAATCGAGTGGTCACTTGTCTGGGCGTACTTAGCTGGTTATTCTTGATTTTGATTTTTAGAATCCATATTTGTGCATTGATATGTATCGCCTTGCAGACATGTAAAAAAATAATGGGTGGCGCTGCTCTTGTGGCGACAGGCTCTCCCTGGGGAGAGCAGCCCGAATTTCATGCAGAGAAATCTGCCGTGACTTAAAGTGGTAAAAAAAAATTTAATAAAAAAATAAAATTATTGTTAACCCCAAAAATTCTTGTAACAACATAAAGTTTACTGAAATAGTTACGTTTTCTCTGCAACATGTTACGATAAGATAAAAATGTAGGGCTATGTTAATCCTCAACCAGTGTTTGGTCAGGCTGATCAAATATTGGATATACATCAGCTGTCAGTTGTATGTTTATCTGCCTGGTCGTATGTTCGTTTGAATTTTCTGCCGTTCTATCTGAACATGAGAATGTCTTTTGCTTGTTCTCTCTCTCTCTCTCTCTCTCTCTCTCTCATCTCTCTCTCTCTCTCTCTTCTCTCTCTCTCTCTCTCCTCTTCTCTCTCCTCTCTCCTCTCTCTCTTCTCTCTCTCTCGTATACTTTTCATTGACTTCTCTTCTGCCTTTAATACCATTCAGCCCCATCTATTAGCTCTCAAACTGCTCTCAATAGATGTCTGTCCTCGGCTAATTCTCTGGATAATGAGCTTTTTGACACACAGGACACAGTTTGTTCGATTTCAAAAAGCCATATCCACTCAAAGATCAACTTCCACTGGTTCTCCCCAAGGCACTGTTCTGTCCCCCATCCTTTTCACCCTTTACACAAATGACTGCACTGGCTCTGATCTTATACCGTTAATCAAATATTCTGATGACTCTGCTCTGGAAGATCTGTCTAATTCCCATGTCATGTATTTTAAACAAGTTGAGGAGTTCTCCTCCTGGTGCAAACAGAACTGTCTTGACCTTAATGTTAAAAAGACTAAGGAAATGTTGATTGATTTTCGCAGGGACCCCCAGCCCATACCAAATCTTTACATTGATGGTGTAAAGGTAGAGCGTGTACACCAATACAAATATCTAGGTACTATTATTGACGATAAACTAAACTTTGATGCTAATACAGATCTTGTAAATAGAAAATGCCACTCACGCATCTTTTTCCTTCAAAAACTCCGGAGTCTTAAAGTGAATGTAAAAGTTTTACAAAATTTCTACCGATGCTTTATTGAGTCTGTCCTTTCATTTTCCTTGGTTTGTTGGTATGGGGGCCTGACTGTTAAAAACAAAAACATAGTAAACAAGATTGTAACCAGATGTGGCAAAATTGTGGGCTGTGAGCAAATGAAACTGAATGACTTGTATGAATGCCGTGTGAGAGACAGAGCTAGACAGATTGTGAGTGATGACACACATGTGCTTGCAAAATATTTTGAACTCCTGCCTTCTCAAAAGCGCTACAGAGTACCCAAGTCTAGAACCCTGCGATTTAAAAATAGTTTTATTCCAACCTCAATTCTGCTAATTAATAAATGTATGACAATAAACCTGAATTGAACTAAAGCCCACGACAGAGAGAGAGAGAGAGAGAGAGAGAGAGAGAGAGAGAGACTACCTTTTATTAGTGTAAACTGTGTTCAGTTTCTAATAGAATAGAGTATTAACTTCACTGATATTTGTCTTATCATACATGTTATACAAATGATTTTTTTCTTTAAATACGTGCCCGTGTTATTATTTTAGACTGTTCAATATCTTAAAAGATAATAGTATTAATTTAATTAATATTTGTCTTATACAACATGTTATAACAATTTGACTTATATTATTAAAATGCGTGAGCATGGGTACGAATGTTTACAATGTGCGAGCGTGCGTGCGCGTGCGCGAGTGACTGTGAATGTGCGGACGTACGGGTTTACTTGTGCGCACATGAGTAAAGTGATTTTTGTTGGGGTGGGTTTGTGGCTGGCTGAGATATTGCTGATTTGTGGATGCATTTTATCTCATGATGGGTGCGTGCTGATGTTGGACAGTGTGTGTGTGTTTTAAATACTATGTTTAAATGTTTATTGTTTTTATGTATGGCGAGTAACCCGCCGGAATTTCTCTGTCTTTGAGATAATAAAGCTTTTGAATTTGAATTTGAATTTGAATTTCTCTCTCTCTCTCTCTCTCTCTCTCTCTCTCTCTCTCTCTCTCTCTCTCTCTCTCTCTCTCTCTCTTTCCTTCCTTCCTTTTCACACACATCCAGTGCCCATTCATACCCATGCAAGTTTGATACCATAAGAATACTTCACGATTTGAACGCCATGTTCCTCTTATTATCATTTGAACGCTCAGACAGCATCTACTGTCTGTCATATGAGCGAAAATGCGTTGCGCTGCCATTAAGCGCCTGACAAGCCAGGCAGCGCGCAACCAACTTCGGCAGGGGAGAGAATTGTCATCTGTTCAGTATTTCGCGTAAAACAGGAGAATGGACCAAGAAGGCAGAATGTATGCAAGAAGGAGGTAACAGGAAGAATAGGAAAAGGCAGAAATGGATAGAAAAGAGGGAATTCCTAGCACAGAGTTTTCAGAAGGTGGGGATGCTGTTGTACTAACAGGCCCCCTGGCATCCTCACGGGGGTAGGATGATTATCCACAGATTTCCCCCGCGGGAATGCTGGGGTGGTGGTGGTGGTGGTGGTAGGGGATGGGGGGGTCTGTTAGTAGAAATAGCATCCCCACCTTCTGGAAATTCTGAGCCTAAAAATTTCCTCTTTTCTATCCCTCTCTTTTGTTTCTGCCTCATTCCTGTTCTCCCTTTCACTTCCTTCTTGTCTATTTCTTCTGGCCTTTCTTATCCATCCCCCCTGCCTTTAAAAAAAGACTTAAAAGATAACAATTCTCTCTTACACCGAAGTCGGACGCGCTGGGCCTGACTAGTTAATCAGGCGCTTAATTAACGGCAGCAGCAGCACAAGCCATTTTTGCTGGATATGACAGACAGCTGATGATAGTTACTGCCTGAGCGTTCCAGGACCATGAACCCACAGACTTGGGTGCACTCTTACCTGGCCTTGTTCTGCTGCCCATGGCGGAGTTCTTCATCCCTCTGGAGCACGCTGAGGATCAGCTGACGCTCCTCCTCGTTGAGGAAGGTCATGTCGGGCAGCTGGTCCATCTCGATCGCTCCCTCCCCTCCCCTCACCTCACCTCACCTCACCTCCTCCACCCGTTTCGTGATTCAAAGCAGATCAATCGTCCTCACTACTTAAAGCTGAGCAGATTGGCTCCGATTCCAGAGGAGAATGGCCCGAAACTCTTTTGAATAGTGGTTATGGAACTGTGAGCACATCATGGGACTTAGAGCAAATCGTCATGGAATTCAGAGTAAAACGTCACGGTAATCAGAGTAGATCGTCATGGAAATGTGAGCAGATCGTCATGAATATAAGACTAGATCGTTAAGGAATTCAGAGCAAAACTTCATAGAATTCAGAACGGATTGTCATAGAAGTGTGAGCAGATTGTCAAGGAATCAGTGCAGGTTGTCATGGAATCAGAGCAGATCGTCATGGAATTCAGAGCAGATCGTCATGGAAATTTGAGCAGATCGTCAATGAAATTTGAAATCATCATGGAAATTTGATCAGTTCTTCATGGATTTCAGAGAAGATCGTCATGGAATTCAGAGCAAAACGTCATGGAATGAGAGCAGTTCGTCATGGAAATTTGAGCAAAACGTCATGAACATGTGAGCAGATCGTGCAGAATCTCAGAGGAGGATGCTCTGAAGACTGGGAGGGAGATGGTCCCCAGGCTCAGCAGAACAGATTCCGTGCTCTTATCCTGGTCTGGGTACCAGACCCGATGCCTCTGGTCTTGCTGGCCATTGTGATATCAGGAACTGTTATCTGCAATGAAAATGAAGACAATGTAAAAAAAAACAAAAAAAAGTTTGACCCCCCCCCCCCCCCCCAAAAAGGAAAGAAAATGAAGACTTTTGTTGTTATGGTGTTTGTGTTTTGTTGAGGATTTGGTTCGGGGCATAAGGTGTGTTTTGGAAGAATGCAAGAGAGAGAGGGAGAGAGAGAGAGAGAGAGAGAGAGAAGAAGAGACAGAGAGGAGGAGAGAGAGAAGATTTAGGATTTGCTGTGTTTCTTCAAGCTTGAGACAGTGTTTTCAGTTTAGTGTATTGTAGTGTAGTGTGTTTTTGTGTGTATATATGTGTGTGTGAATGTGTGAGTGAGTTTGTGCATGCATGTGTGTGTTGGCATGTAGTTTATGTGTCTGTTGTTCTTTTATTTTCTTTTTTCTTTTATTCTTTTATATCGAGGATAATGGAATAAGCATTTATGTGCTTTTTTACATCCAGTCCCGTGTGTATGCGGTTTTGTAAATTTTATCATCTTTTCCACCGGCACACAATGGCCTACTCTTACGAAAAGCGGAACAGGATTTTAACATGTGCGCAAGATGTTCTGCGTGCGTTCGCACACGGGGCCTCGGTTTATACTCTCATCCAAAGGACTTTTCGGGAGAGTAGAGTTTGCACTGATGTTAACTCCATGGGGAAAATATCCCCTCGAACGGGAATCGAAACCCGGGTCGTCAGATTGCGAGGGCAATGTTCTAACCACTAGGCTATCCGTCCCCACGCTATGGCACACACACACACACACACACACACACACACACCACCACACACACACACACACACACACACACACACACACACACACACACACACACACACACACACACACACACACACACACACACACACACACACACCCTAGCTCTACTCTCTCTCTGTCTGTATCTCTCTAAATATCTGACCACACAAACTACACCTGTACCAAACCCGCCGCCACAGAACACAATGTAATTAAGAACATGCCCCCATAAATCGATAGTTAACCCTAAAACTGTATAGTTCTTACTAATGTATATCATTATAATACGTGACACGTGCGCAAACAGACGAGCTTGGGGCGGGGATGAGAGGGGGGTAGGGGGTGGGGGTGTGGGGACTGTACAGATTAATAATGGAGGATACGTGCTGGAAGTGAGGGGCCTGGAGGGACAATGGGAGGGAGGGGGGGAGAGGGGGCGGGGGGGGGGGGGGGGTGTTGGAGAGGGACGGATAGTTTTGGGGTGGGGTGGGAGGGGGTGTTAGCTGAATTAAAAAGCGTTTGAAATGTAATGTTATATAGGGTAAGTGTGTGTAAGTGTGTGTGTGTGTGTGGTAGAGTGTGTCTGTGTGTAAGTGTGTGTGTGTGTGTGTAGTGTGTGTTGTAAGTAAGCTGTTTTATAGTGTATGTATTGTGTGATTTGTATGTTAGCAAGATGTTTGGTATGTGTGTGTAAGTGTATGTGTGTTTGTGAGTAAGTGTGTGTGTGTGTGTAAGTGTGTGTATGTGTGTGAGTAAGTGTGTGTGTGTGTGAGGTGTGTGTGTATTTTATCTTTTGTTTATTTATTCTTTTACTTTGAGGATAATGGAATAAGCAGTCATGTGCTTTTTTTAAAAAATCCAGTCCCCGTGTGCATGCAGTGTTGCAAATTTTTTCATTCGTTCCCACTGCGCACAATGACCTCTTCCGAAAAGCGGAACGGGCTTTAACGTGTGCGCAAGATGTTCTGCGCGCGTTCTGTGCGTGCGTGCGTGTGTGCGTGAGCGTGTGTGTGTGTGTGTATTTGTGGTGGGGGGATTTTTTTATATTATTATTATTATTATTTTAAATTATTTAAGTCTTTTATAACGAGGATAATGGAATAAGCACTTATGTGCTTTTTTACCTCAGGTCCCCGTACGTATGCGGTTTTGTAAATTTTGTCATCTGTTCCCACCGGCACACAATGGCCTACTCTTACGAAAAGCGGAACAGAATTAAACGCATGCGCAAGATGTTCTGCGAGCGTTTGCACACGGGACTTCGGTTTATAGTCTCATCTGAAGGACTTTTGGGGAGAGTGGAGTCTGCACTGACGTTAACTCCAGGGGGGAAATATCCCCTTGAACGGGAATCGAACCCGGGTCGTCAGATTGCGAGCGCAATGTTCTAATCACTAAGCTATGCGGTCCCCTTTTTTTAATGATTACATCTGGAGGGGGTGGAAGTATTAAACAGTGTGTGTGTGTGTGTGTGTTGTGTGGTGTGTGTGTGTGTGTGTGTGTGTTGTGTGTTGTGTGTGTGTGTGGTTGTGTGTGTGTGTGTGTGTGCTTTTGGGAGCCAGTACATGACTCAATTGACTTCTCTTCACGTAAAAAGAAAATATTAATTTTTCAGGCTTTTAACATTTGCATCATTCACATCAAGAAAACCCCCCACAGAAAAGGGACTTCTCTTGATTTGTTTTTTTTTTATACCTCCTTGAGAAGTCATTGGAGCACCGCACTTTATTTTTCAGGCAGCGTATTGTGGGTTAGTTCAACCTGGCGGAGCCTATTCCTCACCAAGGAGCAGGATGCATGCTGGGTATGTATGTACGAGTAATCCAGGCCTCAGGCGCCATCTTTCACGAAAGGTGGATGGGGTTTTAAAGTGTGTGCAATATGTTCTGTATAGGTTTGGATACAAGACCTTTTTTTAATGATTACATCTGGAGAAGATGGAAGTATTAAACAGTGTGTGTGTGTGTGTGTGTGTGTGTGTGTGTGTGTGTGTGTGTGTGTGTGTGTGTGGTGTGTAAATGTGTGTTTGTGTGTGTAAATGTCTGTGTGTAAGAGTGTTTGTGTATATATGTGTGTGTGTATGTGTGTGAGTATGTGTGTGTCTGTAAGTGTGTGCGTGCGTGCGTTCATGCGTGCCTGCATGTGTGTGTGTGTGTGTTTGTGTGTGTGTGTGTGTGTATTTGTGTGTGTCTGTGTCTGTGAGCAGAAAAAGTGATAGTAGGGTTCATCGAGTTTGGTTTTTTTGCTCTCACGAAGAATACATTGTTTTCGCTTAAAACAAATAAAGAAGTAAACACATATGTAAGAACTAACAAAAATTGATAAGAATTACACGCACAATCATCAACAAAACATACGGGGGTGGTGGGGAGGGAGGGAGAAAGAGAGAGTGAAAGAGAGAGATATATATACAGACAGGCAGACACCAGACAGACAGACAGAGTAAACGAATAAAATAAATACCCAAAACAAAACACTTAAGAACAAAACACAACAAACAAAAACCACAACACAAATATGAATTATTCGCTGGTCAGCTTAAACATCACTTACCACCACCACCACCACCACCACCACCACCCACCACCTACCTCGGCATAACAAATGGAAGTGGTCAGAAAAAAACTATATTCCAGATTTAGTCAAACCAGAATCCTCACCAAAAAAACAAACCCCAAAACGCACAGGGTACACCATCACTGACAATCATACATCCACACCACCAATAACAAAAAAAACCAAAACCCCACCAACTTAAAACAACTTAACCCCAAACTTCTTTCCCACCCTCCACAACCTAAGTTCTAAAAAAAAACAAAAAACTATCAAAAACTTTCAACAACTAGTGGGTCACACAACGTAAGAACAATATCACACTAAAAAAAAAGTCGACCTCAACGTTTTCAACCGAAATCGCCAGGAGACGATCATTTTGTTTTTGACATCTCACTTTTTGCACTTGGTGTTTCTAGTCAGGCCACAAGACCAGCTGTCACAGCACAGCACAGCACAGTACAGCACGGCACAGCACGGCATAGCATAGCATAGCAAGTACAGCAGGGCATAGGATAGGGTAACACATGTGGGCTGTGTGGAATTTGGTCTTGCGAAATGAGGTGGACTTGCTACTGCTAGTCTCTGTCTCCCACACCAAAGCCGGCCGGTGTCGGGTCATTTTTTTTGGCACCCTGTCTAAATTTTGGACCTCCAGGGAGGTTTCTTTTTTGTTTGTTTGTGTGCTTTGTAAAGTTGGTGTCTGGCCATGTCCGTAATATTGGGTGAAATGTGTAGTGCCAGGTCTTCTCCTGTGCTTGTCACTCTGCAGGAGGTCTGCCTGCTGGTCTCAGCTGACACATTCTGACTTGAGGGTAGCTCATTAAAAAGGTGCATAGGAATTTTGCTTTCAGATTTGCTTGGAAAAAAATAGGCTGGAGAATGAGGTGGGTAGGCAGAAAATAAGCAAGGAGAGAGAGAAGATGAAAATTTAAATTCGAGGATAAGAATAGAAGCACCGATGAGCTGTTTGATAGTCGAGGGAAAGAAATAAGATAGAAGATAGAGAGAGAGAGAGAGACGGTGGGGGGGGGGGTGGGGGGTGTTAGGTTAGGGAAAAGGAAGAAACAAAGGGAGTGATAGAAAAGAGGAAATTTCTAGTATAGAATCCCAGAAAGTGGGGTGCTATTTAAACTTAAAGAGTCCCCCGGAATCTCCCTGTTGGAAATTGGTGTCTAAAGAAATGGAGGGCACCAGGGGAGGGGGGAGGGAGGGAGTGTGGTTGGCGAAGCCTAGTGGTTAGAGTGTGATACTCTTGGTCTGACAGCCCGTGAGGGTAGAGGTTTGATCCTTCACTGAGCTGTTTTCTTGAATGCTTGCCTCCATTCCCCATGAAAGTGCTTCCAAAGAGACTTGCATTTCATTTAAATCTTTGGTCTAGGTCCAAAGCTTTTGTCAGCTATTGATGACAGCTAAGTGCCAAAGGTCCAAAAAGTTTTTTAAAAAAAGTTAAGTGTCCCATAACTAGGCGGTCGTCGGGAAGCGAGGCATCAGAGACCTCAGCTTCTCAAGGGACCGGCATATTGAGGGCGGCGCCCATCTCCTCTCCCTCGCTGCTTTACCTTCCCTGACCCTAAAGAAGCAGGTACCCGTTTACAGCTGGGGGAACTGGGGAACTGTACTGAAGCCAAAGTGCGCAAACGGTCACCCATCCAAGTGATAACCACACTCGATGCTGCTTAACCTTGGCTAGGGGAAAGCGAGTGCTCTGACCACTGAGCCATCCCGTCCCAAAAGGCGTAAGTAGCATTAAAATCTAGGTGTACTTTGAAATGTTACGTTGAATTATCCTCATCTATTATAAGCTCTTAACTTAACAACCTGTGCTCCCTATTCAAGGAGAAAATAAAAATCTTTTGAAGACGAAATATGGCTGCCTATATGCCAAGCGACTTGAAAAAAAGAGAGCCTTATATGCGCATCACTTCTCATCCAGTGTGGTGTACTTCTGGTACTGCAGTGATTTCGCAGGTGGGATGAGTGAGACAAGAGCGAATAATTATTCTGGGTGACCTTCAGGATGTTAAACTGGAGAATCCATACAGTAACATTCTAGTGTTGTCGTCAAAATGTAGTTAGATAGTATTGATCAAATTGGGGGGTTTTGTTCCTAGATAGATGGCTTGATGAAATAAAAGCAAATGCATTGATTATTCAATGTACCATCTGGATATTAAAAAAAAAATTGACTTGCCTTCATCCGCCGTTTTAAGAAGAGTAGGCCAACTATAGCTGTCAGGATGGATGACACGAACATACCCAGAATGCGCCCAGAAGACGGACGGGCTCCGCCAGGTTAAAAAAGCACACAATAAAAAATATTGAGTACAGTGCCCCCAACGACTTCTCAAGGAGTTCAGGGGGGACGGGATAGCCTGGTGGTTAGAGTGATGCGCATTGCGCTCGAGATCTGCTGACCCGGGTTCGAATCTCGTTCAGGAGGATTTTTCCTCTAGAGTTAACATCAGTACAGACTCCACTCTCCCCAAAAGTCCTTCGGATGAGACTATAAACCGAGATCCCGTGTGCGAACGCACGCAGAACATCTTGCGCACACGTTAAAACCCGTTCTGTTTTTCGGAAGAGTAGGCCATTGTGTGCCGGTGGGAGCGGACGACAAAATTGACAAAAACTGCATACGCACAGGAAGTAGATGTAAAGAAGAAAAAGCACAGTGCTGATTTCATTATCTTGGAAATAAAAGAATGAAATATATGAATAAAATAAATAAAGGCAGAAGTCAGACACCCAGTCTGACTTCTGATTTTAAAAATTCGCCATGGCTATATGACTGACAGTGCCTATACACTAAAAACAGCAGTGCCCTATGACAGCGGAATGGATTTAACATTAATGACTTTAACTAATTGAGTTTATGGAAGTACTAAAAAGGTAAATAGGTGAAAAGTACACCCACCCACCCCCACACAAAAACTCGATATCAAAAACTTAATAAAAAAAAATCCGTCTGTTTATATCAACAGTACCTTTTACAGTTGAAAAGTAAACGTACATGTGGTTTGGGTGCTGTGTGTGTGTGTGTATTATTTGCATTTTTTTGGTAATGTGTTGTGTTGCAGTGCGTCGTATTGTATTGTGTTGTGTTGTATTACAGTGCATTGTGTTGCATTACTTTGTATTCCATTGTATTGCTTTGTATTCCATTGTATTGTTTTGTATTGCATTACTTTGTATTCCATTGTATTGCATTATATTTGCATTGTTTGTATTGTGCTGCTTTGCACTTTATGATTGTGTAGTATATTACTTTGTATTGCATTGCATTGTACTGTAATGTGATGTACTATATTGCTTTCTGTTGTATTGTATTATATTGTATTGTACTCCAATGCGTTGTTTTGAACGGCTTTGTATTGTGTTGCGTTGTCTTTTCTTGTATCATATTGTATCGTATCGTATTGTATTGTATTGTATACCACTTTTCGTCACAGCAGATTTTTCTATGCCAAATTCTAACGGCTCTCCGATCTGAGCGCGTTGTCACAGGTCAATTTCACCCCTGTATTGGCTAGCTTACTTATCTATTATTCATTTATTCCTTCGTTCATTATTATTATTAACTTACATGTATTTATCTGTTCGTCCATGTATTTATTCATTCATACGTTCGTCCGCTCTTTTATCTATTCATTCATTCATTTTGTTGTTTTATTTTCTGTCTGCGAGTAAATCTGTCTCCATGTAAAAATGTTGTTTTTTTCTGCAAAACTTTGACAAAGACATGTCGACAATTCTCTTGTTGCCGTAGGTTCTTTTACGTGTACTAAATGTATGTTACACACACGGGACATCAAGTTTATAGAGTCACCTGAAAGTTAAGCAACATAGACCACCATTTATATTCTTATTGACGGGAGGAGGGTGGGGGTAAAGGGGCCTTATTTCAGACATGATTTTGAAATTTCTTGCTTTCTTTATCGGTGGTTTTAAAAGGAGTACCTTTGCCGGTTTTTGTGAAAAGTAAGCTTCGACACTGGTAATACTATTTATTGTTTCACGGACGCTATAGCCGAGTGGTTAAAAACAGTTCGACTTCAATCCCACGGGTCCATGAAATCTTGGGTTCGAATCCCTGCGGCGTCTGGTGAATTACGGGTGGGGATTTGTATCATCTCCAAGGTCAACTTCAAGTGAAGACCTGCCAGTGCCTTAATTCCCTTCGTGTGTATACGCATGCAGAAGATGGAATATGCACGTTAAAGATCCCGTCATTCATATCAGCGTTCGGTGGGTTTCGGAAACACAAACATACCCAGCATACATCCCCGAAGTCGGAATGTGGCTACCTTATGGTTTGGGGAAAAATGGTCACATACGCAAAATCTCAGCATTAGTAAACCTAGCTGCTGTAGTCGAGGAGCAAGAAACCCATTGTTTGTACATGAACATGAATCAGACCCTCCTGGGTCGGTACATTAACTGGGTTGATATCTTGTTAAAAAAAACAAAATACTGTCACCGTTACTCATTACGGTTTGACAACAGCTTGTTTGTGTAAGTGGGTGAGATGGGATGGGAAAAGGGATTAACTTTTCATATTCCACCATTTCACTCTCCCCCCTTCCCTCCCTGGCCCTCCCCCCCAGTTCCGCCACCCTCCCTCCCCCCGACTACAGACACACATGTGTGCAGTGTACATTTGTGAATTTGACATGTGTGTATGCACGCTTTCGACTCAAGTCAATTTTTTTCCCCTCCAGATGGTACATTGAGATAAGCAACGCATTTGCTGGTATTTTTTTTCAAGCTAAACATTACGCTGTTTGTGTGTTCGTGTATATATATATATATATATATATATATATATATATATATATATATATATATATATATATATATATATATAATATATAGATCATATATATATATATATATATCATATATAGATAGATAGATAGATAGATACATAATATATATATTTATGGTAGGCCACAAGAATATCTATTTATTCTTAGGGCGGCAAAAGACACGTCTAAATTATGGGGGGGTGTCTTACAGTTATGTACCACAGAGGATGGATGAGTGAGGCTTCAGTCATTGCCAGGACCTCTGAAGAGTGCTCAACCAGGAGCCGAAACTCCAGTCAGGTCAGGCCAAAGGCATGGTCCTTACTCAATTAATCCCCAAATGCTGCCTTCAAAGTTTTATCTTGTAGTGAACATTTTTTTCTTTTCGAATCTTGGACAGAAATCATTTTTATGCTGGGAATTAAATTGTAACTGGTTACCTGCACTTGTTTTTCCTCACTACATTTTTTCAATTATCTATCTATCTATCTATCTATCTATCTATCTATCTATCTATCTATCTATCTATCTATCTATCTATCTATCTATCTATCTATCTATCTATCTATCTATCTGTCTATATCTATCTATCTATCTATCTATATATATATATATATATATATATATAATAATAATAATAATAATAATGTATGGAATTTATATAGCGCTGAATCTTGTAAAGCAACAAATCAAAGCGCTCAGATTTTATTTCATACCACTTTTAAGTCACGGCAGATTTCTCTCCGTGAAATTCGGGCTGCTCTCCCCGGGGAGAGCGGGAGAACGCGTCGCCACTTAGCGCTGCGCCACCCTTTCACCCTTTTTTTTTTTTTTCTGCAGCTGTATTTGTTTCCCTATCAGAGTGGCTTTTTTCTAAGAATTTTGCCAGGGACAACTCTCTTGTTGCCGTGGGTTTTTTTACGTGCGCTAAATAATTACGTGTAACACACGGGACCTCGGTTTATCGTCTCATCCGAAAGACTAGCGCCCAGACCACCACTCATGGTCTAATGGATGGGGGAAAAATTTCCGGTCCAAACGGGGTACGAACCGCCGCACACTTCAGACCCGGACTTTTCGCTTTCTAGACAGGCGCGTTACCTCTAGACCACCGATCCACTATATATATATATATGTGTGTGTGTGTGTGTGTGTGTGTGTGTGTGTGTGTGTGTGTGTGTGTGTGTGTGTGTGTGTCTGTGTCTGTGTCTGTGTGTGATTTTTAAGATTAAATGTTACTTATTCCTTTGTGTGATGGGTGTTTTTCTATTTATTGTTTGTTTATTTCAGGTATATCTTGCAACCCACATGCATTTCTGTGTTTATTGTTAATTTTAAGTAATGGTAGTGTATACACATGCGCGCTTCCGAACACCTGCAATACACATCTGTACATTTTACCAGTGTTATCCTCTACTGCCAGTGTTAAGGTAGAGCTACGGAAAGCAGAGGACCGCAGGGAGTGGAGGAAGCTGGTTGCAAAATCTTCACTAGTGCCAGTCCACGGGACAGGTGAAGGTGAAGTAAAGCAAGTGTTTAAACGACGGTAGGAAAAATGAGCTGACGGCAAGATAAAAGTTTTGGTTATTGCCTCTGATTTCTTGTGCACGTACATTTGAGACAGACAGTTAAGACAAACACGTAATTTACATTGCCTCAGACTAGCGCCGCTAGGTAATAATTCTTGATAAAGAACACAAATAATTATACTTTATAAGCTTTTCCCGGAATAAATTTATTAATGTGCTATATGTACAGAACCTAGATTTCTTATGGGTTTTTTTTTAGACAGAAAGACAAAAAATAAAGGCAGGCAGACAGACAGACAAACAAACAGACATCAGAGGCAAACACAGACAGACAGAGAGGCAGAACAGATATAAAACCACCGACTTGGTCTATATATGTAAGCGCAATGCTAGCCTCTCTCTCTGTCTCTGTCTCTGTCTCTCTCTCTCTCTCTCTCTCTCTCTCTCTCTCTCTCTCTGCGCGTGTGTGTGTACGTGTGTGCGTGGCGCGTGTGTGTGTGCCCGCATGAAAGTTTTTCCACTTCAGATTACGTCCGTCATATTATGATTTGTGTTTAATAATGTTTGTGCTATTCTGTGTTATATCTTCTGTGTGTGTGTCTGTCTATCTGTGTGTGTGTGTGTGTGTGTCTGTGTCTGTGTGTGCGGTGCGTGCGTGTGTGCTTGTGTATCTCTGCATGAAAGTTGTATGTTGCTGTGTGTGTGTGTGTGCGTGCGGCGTGTGTGTGCGTGCGCGCGTGTGTGTGTGCCTGCTTGCAAGTTGTGTGAATGTGTGTGTTAGGGATGATGGGGAAGAGTGTGTGTGTGTGTGTGTGTGTGTGTGTGTGGTGCGGTGTGTCGTGCGTGCGTGTGTGCGTGCAGTTTGTGGGAGCATTTAAAAGATTTTGTGCACTCTCTTCTTTTCTCTTCTCTCTCTCTCTTCTCTCTCTCTCTCTCTCTCTTTTCTCTTCTCTCTCTCTCTCTCTCTCTCTCCCTCCCTCCCTGTGTGTGTGCGTGCGTGCGTGCATGTGTGTGTGTGTGATTTGTGTGAGTGTGTGTATGTGAGAGAGTGTGTGTGTGTGTGTGAGTGAGTGTGTGTGTGAGTATGTGTGAGTGTGCGTGTGTTGTGAGTGTGTGTGAGTATGTGTGAGTGTGTGTGAGTGTGTATATGTGTGGTGTGAGTGAGTATGTGTGAGTGTGCGTGTGTGTGTGTGTGTGTGAGTGTGTGAGTGTGTGTGTGTGTGTGTGCGCGCGTGTGCGTGTGTGTGTGAGTGTGTGTGTGAGTGAGAGAGAGAGCGAGAGAAAAGAGAGAGAGAGAGAGAGAGAGGAGAAGAGAGAGAGAGAGAGAGAGAGTGTGTGTGTATGTGCTCTAAGCATGCAGACGAATGGTGATGGTCCTAACGAGCTAATTACGGCGGCGGTCTAGCACGCTCATTAGGGGCTGCTGACCTTCAGACACTCCCTGTTGACTAAGGCCTGCCTGCCTGCCTGCCTGCCTGCCTGCACCACACATTCCATCTGGAGGTCTCTGCTGCCCTGGACAGTGGCCAAAGTCCGGAGTTGTTGTCGTGTGTGTGTTGTATTGTGTTGTCGTGTGTTGTGTTGTGCTGTGTTGTGTTTTGTTGTGATGTGTGGTGTAATGTTGTATTGTGTTGTCTTGTGTTGTGGTGTGTTGTGGTGTGTTGTCGTGTGTGATGTGTGGTGTTGTATTGTGTTGAATCGTAGTGTGTTGTCGTATGTTGGGTTGTGTTGTATTGTGTTGTGTTGTGCTGTATTGTGTTGTGCTGTATTGTTTATTTATTTATTTATTCTTTGATATGTATTTATTCTTTTATATCGAGGATAATGGAATAAGCACTCATGTGCTTTTTTACATCCAGTCCCCGTGTGTATGCGGTTTTGTAAATTTTGTCATCTGTTCCCACCGGCACACAATGGCCTACTCTTCCGAAAAGCGGAACAGGATTTAACGTGTGCGCAAGATGTTCTGGATGCGTTCGCACACGGGGCCTCGGTGTATTGCGTTGTGTTGTGTTGTATTGTTTTGTATTGGGTTGTGTTGTATTGTGTTGTGTTGCATTGTGTTGCGTTGTGTTCTTTTTATTATACATTAAAAAATAATTTCGAGGGTAATGGAATAAGCACTCTTGTGGTGTTTTTTTTTTAAACATCTAATCCCCGTGTGCATGCGGTTGTGTACGTATGTGCAGTGTTGTTTAGTGTTGTGTTGAATTGCAATGTGTTGTGCTGCATTCTGTTCTGTTGTTTTGCATTGTATTGTGTTCGTTTGTGTTGTATTTCTTTTCATTATATTGTTTGATATTGTATTGCATTGCGCTGGTTTGAATTGCACTACATTTTATTGCAAGATGATGTGTTACTTTCTGTTACGGCACATTGTATTTATCATACTGCATATTGTGGTTTTGCGTTGCATTGCAAAGTATTGCACTTCTTGAGCGGTTTTCGCTTTGCGTTGCATTGCATTGTATTGTGCTATAGCGTATTGTATTGTCTTGTGATGTATTGCATAGTATCGCATTGCATTGCATTTTATTAGTATATCACACAATTTATTACTCTCAGATCAATACATATGCGCTCTCGCCATTAGACTATTCAATACAGGGACGGGGTAGCCTGGTGATTAGAACATTGCCCTCGCAATCTGACGACCCGGGTTCGATTCCCGTTCAATGGGGATATTTTCCCCTGGAGTTAACATCAGTGCAGTCTTCACTCTCCCCAAAAGTCCTTTGGATGAGACTATAAACCGAGGTCCCGTGTGCGAACGCACGCAGAACATCTTGCGCACACGTTAAATCCTGTTCCGCTTTTCGTAAGAGTAGGCCGTTGTGTGCCGGTGGGAACAGATGACAGAATTTACAAAAACCGCATACACACGGGGACTGGATGTAAAAAAGCGCATAAGTGCTTATTCCATTATCCTCGATAGAAAAGAATAAAAAAAATTTTTAAACCTCCACCATAGTATAACACCGATCCTTTCATACCTGTAGCTTGCCTTTCCTTTCATCCTGTGATATTTATCGTCAACACAAGTGAGTCATTTACGGCTTTGCCTTTTGCTGGATGTTTTCGTTATTGGTTTTCTTTTTTTTTTCCCGCCTTCGCTTTCCTCCCAGCTGATCACCCAGACCCTGTGGTTGTGCTCTTCGTACAGAAGTCTGTCGGAACTGGCGATGATTGCTGTTGTACATTGTAATTAAGGCAACAACAATTATTATTACATTGTGCGGGCTTTTTCTGTAGGACATTATTTTTTTTTCGTTTCACGGCCAGAACCTCCAAGGTTCACTAATGGTGAGATTTTGTCTTTGCGACCGTTTTTACACGCCTATAAGGTAGCCGCATTCCGACTTCGGGGATGTTGTCTAAACACGACACCTGTGTGCATGCGGGTTGTTTTTTTCAATGTCATCCGTTGTCACCGATACGGAATGGCCAACTCTTCCGTAAGGCGGAACAGGGTTGTTTTTTTGTTTTTTTGTTTTTTTGTTTTTGCATGTGTGCAAGATGTTCTTCCTGCGTTCGCACACAGGGCTTCGGTTTATAGTCTCATCCGAAGGACTTTTGGGGAGAGTGGAGTCGGCACTGATGTTAACTCCAGGGAAAATCCTCCAAAACGGGAGTCTCGATGGTGGCTCGATCCCGGGCCGTCAGATCACGAGCGTAACGGTCTAACCACTAGGCTACCCTTCCCCATACATCGTGCTATCATATCCAGCTTCTGTATCAAACTGTTAATGCATCATACTCTGTTTTTGTATGTGGGTTATGTTGCAGTGCAGTATTTCACATTGTATTGTATGGATTTTTTTTTTTGATTGTATCATATTCTGTTGTGTTGTATGGTACTATATTATATTTATTATTATGAAATGTTTTACGTTGCAGTGCTAGTGTATTTAATTGTATAGCATCTTATTATTGTGGAATATTTTCTGTGTAAAATTCCGGCCACCCTTCCCTGGGGGAGAATGCGTCGCCAAAGTATCTTGCCATCCTTATTTTTTTTCATATTTTAAACAAATATGTGTGTATGATTACTTTCAATGAAAACTGCCTGATTTTGTCCAAATCTTTCCTGAACATTTCTTGTCTCCCTGGATTAACTCACGAGCGCTAAATGCTTATTACACACAAGCCTCCAGTATGTCACGCTATACACCTCATTCAAGTCTAAGTCAATGGAAAGAATTCCAGTTCGGTCAAAAAATGTATAAATTGAGACAGAAACAAGGACATAAAAGAGGCACAGAGAGAGAGAGAGGAGAGGAGGAGGAGGAGGAGGAGGAGGAGAAGGAGGAGAAGAAGAATGCAAATAAAAAGAAGAATTGCGAAGAAGAATTGCAAAGAAGAAGAAGAATTGCGAAGAAGAAGAAGAATTGCGAAGAAGAAGAATTGCAAAGAAGAAGAAGAATTGCGAAGAAGAAGAAGAATTGCGAAGAGGAGGAGAAGGAGGAGGAGGAGGAGATGGAGGAGGAGGAGGAGGAGGAAGACAAAGAAGAAGAAGAAGAATGCAAATAAGAATTGCAAAGAATACGGATTGTGAAGAATTACAAAGAATTGCAAAGAATTGCGAAGAAGAAGAAGAAGAATGTAAATAATAATAAGAAGAATGTAAATAAGAAGAATAATTGCGAAGATGAATTGCGAAGAACTGTGAAGAATTGCGAAGAAGAAGATAAATAACAACAACAACGACGACGACGATGACGACAACGATTGTGGTGATGATAATGGCGGCAGTGGTAGAAGTGGGCAGACGTTCTTAATTATGATGATGGTGATGATGACGACAACAATAATAATAATAACGTCGGCGTTGACATAATGTTCATGATGACGTCGACAATAACGCATTCGCCAGGTTTCTCACACATAGACTTCTCAGCCAATAAACGTATATAGGGGTGACCTCCCCCTATCTCCCAACCCCCACCCCCACACTCACTCACAACCTCCCGCCCCCAACACACACACACACACACACACAGATGAAATGACGCACCAGCTGTTTCCCTCACAGACAGACAGACAGACAGACAGAGGAGACAACAGCGATGTGTAATTATCTATTCTTTGTTCAGCCTCCTAGGCACTGAGTCATCGAATATTGTAGGTCTGGCTATTCCGATTAAATAAAGAAACACAGACACACAGTCAGACAGCCAGCCAGCCAGCCAGATATTACAATTCTTAAAAATTCTTTTACATCGAGGAGAGATAGATAGACATACATACATACAGATACACACACCCTATAAAACGCACTTACGCACGCATGTGCGCACACACAGACACAGAGACACACAAAGTCAGACAGACAGAGAGAAGGCAGGCAGGCAGGCAGGCAGGCACGCGCGCGCCGCGCGCGCACACACACACACACACACACACACACACAACACACACCACACACACACACATACACACTCGACATGTACAGACAGACAAACAGGAGAGACAGGCAGGCAGACAGACAGACACACGCACGCACGCGCACACACACAAAAACACACACACGCGCGCAGCAACACACACTACACATACAACAACACAAAGCTGTACAGACAAACAGACAGACAGACAGACA
Source organism: Rapana venosa (assembly GCA_028751875.1). NCBI lineage: Eukaryota > Metazoa > Mollusca > Gastropoda > Neogastropoda > Muricidae > Rapana > Rapana venosa. The sequence goes on from CM054152.1 coordinate 9,726,240, forward strand.
GACAACAGCACACACAGACAGACACAACACGCAAGCACGCACACACGCAAACACACACACGCATGCATACACACACGTACATACATACATATACACACGCATACATACACACATGCAACACACATCATACAATACATACATCACACACCACACCAACACCACACACCACCCACACCACGCACCACACAAACACAACACACCATACATACACACACACACATATACAATCATTCTAGCAAGACACTTAAACAAGAACAACATACACACACAAACACACACACACACACACACACACAACAACACACACACACACACACACACACACACACACACACACACACACACCAGACTCAAGATGAATTAGCCCTGAACGACATCCCATATCTGCAATTACACCAAAAACACCTACACATTGTCAAGTTTCCTGTGTGATCCCTCTGATAAAGTGGAAAACAATTAAGTTTTTTTGTGACAGTGACTTTAAAGTTCATTTCATTCATTTCATGCAACTATGCTTTTGCGTATTATAAAGCTGTCCAACTTTAACCCTGTCTTTTTATCTGTAAAGAGCAAATCATACGCATGAGCACACACACAGACACACACACGCGCGCGCGCGCACGCACACACATATAAACACACTCACCCACTCATAGACATATGAGAGACAGACAGACAGATAGACAGACAGACAGACAGACAGACAGAGAGAATTTTGAACAATTTTTTTTAAACAATTTTTATTTTTCAGAGGGTAATAGATTAAGCATTACATGCTTTTTTACATCCAGCCCTAAACAAAAAAGTAACAAGAAGGGAAAATATGCATGCTGATATAGAATTGCATGGAGAACAATACTCACACAGACAGTCAGACAGAGAGGGAGATAGTCCTACTTCTAACAACTATACAAGAATGTACAATGACAACATCTACAGAAAAATAGCTTTTGCTGCTGCTACTGCTGCTGCTGTTGCTGTTGCTGCTGCTACTACTACTACTACTCCTGCTGCTGCTGCTACAACTACTGCTGCTGCTGCTGCTGCTACTACTGCTGCTGCTGCTGCTGCTGCTACTACTACTACTACTCCTGCTGCTGCTGCTGCTGCTGCTGCTGTTGCTGTTGCTGCTGCTACTACTACTACCACTGCTGCTGCTGCTACAACTACTGCTGCTGTTGCTGTTGCTGCTGCTGCTACCACCACCACCACCACATTACTACTGCTACTATTACCACCACCACCACCACCACCGCCGCGCTACTACTACTACTACTGCTTCTACTGCTACTACAACAACAACAACAACAACAACAACAACAACAACTACTACTACTACTACTACTACTACTACTACTACTACTACTACACTACTACTACTTCTACTTCTACTACTACTACTACTACTACTACCACTACCACACTACTACTACTACTACTACTACTACACAACTACTACTACTGTTACTACTACTACTACTACTGTTACTACTACTACTTCTACCACCACCACCTTCACCACCACCACCACCACCACCACCACTACTACTACTTCACCCACTGCTACTATTTCTGACATTTTTCCTCTCTCTCTTTTCCTTTTTCTTCTTCTACTTATAGTGCTAGGTAGATATTTGACTAGACAGGCCATTGATCTACAAAAGACACACACACGCAGACGGATCACACGCACGCTAGGAAAAAGCTACTAAATCAACTTGCCTCCCTATCTCCTCCCTCCCTCCCCCCTCCCCAGGGTGCTACCCCCCCCCCCCCACCCCCACCCCCTGTTTCACCCAGGACACGAAAAGAAAGACAACTCTTATCAGCCAGTCACAGTTCACTGACTTTAAAGGATCGGACTTAAGGATGTGTGTGTGTGTGTGTGTGTGTGTGTGTGTGTGTGTGTGTGTGATGAGTGTGTGTGTGTAGTGTAGTGTTGTGTGTGTGTGTGTGTGTGTGTGTGTAGTGTAGTGTAGTGTGTGTGTGTGTGTGGTGTGTGTAGTGTAGTGTAGTGTGTGTGTGTGTGTGTAGTGTAGTGTAGTGTGTGTGATGTGTGTGTGTGTCTGTGTTTTCATACTCGACCGATCACAACCATATAATTGAAAAGAGAGAGAGAGAGAGAGAGAGAGAGAGAGAGAGAGAGAGAGAGAGAGAGAGAGAGAGAGAGAGAGAGAGAGCGCAATTTTAGTGTCTTTAAGTAGCTGTTGTCCTAAACTGGTCAAGCTTGACAGAGATAAGAAATGCCCCTTCGTGTGGAATAATATGTACAGTTTCATTTATTTATTCTTTTATTTCGAGGATAATGGAATAAGCACTCGTGCGCTTTTTACAGCCAGTCCCCGTGTGTGTGCAGTTTTATAAATTTTGTCATCCGTTCCCACTGCACACAATGGCCTACTCTTCCGGATAGCGAACGGGTTTTAACGTGTGCGCAGATGTCCTGCGTGCGTTCGCACACATGACCTCGGTTTATAGTCTCATCCGAAGGACTTTTAGTGGGGAGTGGAGTCGGCACTGATATAAACTCCAGAGGAAAAGTCCTCTTGAACGAGATTCGAACCCGAGTCAGCAGATCACGAGTGCACTGCGCATCACTCTAACCACCAGGCTATCCTGTACCCCCTATACAGTATTTGGTGTAAGGAATTATGCGTTCAGCGTACAATGCGCCACTTTCGACCAAGATATCAATGGACAAAGATATCAAGGGACCAAGATATCAACGGACCAAGATATCAATGGACCACGAAATCAATGGACAAATATATCAATGGACCATGAAATCAATGGACAAAGATATCGATGGACCACGAAATCAATGGACAAAGATATCGATGGACCAAGATATCAATGGACCACGAAATTAATGGACAAAGATATCAACGGACCAAGATATCAATGGACAAAGATATCGATGGACCAAGATATTGATGGACAAAGATATCGATGGACCAATAAATCGATGGACAAAGATATTGATGGACCAATACATCGATGGACAATGATATCAATGGACCAATACATCAATGGACAAAGATATCGATGGACCAATACATCGATGGACAAAGATATAGCGATGGACCAATACATCGATGGACAAAGATATCGATGGACCAATACATCGATGGACAAAGATATCGATGGACCAATACATCGATGGACAAAGATATCGATGGACCAATACATCGATGGACAAAGATATCGATGGACCAATACATCGATGGACAAAGATATCGATGGACCAATACATCGATGGACAAAGATATCGATGGACCAATACATTGATGGACAAAGATATCGATGGACCACGGAATCAATGAACAAAGATATCGATGGACCAATAAATCGATGGACAAAGATATCGATGGACCAATACATCGATGGACAAAGATATCGATGGACCAATGCATCAATGGACAAAGATATCGATGGACCAATATATCAATGGACAAAGACATCGATAGACCAATACATCGATGGACAAAGATATAGATGGACCACTACATCAATAGACAAAGATACCGATGGACCAATATATCAATGGACAAAGATATCGATGGACCAATATATCAATGGACCAAGATATTAACGGACCAAGATATCAATGGACAAAGATATCGATGGACAAAGATATCGATGGACCAAGCTATTACTCCTTGCTGATATCACATACCACCATATATCTTCGAGTCTGGTCAAACTCAAACGAATTTTCCCAGCAAAATTCTGGAATGTTCTTCTTAAGTTAGCAGTCTCCTCTCTCTCATTCTCTCTGTCTCTGTCTCTCTCTGTGTCTCTGTTTTTGTCTCTCTGTCTCTGTTCTCTCTCTGTCTCTCTCTCTGTCTCTGGCTGTCCATCTGTCTCTCTCTCCCTCCTCTCCCTCCCCTCCCTCTCTCTCTCTCTCCCTCTCTCTCTCCCTTTCCCACCGCCACCCCATCCCCACCCCACCTATTCCTCCCTCAACCCCACGCTGTCTATCCCGCCCTCTACCCCCCCCCCCCCCCCCCCCCCCGACATGCCGTAATTTGGGTCATGTTTGCATCTGTGTTAATGAGAAATCTGCCGGGACTAAAGTGGTATTAAAAATGAAAAAAAAGAAGACAAAGATCTAAGCAGTTTTTAAAAAAGAATCTCTGGTCACTTATTGACCAAGTTCACGAGGTTGAGCGCCTTGTACTAGATAGCAACAAGACAACCACTTAAGGACAACACACACACAAACACACTCTCACTCTCACACAACACAAGCAAACACACAACACACGCACACACACAACACAACAACGCACACACACACACACCACACACACACACACACACACAACACAACACACACACACACCACACACACAATACACACACAAAACTCTCCCCAAAAGTCCTTCGGATGAGACTATAAAGCGAGGCCCCGTGTGCGAACGCACGCAGAACATCTTGCGCACTCGATAAAACCTGTTCCGCTTTTCGGAAGAGTAGGCCATTGTGTGCCGGTGGGAACGGATGACAAAATTTACAAAACTGCATACACACGGGGACTGGATGTAAAAAAGCACACAAGCGCTTACTCCGTTATCCTCGATATAAAAGAATAAAACAAAAAACAAACAATAAAAAACACACAAAAACAAACACACACACACACACACACACACACACACCACACCACCAAAACACACAAAAAACCCACAAACACACACCCACACACACACCCCACCACACGCACGCACCACCACGCACCACACACCACACACACAACACACACACACAACACTCACAACACACAAACACACACACTCCACACAACACAACACACACACACACACACACACACACACAACACACAAAACACACACAAACACACACACCACACACACACACACAAAACACACACACACACAACACACACACACACACACACACACACACACACACACACACTGCAAGTGACCATACCCACCCAAGACAGCGTCAGTCCACGGTTACTTCACACACGTTTTGCGTTCGTCAGTTGAGTTCCTTACATTTCTTTCTCCTTTTTGTTCCAGAACGAAAATATCATGGCCATTTAAATTTGGTACAGTCGGCTGCTTTGGTCTCTGGGGATCATAAAACGGTAGAGTTGAGTAATAGCTTGTATAAATAGGTGGTATGGTAGGGTAGAGGTAGGAGTCGGGGTTGGGGGGGGGTTGGGGGGGGGGGGGAGGTAGGGGGCGGGATAGAGAGCAGTGGGGGCGAGGGAGGAATAGGTGAGGGTGGGGGTGGGGGTGGCGGGGGGAAAAGGGGGAGAAAGAGAGGAGAGAAGAGAGAGAGAGGGAGAGGAAGGGAGGGGAGAGAAAGAGAGGAGGGAGAGAGAGACAGATGGACAGACAAGACATAGACAGACAGAGAGAGACTGAGAGAGAGAGAGCGACGACAGAGGCAGAGAGAGAGAGAGAGAGAGAGAGAGAGAGAGAGAGAGAGAGAGAGAGAGAGAGACAGGACAGACAGACAGACGACATACAGACATCTGTGACAAACATACAGACATCTGACAGACAGACATACAGGCAGGCAGGCAGGCAGGCAGGCAGACAGACAGACAGACAGCCAGACAGCCAGGCAGGCAGGCAGGCAGGCAGGCAGGCAGGCAGGCAGACAGACAGACAGATATATCCACCATACATATGCTTACAGGTAAACACACGGTGGTGACTCAAGCATGGCTAGGTCTTCCCATAAGCGGATTAAGGGGATCATAAAAAACTATTCCCACCCTTAATACACGTCCCACCCAAGGTTTGAACCCACCCTGATATGAAGTAGGCATCACCGAAAGTTCGATCAACCCTTAATGCAATGAGCACCACCCAAGATTGGAAACCCACCCTTAATACACTAGAATACCATGCCTCCCATTGATTCGAATCTACCCTTCATACACTAGGAACTACTGCATGTTCGGGATCCACCCTTAATAAACTAGACACCATGCCACCCTAGATTTAACCCTACCCTTAATGCACAAGCAGATACCCACAGTTTGAATCTACCCTTAATACACTGGCAGCTACCCAAGACTTGAATCTACCCTTAATGCACAAGAGCCACCCAAGATTCAAACATACCCTTGATGCACCAGCAGCCACCCAAGTGTTGAATCTACTCTTAATACACTAGGAGATACCCAGGATTTGAATCTACCCTGTATACACTAGGAGCCACCCAGGATTTGAATCTACTGCAGCCAGGCAGAGAGAGAGCGAGAGAGAGAGAGAGAGAGAGAGAGAGAGAGAGAGAGAGAGAGAGAGAGAAGAGTGTGTATACCCTGTATACACTAGGAGCCACCCAAGGTTTGAATCTACCCTTAATGCACAAGTGCCACCCAAAGTTTGAATCTACCCTTAATGCACAAGCGCCACCCAAGGTTTGAATCTACCCTTAATGCACAAGCGCCACCCAAGGTTTGAATCTACCATTAATACACAAGGAAGTGCCCCAAATTTGAATCTACCCTTTAATGCAACAAGATACAGGCAAGACTTTAAAAAAATCTTTTTGATTAGCACACATACACAGTTCAAAACAAACAAATTAACTTTTCATCCAGACAACATTACATCATTTCCATTTTACAGGCGTACAAGGCTACTAGCTACACAAAGTACAAAAAGAATCAATCCTCATTTTCGTTGTCCAGACAAGATTTTACTAATTTTACTAATATTTTGAAATGGTACTCAACTTTCTACCAAGTTTATGTACCGGAACCATTTTTTTCTGAAAATAAGTAAACTGCATTTGTTTGCAGTGCTCCAGTTTTTCCATTTCATATTTCTATTTTAGTTCATTCAGAAAATTACCAACATTAGGTTTTGTTTTACCAATCCGACATTTATAAACATAGAAATTTGCTAACAGTATTATTAAGTCGAACACTTCATCAGTTGTTGTAATTGCATCAGTGTCAAAAAGCACTATTTCCACATTAAGGTCCAGTCTCTCGCAATGATAGCAGTTGTGTTTTATAGTTACTTCAAGTTCTTTCCAGAAAAGGCAAGATTTTAATTCACTGTTAATGCACCAGGAGCCACCCAAGATTTGAATGTAGATGACCTTAGGTCTTCTTGGACCAGACGTATATTCCACCATCGGACTCTTTGCATGGGAGAGAGAGAGAGAGAGAGAGAGAGAGGGAGAGAGAGAGAGGAGAGAGGAGAGAGGAGAGAGAGAGAGAGAGAGAGAGAGAGAGAGAGAGAGAGAGAGAGAGAGAGAGAGAGAGAGAGATAGAACGAAAGAAAGAGAGAGAGATAGAGAGAGAGCGAGAGAGAGAGCTATCTTGGAATGTTCATAACAATTTGAAATGTATTTTCCTTGTGTCTTTTGAGATAATTATACGTCTCAATCTGCCTGTCAGTATTGGAATTGCCCTTCAAGGGATGATTAAAGTGTTTTTGTCTTGACTTGACTTGAACTCGAACTCGAACTTGAACTCGAACGTTGAGTTGAGGGTAAATGGATAAGCCAGGGGGCTTCTTTACACCAGGCCCATATGATAAAAGAAAAGGA
>CM054152.1:9734287-9749287 GCA_028751875.1 Rapana venosa
GGGGGTTTTTGGTGGATAGTAAGTCTTGGAAATATTTCTTTTTTTCTCGCCGTTTTTGTGAGTTTTATGGCATTTCTTAATTTTTTTGACTCTTCATAATATTTATGTTCTTTTAAAAGGTCTCTAAGATAGCATGCTTCTTTCTAGTTCCTTAGTGAGCCAAGGTGGTTTGGGGGTATATTTGATTCTAATGATTTTTAGTGGGGCATGTTTGTTGTAAATAGCAGTAAAAGTGTTTAATCCAAAATTCTATGGCTAAGTCTGGATCAGTAATGTTGAATGTTTCCGAAAGAATGGAGTTACTTAAATCTGATAAGAAAAGATTCTCATCAAATTTAGCAAAGGAACGATATGTTATAGTTTTGTGGCCAGGTTTGGGGATTTTTGTTCGTTTTTTTGACCACGTGATACAGACTGGGTAGTGATCGCTACAGTGATAGACTGGGATACAAGTTTCGACAATGTTGTTGGGGTTAGATATATAGATATGGTCAATTATTGTGCTTGAGTTTGGTGTGACTCTCGTGGGTGAATTAATTAGTTGGTGGAGGTTGTATGAATTTATTAATTGGGTCCATTGATTATTTACTTTTGTTAGATCGATATTAAAGTCTCCTAATAAGATTATTTCACTTGATTCTAATAGGACTGTATTCATCATGGAGTCAAATTTGTCAGTCCAGTTTTTTCTTTCTGTTGGATTCCTATAGCAGATCCCAATTACAATAGGTTGGGCACCTTTATAGAAATCTCAATCCATATGGATTCTACACCATAATGTTCTAAATGGAGAAGACGCTTGAAGGTTATGGACTCACTAATATAGATTAGGATTCCTGTTTCTTTGGGGTTTTGTTGATCTTTACGCAGGATTTTATATCCTGGAATATAAATATCAGTGTCCAATATGTGGTCTGAAAGTCTCGACTCAGAAAGCCCTAGTATGTGAAATGGATTGCCTTTGTTAGTGATAAGAGTTGAGATTTCTTCGATTTTATTAAATGCATGGTTTATATTTAGGTGGCAAATACGTAGGCCATCCTTAGAGGGCCACTTATTGGAGAGAGAGAGAGAGAGAGGAGGGGGGGGGGGGGGGGGGGGGGGGGGGGAAGGAAATTAAGTCAGTAGCAGGTCTGCACTTGCAGTTGACCTAGGAGATCGTAAAAAAATCTTTAAAGAATCTCTACCCTTAATTCACAAGGTGCCGCTGCGATTCGAATCCACGACTTCCTTGACCCTTGCGACTAGTTCGAGCGGTCTTAACCACTCGGCTATAGCGTCTGTCATTTACTTCTTCAGTTTTTAGTTCTTCACTTACTTACTTGCTTGAAGAGGGGAAGCAGAAAGACTAGTTGTTGTTGTTGTTGTTGTTTTTCTTGTTCTCGTTGGTGGTGGTGGTGATATTTGTTTTTGCCTGTTGTTGTTTTACTAGCCTTCCACACTTATATTTCTACTAGATCTGGTAAAGCTTTGCCTTCAAACTTTATATATATATATATATAATATATATATAATATATATTATATATATATATATTATATAATTATATATTATTAAACAATGAACTTGAAAGATGACTTTGGACGTGCGCAACGTCACATAACTTGGACACATTAAAAGCAATGGATTTTTTAAAAGGGACTTGTAATGAGACACACCACTTGGACACATTAAAAGCAATGGATTTTTTAAAAGGGACTTGTAATGAGACACATGACTTGGACACATTAAAAGCAATGGATTTTAAACAGTGACTTGTAATGAGACACACAACTTGGACACATTAAAAACAATGGATTTTTAAAAAGTGACTTGTAGTGAGACACACAACTTGGACACATTACCAACAATGGATTTTAAAAAGTGACTTGTAATGAGACACATAACTTGGACACATTAACAACAATGGATTTTAAAAAGTGACTTGTAACGAGACACATAACTTGGACACAATGGATTTTAAAAAGTGAATTGTAATGTGACACATAACTTGGACACATTAAAAGCAATGGATTATAAAAAATGACTTGTAATGTGACACATAACTTGGACACATTAAAAGCAATGGATTTTAAAAATTGACTTGTAATGATACACATAACTTGGACAAAATGGATTTTAAAAAGTGACTTGTAATGAGACACATAACTTGGACACATAACAACAATGGATTTAAAAAAGGACTTGTAATGAGACACATAAGTTGGAGACATAACAACAATGGATTTAAAAAGTGACTTGTAATGAGACACACAACTTGGACACATTAAAAGCAACGGCTTAAAAAAGTGTTGTGTATGAGAGCGAGCCCAAAACTCAGGACTTAAACACGAAGAAAATTTTTACGAGGGTTTTTCTTTAGTGTTATTTTTTTTAAAATTTTCCCCTTTCCTGCTTGCTTTACGTGCACGTCTATTTGGGGGGAGGTACCTAGGGGTTTTAAAATTTTGGCTGCAATCTGCGACCGGTTTCGTTCCCCGTTAAGGGAAAAATTTTCGTTTGGGAGTTAACTCGTGAGATCCACTTCCCAAAACCCCTTCGGATGAAATTTAAAAACCCAGGGGGTGCAAACGCAGCAGAACATCTTGCGAAAGTTAAACCCTTTTCCGCTTTTCTTAAGAGTCCCCTTGTGTCCGGGGGGAAAAAGATGAAAAAATTTGAAAACCGTACCCCCGGGGTTTGGGATGAAAAAACCCATAAGGCTTATTCCATTTCCCGGGGTGTGAGGGGTCATAGCAGAAATGTTTTTACCCATTTCGCATTTCTAGTTCTGCAGGTATGCGAATCACATAATGTCTTTAGTTATCACATCCCTTCTCATCTACATATCATCCCCATCGCCCGAGGAGAGAGAGTAACGAAAACGAAATGAAATTATTTTTTGAGGGAAAGAAAAAAGCACAAATTTTCTTTTTTTTAACACCGCCTCGAAAAAAAAAAAAAAAAAAGGTAAGTAAAAGAAACTCTATAAGTATACGTTTTTAAAATAAACAATAAAAAATCCCCCCTTCAATTGTGCCTTTCTCCCCCCCCCCCTCCCCCCTCCCCCCCCTCCCTTCCAATTTCAATATATGTTCAAGGATGGGGTTTGAAAAAACGGGAAGAAAAAAGAGGGGGAAACTTTTGGGATCGAGATTTTGGGGGAAAAAGATAAAAGGGGGGAAGGGGGGGGTTAAAGGGGGGGGAGAGGAGAGGAGAGGAGCGAGAGGAGGGGGAAGAGAGGAAGGGAGAGGGGGAAGGGGGGGGGGGGGGAGAAGGGGGGGGGGAGAGAGGGGGAAGCGGAAGAGAAAAAAGGGGGGACGGGCGAGGAGACACGACAGGAAAAACACGAGAGAGGATGTTAAAGATAGTTTGAGTTAAGAGAGAAAAAAAAAGGGCATACCGGGTTTGAACCGCTTTAACGAGCAATGCTATAAGAGTGTGTTGTGGTGTTTTGTGGGGGGGGGGGGGAAAAGGGGGGGGGGAAAACCCTCCACCCCCTTCCCCCTTAAAAAAGGGGAAAGGAAAAGGGTTTTGTACTGGTGAATGGGTGAAAAGGGAAAGGGGGTGGGGGTGGTGGGGGATGGAGGTGAGATAAGGGGGTGGTGATGTGCGGGCCTTATGACCCCCTTTGGTATGCAGGCTTTCCCCCCCCCCCCCCCACACACACCCCACCACATTCCCCCAGGTGAAACCCTTGGGTTTTGACCCCTTACCCCTTTTTTACTGTATCGTCCCCGGTTTTTCTCTCTCTGGTCTTCTGGTTTCTCTCTGTGTTTCTTTCTTCTCTCTCTCTCTCTCTCTCTCTTTTCTCTTTCTCTTCTCTCTTCTCTCTCATCTATTCCTTTCTTTTTTCTTCTTTCTTTTTTCTCTAAATTTTCCCCCCCTCCTTTGATTTTTCTTTCTTAATTATCTCCTTTCTTTTCTCTCTCTCTCTAATTCATGCAAAAATTTTCAAAAAAATAACCCCGGGGACTGGATGCAAAAAAAAGAATGGCGTTATTCATTATCTCGAACAAAAAATAAATAAAAAAATCCCCCCCCCCCCCACTATTCCTCTTCCATCTTCCTCTCTCTTCCCCTCCTCCTCTCCCCCCCCCCCCCCCCCCCCCCCCCCTCTCTCTTCCTCTTCTTGTTCGCCCCAAACCCCTAAAATTGTACAAGGTTTGCCCAAAGGGTGGCTAATTCAATCTGTTTAGTGTTACAGTTCCTCCCCCTCCCCCCCCCCCTCCCCCCCCCCCTCACTCCCCCCCTCGTATTCCGTTTAGGTGAATGACCGTGGAGAGGAAGCGTGGATCACGGGCGGCCACTGACCTTCTCTATGCAGCAAAAATTGCCTTACCTTTGCACCCTCCCCTTTCTTTCTCTCTTTTTCTCTCTCTTCTTTTCTCTCTCTCTTCCCCTCTCTTCTCTTTTTTCTCTCTCTCTTTCTTTCTCGCCCTTCTTTCCGTCTCTGTCTTGTTTCTCTCTCTCTCTTTCTCTTTTCTTTCTCTCTCCCTTTGTCTTGTTTTCTTCCTCTCTGTCTCCTCCTTCCCCGACTCTCTTCCGTCTCGTTTTTTCTCTTTTCTCTCTCTCTCTTCTCCCTTTTTGTTCTGTTTCTCTCTCTTTCCTTCTTTCTCCCCGTCTCTCTCTCTTCTCTCTCCTTTTCCCCTTTCCTTTTTTCCCTTTTTCTCTTCCCCGCCTCTTTGTCTCTGTTTGTTTCTTCTCTCTCTTTTTTTCTCTTCTTTTCTTCTTTTCCCCTCTTGCTTGTTTCTTTCTCTTCTCTTCTTCTTCTCTCTCTTCTTTTCCCCGTCTCTCTCTCTTTTCTGTCTTGTTTTTTCCCCTCTCTCTTTTCTTTTTTCTTCTCTCTCCCCCTCTCTTCTCTTCTCTCTCTCTCTCTCTCTCTTTTCTCCTCTCTCTTCCACTATATCTCCTCTGTTTCCCTTATCTCTCTTGTTCCCTTCTCTCTGTCTCTCCCTTATCTCTTCTCTGTCTCCCCCTCTCTTGTCTGTCTGTTGTTCTCTCTCTCTTTCCCCTCTCTCTCTCCTCTCTCTCTTCGTCCCCCAACCTTTGGGTTTTTGGGGTTTGTTTGTTTTTTTCAAAATCTCTCTTGAACTTCTGGTTTTCTTTTTTTTTAGTAAATTTTTTTTATATAAAAATAAAAAATTTTTGTTTGTACTACTGCATATTTACAATACACACAAAACCAAACAATTTTTTAAAATAAAAAAAGAAAGAAAAAAAGACGATGCGTGTGGGTTGGAGTTGTGGGGAGGGGGGGGGGTGGGGCGCGCGTTTTACATGAGTTATATAAGCTTATACACACAAGCACGCGCGCATCTCTCCCCCCCCCCCCCACCCCTTCACAACCACCACACAAAACACACACTCGCGCGTGCTGTAACACAGACAAAGAAAGAGACAGACAGACAGACAGAGAGTAACCAACAAGAAAACAACAACACCAACCTCCACCACCACCACAAAAACACCACCACCACACACAACAAACAACAACACAACAACAAAACAGCAACAACAACACACAAGTCCAGCCAACTGACTTGATGGACGAAGACATCCTGTCAATTATCATGTCAGGTGATGAAGCCCCAACCACCACCACCACCATCACCACCACCACCATCACCACCACCACCACCACCACCAAAAACAACAGCAACAACAACAAAGTCCAGCAAACTGGATCGGTGGTCTAGCAGTAACGCGCCTGCCTAGAAAGCGAAGAGTCCGGGTCGGAAGTGTGCGATGGTTCGATCCCCGTTTGGGCCCACACTCCCCCCCCCCACCCCTCTCCCCCCCCCCCCCCCCCCCCCTCCATTAGACCATGAGTGGTGGTCTGGGTGCTAGTCTTTGGGATGAGACGATAAACCGAGGTCCCGTGTGTTACACAAAATTATTTAGCGCACGTAATAAAAGAACGCACGGCAACAAGAGAGTGGTCCCTGGCCAAATTCTGTAGGGTGGAAAAAAAAGCCACTCTGATGGGGAAACAAGTACAGCTGAAAGCAGGAAAAGAGAGAGGGAGAAACAAAAATAGTGGGTGGCGCTGCTCTTGTGGCGACGCGTTCGCCCCGGAGGGAGGGGTGGGGGAGAGCAGCCCTCTGGAGTTGGCCCGGCACTGATGTTAACTCCAGAGGAAAAAAAAATCTTGAACGAGATTCGAACCCCGGGTAAGCAGACCACGAGCCGGCAATGTGCATTTATATTTATTTATTTTGTTTTATTCTTTTATATCGAGGATAATGGAATAAGCACTTATGTACTTTTTTACATCCAGTCCCCATGCGTTCGCACACGGGACCTCGGTTTATAGTCTCACCCGAAGGACTTTTGGGGAGAGTGGAGTCGGCACCGATGTTAACTCCAGAGGAAAATATCCCCTTGAACGGGAATCGAAGCCCGGTCGTCAGATAGCGAGCACAATGTTCTGACCACTAGGCTATCTCGTCCCCCATCATCACCACTCTAACCACCTGGCCATCACGCAGAGAAACCTGCCGTGACTCAAAGTGGCATGAAAGAAAGAAAAAAAGAAAGAATGAAAGAAAGAAAGGAAGGAAGACAGAGACAGAAAGAAAGACAGAAAGAAAGAAGAAAGAAAAAAGACAGACAGACAAAAAGAAAGAAAGGAAAGAAAGACAAGACAGACAGAAAGAAAGACAGAAAGAAAGAAAGAAAGACAAGAAAGACAGACAGACAGAAAGACAGACAGGCAACCAACTGACCTGATGGACGAAGACATCCTGTCCGTTGTCGTGTGGGGTGATGAAGCCCCAGCCTTTGGCCACGTTGAACCACTTGCAGAATCCCCTCCTGCGTCCGTTGGGTCCACTCCCCCCTGCCGCACAGCACAGCACAGCACAGCACAGTTATTACACTGCAGTCCGTTCTGCTCCGTGATTGTCTTACAGCACAGTTATTACACTACAGTCCCTTCTGCTCCGTGATTGTCTTACAGCACAGTTATTACACTACAGTCCCTTCTGCTCCGTGATTGTCTTACAGCACAGTTATTACACTACAGTCCGTTCTGCTCCCTGATTGTCTTACAGCACAGTTATTACACTACAGTCCGTTCTGCTCCCTGATTGTCTTACAGCACAGTTATTACACTACAGTCCGTTCTGCTCCCTGATTGTCTTACAGTACAGTTATTACACTACAGTCCGTTCTGCTCCTGATTGTCTTACAGCACAGTTATTACACTACAGTCCGTTTGCTCCCTGATTGTCTTACAGCACGTTATTACACTACAGTCCGTTCTGCTCCCTGATTGTCTTACAGCACAGTTATTACACTACAGTCCGGTCTGCTCCGTGATTGTCTTACAGCACAGTTATTACACTACAGTCCGGTCTGCTCCCTGATTGTCTTACAGCACAGTTATTACACTACAGTCCGGTCTGCTCCGTGATTGTCTTACAGCACAGTTATTACACTACAGTCCGGTCTGCTCCGTGATTGTCTTACAGCACAGTTATTACACTACAGTCCGTTCTGCTCCCTGATTGTCTTACAGCACAGTTATTACACTACAGTCCGTTCTGCTCCCTGATTGTCTTACAGCACAGTTATTACACTACAGTCCGTTCTGCTCCCTGATTGTCTTACAGCACAGTTATTACACTACAGTCCGTTCTGCTCCCTGATTGTCTTACAGTACAGTTATTACACTACAGTCCGTTCTGCTCCGTGATTGTCTGTCTTCTTCTCCTGTCTTTTTGTCTTGTTTTGTTTGGTGAGAGTGTGCGAGCGTGTATGTGAGCATATTATAGTGGATATGTTATGTTCTGTTTTGTTAATTCTTAATATTTTGTGTGTTGTGTGTGTGGTGTGTGTGTGCGTGCGTGCGTGCGTGCGTGCGTGCGTGGTGCGTGTGTCGTTGGTGCGGGGGTGTGTGTGTGTGTGTGTTGTGTGTTGTGTAAATGATTTGAATGCAAGCGCTTCGTTTTTTGTTGGCTTTTCCCAGATTCGGCGTATATAGATACCATACATTATTAATATTAATATTAATATTATTATTATTATTATTATTATCCTTAACCTTATTCTTATTATGATATTGTTTATTCTTTCATTTCGAGGATAATGGAATAAGCGCTCGCGCGCATTTAAAAAAAAATAAATCTCAGTCCCCGTATGTATGCAGTTTTTCAATTTTGTCATTCTTCCCACGGCCACAATAATAATAATTAATATAATATATAATATAATAATATGATGATGATGATATGATGATGTAAAATAATAATAATAATAATAATAATAATAATAATAATAATAATAATAATAATAATAATAATAAATGGAATTTATATAGCGCTTCCGAAGCGGAACGGGTTTTAACTTGTGCGCAAGATGTTCTGCGTGCGTTTGTACACGGGACCTCGGTTTATAGTCTCGTCCGAAGGACTTTTTGGGGGAGTGGAGTCGGCACTGATGTTAACTCCAGAGGAAAATCCTCTTGAACGAGATTCGAACCCGGGTCAGCAGATCACAATACATCACTCTAACCACCAGGCTATCCCGTCCCTCAATCCATTCGTCATTCAACGGGTTTTGTGTAATAAGGTATGGAGAATAACGACAAGCTAACATGTTAAAAATACGTTTGCGTGTTAAAAAAAAAAAAAGCATTCATCCATTAAAAGTGTTTATAAGAAGGCATGACGGAGAATAACGACAAAGTAGTATGATGAGACATTTAACACTTTTTCATGTTAAATAAAAAAGAAAAGAAAATTAATTTGACCATTAAACATATTTTTTTATGTAATAGGGGCATGAAAACTAAATAAAGACAGAATAGCGTGATAACAATACCTTTTTTTTTTGTACATGTTATAACATTAACACAAAAAAATCTGACCATTAAGCGTTTTTTATATGGCATGGACAATAACGACAGAGTAACATGCTCAAATAATTTAACATGTTAAGAAAATCAAACCCACTTAAAAACAAAATATCTTTTGTATTAACCATTTCTCAGAAGTAAAAGAAAAAACCCAAACAAACAACAATTTTAAAAAAACAACCAAAAACAAACAACAAACAGAATGCATTAAAACCCTACAAACTCGTACAAAAGCAATTTTTACTTGGAGGATTTGTTAGGGGCGGGGGCAGGGGGGCATTAAAAGTGAATGTATAATACCCGAAAATTTTGGGTTGGACAAAGCGAATTTTTTTGGGGAAATTTTTTTTTTTAAAACGCAATTCCCATAAAAAAAAAGTGGCCCCTGAGAAACAAAAGAAAATAATTCTGTTTGTGAAGACCACTATTTTTTTTTTGGAAAAAATAAATTTTTTTTTTTTAATTTAGAAAAAAAAAGGGGGCATTGGACAAAAATATGGTTGTCAAGGCCCCCTTTTTTTTTTGAACCTTTTTTATTGGTTTTTCTTCAATTTAACCCCTTTTTTACATTTGTGATATTCTAATTAATTTGGGTCTTTGTTCTTTTCCAATTCAATTTTTGGCCCAAAAAAGATAAAAATTAATGAAATGGTACCCTTTTTTTTTTGATCCCCCCTTTTCTTGAATTTCTTTGTTTGTTGGGGATTCTTTTTTTTTTTTTAAAAATTTTTTTTTTTTATTCTTTTATTTTGGGGGGTAATGGGAAAAAGCACTCGTGGGGCTTTTTTTTTTTTTTCATCCCGTCCCCGTGGTATGCGCTTTGTCAATTTTTTCATCCGTTTCACCCGGCCCCCAATGGCCTACTTTTCCCCAAACGGGGTTTTTTTCCGTGTGCCAAGATGTTTTTGCGGCGTTGCACACGGGGGCCCCGGTTTTAGTCTCTTTCCCAAGGGGCTTTTTGGGGGGGTGAAAGGGCGGCACTGTTTTTTAAAAAACTGGTGTTAAACCCCTGATGCCAACATGAGTTAATACTGATGCTTTTAACCCCTGTTTAAGTTGTTTTAGTTCCCTTGTGACTGCTTTCATGAGTGAACTTGATATAGAAAAATTAATATATGTAATTAAAATTTTTCCCCCAAAAAAAATTTTTTAGTTAAATTTTTTTGAAAGAAAACCCTTTCCCTTTTTTCTAAAATTTGGGGGTAATAAGCCCGGTATTAATGGGCTAAATTTTGTTTAGGAAAAAATTTTTAATACCATGCGCGCGCGATATATACCCGGATGCTAAAACCCCCCCCCCCCTCTCTCCTCTTTTCTCTCTCTCTCTCTCCCCACCCCCACATACAATCAGTGAGGGGGGAGGGAAGGGAGGGAAAAGGGGGGGGGGGGAGAGAGAAAGGGGAGAGGAGAGGGGGAGAGAGGGAGAGGGGGAGAAAAGGAGAGAGGAGGGGAAAAGGGGGAGAGAGGAGAGAAGGAGGGGAGAAGTTCGGGGAGAGAGAGGAGGATTAAGAGTGAGAAGGAAAATTCTACGAATGTGTAAATAAACCCCTTTTCTCACTCCCGCTTTTTTCCCAAATGCGGAAAAACGAACGCAACTCAAGATTTTTCCCTCTCATGGTTTGCTAACGATTATATTTATTTCATCAAAACATTTATAAAATTCACTTGGGGGCGCTGCCCCACACACCCCACACCCCAAAACAACCATGCACGCCCGAACCCCCAAAACACAACAAGGGCCGGATGTGAAAAAGAAAGGTGCTTTTCCTTTCCTTGAATAAAAAAAATTTCCTTTTTTCTTTGTTAAAAAAATAAAAGAATTTTTTTTCCCCTTTTCCTCTCTCTTTTCTCTCTCTCTCTCTCTTCTCTCTCTCTTTTTCTCTCTCTCTTTTCCCCCCTCTCTTTTTCTCTCTTTTTTCCAACCCCACACCACACACCAAAACCCCCCCAACAACACACACCCACCACACACACACACCCCCACCACCCAACACCCTCCCAACACACACCCCAATCTTTTTGTGCTTAAAAAATTGAAGTGGTTTCCCGAACAAAAACCCGTTTAAAAAACCTTTTTGTCCCAAAATACCCTTAAAAAAAAGTGAAAATACAAAGCAGCATGTCATAATCTTTACTAAAAATTTCCCTTTTTTAAACGAAATTATATACACCAAAAACGAAAATAATTATAATACCCTACAAAAAAATTCGCCCCACAAGTAGTTTTGTGTATTTTATATATGTGTATTTTTTGTATAAACCCTTTTGTTTTGTTGGGGATGTTATAAAAAAACAAAAACAAAAAAAACCAAAAAATTTTATATATTTTATTTATTTTTATTATTATTATTATATAATTTTTTATATTTTTTTTTTGTGGGGTGTGTTATAAAACCCCCACCCAAAGTAAAACCCCTAATATCGTTATTAAAAGGGGTTTTAAAAACAACACCCAAAAAGTTCCCTAAAAAACAATACCCTTACCAAAAAGCGCGTTACACTACAACACAAACAATATACCCCTACACTACAATACCTCTCCCCCCCTCTCCTCCCCACCCCCCACCCCCAACTAAACTGAAAAAACCTTCAACAACAACAGCAACAACAGCAGCAGCAGCAGCAGAATCATCCAAAAGTAGTTTCCTTCATCCTCTAAGCTAAGTACCATACTGTACCTCATCAGGCCCGGCAGACAAGGCTTAGAGCAGCGCATTGCCGTGACTAGATATCGATCCACACTTCAGTGCCGCCAACATGCATGATGGCATTGTTTGTTATTCCAGGACTACGACTGTCACCGTGTAGCCTATACATACAATGGGAGGCATGGAGAGGGGTGGGTCAGTTGCTTGTTCTTCATAGGCCAGCTAGCTAGCTAGCTATTGAGTCAAAATGCACATTTTGCTGGTAGCGCGCGCGCACGCGCCTGCCAGCGTGTACGTGTGCGACACGAAACGAACGCGCGTGTGTGCTCCAGCAAGTGTAAGTGTGTTGTGTGGTGTGTGTGTGTGTGTGTTGGTTGTGTGTGTGTGTGTGTGTGTGTGTGTGTGTGGGGTGTGTGGGGTGTGTATTTGTGTGTGTGTGTGTGGATGCAGAAAGATGGACAGGCAGGCAGGTAGATACATAGACATACACAAAGAAATAGAAGGCAAGAGAGACAAAGACACCACACACCCCACACACACACCACACACACACACACACACACACACACACACACACACACACAAGAGAGAGACAAACACGCACGCACGCACACACACACTTTTTTTTAAAGCAGGATAAAGAGATTTCTGTTTAAATGGGGGAAAAAAGTTTAGGAAGTAGTGGTGGTGGTAGTAGTAGTAGTAGAAGTAGTAGTAGTAGTAGTAGTAGTAGTAGTAGTAGTAGTAGTAGAAGTAGTAGTAGTAGTAGTAGTAGTATGGTGTGACTGCGTATTATCACCATCATTATCATACTTAGTAGTAGTAGTAATAGTAGTAGTAGTAGTAGTAGTAGTAGTAGTAGCAGCAGCAGCAGCAGCAGCAGTAGTAGCAGCAGCAGCAGCAGCAGCAGCAGCAGCAGCAGCAGCAGCAGCAGCAGCAGCAGCAGCAGCAGCAGTAGTAGTAGTAGTAGTAGTAGTAGTAGTAATAATAGTAGCAGTAGCAGGAGTAGTAGTAGTAGTAGTAGTAGTAGCAGCAGCAGCAGTAGTAGTAGTAAACAAACTAACACAACTCAGACACCACATCAACGAAAACTATTCTGTCTATATTTGTAGTGTCTTGTACTGTTTACAATAAGCTCTCACGTGATCCTTACGTAAAATATGGACCACGGATCGCCACAACGCAGCCCCACTGATTAAAAAACAACAACAACAACAACAACAACCAACACCTGTGTACATGTATATATCACCATAAGTTTTGATTCATTTTCTCTTGAGATCGTCACACTTTCCACATTCTATTACAAAAATTCAACGTGTCTCCGTTAACATCTACTTCACAACAGCGACAACGTAACTCACGTGGAATAGTCCAATACTTTACTAACATCTACTAGCACTGGCAATTGGCAGCATTGTCCCGAAGACGGAATTCGGCTACCTCCATGGTGGACCAAAAGGTGGCATACGCAAAATGTCACCATTGGCGAACCTCAGAACTCTAGCTGAGGAACGAAAGAAAGTTGGCAGCGGGAAATGACTCTGATCATTATTATCTAAACTGAGAACGAAAACGTATGGTGATGATGATGATGATGATGATGATGATGATGATGATGATGATGGTGGTGGTGGTGATGATTGTGATGATTGTGATGATGATAGTGATGACGGTGGTGATGATGATGATGATGATTGTGATGATGATAGTGATGATGATGATGATGATGATGGTGGTGATGATGATGGTGATGATTGTGATGATGATAGTGATGACGGTGGTGGTGATGATAGTGATGACGGTGGTGGTGATGATGATAGTGGTGATGGTGATGATGATAATGGTGATGATGGTGATGATGATGATGATGATGATGATGATATCTGGAATGATAACTTCGTAAGTGTTTCTCTGTCGTTCTTTACGTTATGATGTTATATCTACAAAACAAACCCTTTGCTGTCAAGAGGACTATTCACCCGTACAGCAAATCCAAATGGAACCGTCTTTTCTTTTCTTCTTTGATTTAGAAGTACAGTGTTTTAGTTTTAAAATAACTTTGAATCCCAAACGCACCTAAAATCCGGTTTGAGTCCAATTTTTTTTCCATACGGTTTAAATGACTAAAACCAGTTTGAGACACCATAATTATGTCTGTACAGTAAAACCAGAGTAAGGATACCTTGGTTATGTCACTTGTAAACAAACAAACAAAACAAATTTTACTAGATACTAGAGGGATGATGACACATTACCCACATCCTGTAGGACACAAAAATCAGAAAGACACACATTTTTTTACGTGAGTAACTAGACTAGTTGGGGATGGGATAGTTCAGTGGTCTGAGCACTCGCTTTTCCCCAGCCAAGGTTAAGCAGCATCGAGCGTGGTTACCAGTTGGATAGGTGACCGTTTGCGCGCCTTCGCTTCAGTACAGTCCCCCAGTCAACCCAGCTGTAAATGGGTACCTGCCCTCTTTAGGGTCAGGGAAGGTAAAGCAGCGAGTGAGAGGGGATGGGCGCCGCCCTCAATATGCTGGCCCTAGAGAAGTGAGGTCTCTGGCGCCTCGCTCGCCTACGACCTTATAGGTTATGGAGCACCTTTACCTTTTTTAAAACTAGACACATAGTCCTTTTGTTTTAAAAAAACAACAACTTATAAAAACCTTCGAATCCCCTTAAAGCGTCATTATCACGCGAACATGTTTCACAACCAAACAATGGACTCATGATAGTACTTTTACTTCAAAACACACACACCAAAACCAACAAAAAGGGCGATGAAAAACTTCTTACATTTCTCTATAACAGAGAAACAGACGGAGAGGAAGAAGACACAAAGAGAGAGAGACAGAGACAGACAGACAGACAGAAAACATCAAGGAAAAATATCAAGGTAATAATACAATAAAAATAAAAATATAGGGGACGGGATAGCTCAGTGGTCGGAGCACTCGCTTTCACCCAGCCAAGTTAAGCAGCATCTCTGACGCCTCGCTCCCCTACGACCTTATAGGTTATGGGACTCCTTTACCTTTACCTTAATAATAAAATAGAAAACAAGAGAGACAGACAGACAGACTGATAACTACTAACGAAAACAATACAATGTTGATTATCACCACCCCACCACCCACACTCCCTCCCCCCAAAAAAAACCAACAACACAACACCAACAACAAAACCAATAACAACAAACACACCCCCTTTAAAACAAAAACCCAACAAACATTCCGTGCAGAAGCTAAATGACCCCTCAAAACCTTTCACTTTTAGAATAGAACCTCACCCTGACATCCCTGCCCAAATTGGCCACAAAAAAATCCGCTTTTGACGACAAATCCGGCAAAGCGGCTTTTCAATATGATCGACAACCACCATAATTTGAACAGGCGACACTTTGGGAGAAAACAGCAACACCCCCCCCCCCCCCCCCCCCTCCCATCCCCCTCTCGTCCCTCACCGTCTCCCCCCCCCCCCCCCCCCCAAAGACATCACCACCACAACCAC
>CM054152.1:9754287-9789287 GCA_028751875.1 Rapana venosa
CGAATCCCGTTGAAGAGGATTTCCACCACCCCACCCCCCTTCCTTAGAGTTAACATCAGTGCTGACTCCACTTTCCCCCAAAAGAACTTCGGATGAGACTATAAACCGAGGCCCCGTGTGCGAATGCACGCAGAACATCTTGCGCACACGTTAGAACCTGTTTTGTTCTTTGGAAGAATAAGCCATTGTGTGCCAGTGGGGAGATATGACAAAATATACAAAACCACATACTCACGGGGACTTGATGTTTAATAAAATAAAATATAAAAAACACATGAGTCGTCAGTCATTATCCTTGAATTAATAGAATGATAATAATGATTACAACAAAGTTAATAGTCTGAAACCGGCCGATAAAGAAACTTCCCCAAAGAAAAAAATATTGGTTGGGTTTTTTTTGTTTGTATTTTTGGTTTTTTTATGTTAATGCATGCATGCAGTGGAAGAGATAAGATTGCTTTTTCTCAGCCTCACACACACCAAACTACATTACGGCACAATTTGGTTAAATAAAACGATACGTGGAATTGCCTATTTTAAACTGATGATTTATTACTCAATTACGCACAACACACACACACACACACATATATATATATATTATATATATATATATATATTATATATATAATATATATATATATATATATATATATATATTTATATATATATATATATATATATATATTCAGACTCGCTTATCCCTGACATTTCTTTAAGTAGTACGTAGGCAACTTAATATTATATCAAAACAAAACAAAAAAGAGAACACACACAGATGAGACAGACAGACAGACAGACAGACAGACAGACAGACAGAGAGAACAAACACACAGAAACGAACAAGACACAACAAAAATTAAAAAGAAAAAGAAAACTTGAAGTTAAATGCAGCATTTGATCACATAATTCCAGCCCAACATTACTGACCAAGTAATGACGATGATGATGATAATGGTACTACTACTACTACTACTACTACTACTACTACTACTACTACTACTACTACTACTACTACTACTACTACTTCTACTACTACTACTACTACTACTTCTACTACTACTACTACTACTACTACTACTACTACTACTACTACTAACAAAACAACAACAACAATAATAAAAATAATAATAATAATAATATTAAAGACAATAATAATGACGATAAGTGGAATTACTACAGCGCTCTATCTTCTAACACAAAACACAAAACCAAATCAAAGCACTTTTCCTCTTCGAAAACCTTTTTTTTTCTTCGAAAACACACTTTCTATGTCACATGATTTCTGACTGATGATACTGCCCCACTGATCACATTCTATCAATAGATGTGTTCGGTTTATAGAGCTTTGTCCAAAAGACATCCAGAGAATTTATTCTGCACCAAAAGAAAACTTCCATCGCCTGAACATCTATGTGTATTGGATACCTCAGCCTGTAAACGGTAAAGGTGTTGCATGGCATAACCTAAGTGATCACAAGGTAGCGAGGCATCACAGACTTCTCTAGGGGCCAGTATATTGAGGGCGACGCCCATCTCCTCTCCCTCGCTGCTTTACCTTCCCTGACCCTTAAAGAGGACAGGTACCCATTTACAGCTGGGTGAACTAGGGGACTGTACTGAAGCCAAGGCGCGCAAACGGTCGGTCACCCATCCAAGTGGTAACCACGCTGGATGCTGCTTAACCTTGGCTGGGGGAGAGCGAGTGCTCTGACCGCTGAGCTATCCTGTCCTCAGCCTGTATCTACAGTTATTTTATTCTCAGATCACGACATCCACACTCTGGCCACAACTGTATCCCTATGGTATAATACTACAAAATCTTAGCAGTACAAAACTGTCTTAGCTTGTACATGTTCTCTCTCCGTCTCCCCCCCCCCCCCCCCCCCCCCATCTCTCTCTCTCTCTTTCTCTCGCACGCAGAACATCTTGCGGCACACGTTACATCCTGTTCCGCTTTTAGAAAGAGTAGAGGCCAGTGTGTGCCGGTGGGAACAGATGACAAAATTTACAAAACCGCATACACGCGGGGACGGGACTAGATTTTAAAAAAAAAAAGCATATGAGTGCTTATTCCATTATCCTCGATATGAAAGCATAAATAAAAGAATAAATAACGCGCCTCTCTCTCTCTCTCTCTCTCTCTCTCTCTCTCTCTCTCTCTCTCTCTCCTCCTCTCTCTCTCTCTCCCTCCCACAAGCACTCTCGACCTCCCAACCACCGCACACACCAAATTTTAAAATGATGAAAGCCCCCCCCCCCCCCCCCCCCCCCCCCCCAAAGGTGACTAACTAACCGACTAAAACCGAAACACAGTTACTGAAACAGATGCCAAAAATAGAAAATAGGAAGGGGAAGTGTGTGTATGTGTGTGCGTGTGTGTGTGTGTGTGTGTGTGTGTGTGTTGGGGGGGTGGGGGGGTTGGTGGGGGTGAAGAACAGGCGTAACTGAAGCAGGAAGTGGGGTAGTAAGGAAGGGGAAGGGGGGGGGGAGAGGGAGGAGGGGGGGTCCTCCTTTTTAAGGGAAAAAATTCGTAGGCTGCATTCCGAAGCAGAGTAGAAAACTAACTACAAGTACCGTTTTGCCTCCTTACAGACTTTGCAGGGATGCTCCGATGAGTCATAAGTGCCAGGTCTTGAGTGAGTATCTCACACACACACACACACACACGTACACACACGCGCGCGCACACACACACACCTAATATGACTAGAAGTGAACTGACGTAAAATTGAACACACACACCTAATACCACAAGGAGTGAACAGACGTAAGACTGAAACACACACACACACACACACACACCACACACCTAATACGCTAGAAGTGAACAGACGTAAAATTTAACACACACACACACACACACACACACGTCTCTGTCTCTGTCTTTGAGATAATAAAGCTTTTGAATTTGAATTTGTACACACACACACACGTACACACACACACACACACACACACACACACACACACACACACAACCATGTAACACACACATGTACACACACTAACATCTAATATCACGTAAAGTGAAAATACGTTAGATTAAAGAAGAACATGTAACAGACAGAGAGAGAGAGAGAGAGAGAGAGAGAGAAGAGAGGAGAGAGAGAGAGAGAGAGAGAGAGAGAGAGAGAGAGAAGAGAGAGAGAAGGGAGGGAGGATGCCAGACTACAGTAGTACTAAAGGAAGGAAGTCTCTTGAAGAAACTGAAGTATGTGACCTGTTACTAGTTCTGTGTTGGCTCGCATGCGGAGGTGGGGGAGGGGGGGGGGGGGGGGGAGAGGGAAGGGAGGGGGGGGGAGGGGGGGGGTGGGAGTGGGGTGGGGTGGTGGTGGTGCAGGAGAGAGATGGGTTTGGAATAGTGCTTTCACTTCAGCACGAAAGATTTACTCTTTGTGTGTGTGTGTGTTTGTGTGTGTTGCGTGTGTATGTGAGTGCCTGTGTCTTGTGTGTGTGTGTGTGTGTGTGTGTGTGTGTGTGTGTAGTGTGTGTGGTGTGTGGTGTGTGTGTGTGTGTGTGTTGTGTGTGTGTGTGTGTAGATGACAGAGAAGAGAGAGAGAGAGAGAGAAGATAGATAGATAGATAGACAGGTAGATAGATAGACAGACAGAGAGATAGAGATAGATAGGTAGATAGATAGATAGATAGAAAGATAGATAGATAGACAGACAGATAGAGAGATAAGATAGATAGATAGAAGATAGATAGATATATAGATAGAGAGACAGAGAGATAGAGAGAGAGAGAGATAGATAGATGATAGATAGATAGATAGATAGATAGATAATAATTAGAGACAGACAGACAGACAATAGATAGATAGATAATAGATAGATAGATAGATATAGATATAGAAGAGAGACAGACAGACAGATAGATAGATAGATAGATAGATAGATAGACAGAAAGATAGATAGATAGTAGATAGGTAGATAGATAGGTAGGTAGGTAGTAGATAGAGGTAGGTAGTAGGATAGATAGATAGATAGATAGATAGATAGATAGATAGATAGATAGATAGATAGATAGATAGATAGATAGATAGATAGTATAGATAGATAGATAGATCGTAACAATAATAATATATAACTTTAGAACCCCCTCTGATTCCGCCATCGACATAATAATCCAAAAAAAAAAAAATCGGAGCTATACCATACTTGTGTTACGCACAGGTAAATTTTTTATCTGCATAACTATAGAAATACCAGTAATCGATCGCCATGGCAAAGTCGTCTTCCTAATACTATGAAGCTTCGTTTGAAAGATGCGTTGGTTGTAATACAGGCATTTATGCAGTAAATCATTTATAACATCTTCGTCTCTCTCACGTCTGTCTCTCTTTCCCTCTAGTCTGTCTCTGTCTGTCTGTCTGTCTGTTGTCTGTCTGTCTGTCTGTTTCTCTTCTCTCTCGTTCTCTCTCTGTTGTCTTCTTTCTCTCTCTCTCTCTCTCCCACAACAATGAGGTTACATGACTTACGTCATTATTTGCCACTACAATTCATCTCATACAGACTGGTATCATTTTTGCCTTCGTTGCAGATTCAATTTTACAATAAATCTATTTTGTATGCGTTTCTGACATTCATATTTCATTCATAGTATATATATAACTACATATGTTTATAGTGTTTTATATTGTAAAATACATATACTATATATTATAAGTAGGACACTCACTGGCCTAGGGCAAATAATACGCAGGGGGGCACCGAGTGACTGTACTATCCTATAAAGAATCTTTGTGTATTCATCTTATTAACTGGTATTGGGTAACTTAATATGAATATGCTGGTCATCATGTCGCTTAGATGTGTCCTATTGCTGTGCGCGAGCGCGTGCTGCGATGGTTGTGTTGTATATTGTTAGTTTTATCAATTATTATATAGTAATATCTTATAGTGTAATATTGTTATGCCTTGTGGTCATCATCATCTATTATTATTTCTTATATATATATATATTATATATATATATATATATATATATATATATATATATATATATATATATATATATATATATATATATGGACTTGATGTAAAAAGAAAAAAAAAGCAAGTGTTAAGTTGCTCTATTCAATGTATCATCTGAAAACAAAATGTTGACTTTGACACTGAACGGGAGACAAAGCACTACTCACTATACTTAACTAGCAACCTGAGACTGAGACGATCAGTAGAAGAAAAACCGAACAATTCCAGAACTTTTTGTACACAAATGCAACACTAAAACCCCGAAGAGCAAAGAGCCATCACATTCAAAGACAAACATACACACATAGTTTAACCTGACTCGTGACTTCTTCACGTCATTACGTCTAGTAGGACGGGATAGCCTGGTGGTTACAGTGATGCATTCATGATCTGCTGACCCGGGTTCGAATCTCGTTCAAGAGGATTTTCCCTCTGGAGTTAACATCAGTGCCGACTCCACTCTCCCCAAAAGTCCTTCGGATGAGACTATAAACCGAGGTTTCGTGTGCGAACGCACGCAGAACATCTTGCGCACACGTTCAAACTCGTTCCATTTTTCGGAGGAGTAGGCCATTGTGTGCCGGTGGGAGATGATGAACAAATTTGCAAAACTGCAAACACACGGGGACTGGATGAAAAAAGCATACGAGTGCTTATTCCATTATCCTCGAAATATCAGAATTTATAAATAAATAAATAGATAAATAAATAAATACATAAATAGTGGTGTAGTTTTACAATCAAACTATAAACCCTATTGGTCAGAGTACGATTGAAGTATGCAGTCTAGAATTTCGACCGCACTCCAGATATGGATCAGAAAGGGAAGTAATCCTCTTCTATACTAATAGTAGTAGCATAGAAAGAAAATCCTCGGCTTATTTTCAGAATTTGAGAAATCCGAGCACTGTTTGTTTTTGTTCGATTTTTTTCAAAAACTCGGGAAAGGCACACAGTGAGCTTACTGTCTTGTTATGTTCAGACCGTTGGGAAATACCTACAGTGTATTTGTGTGGGGTTTTTTGTTGGTTTTTTTCCGGTTTACTTTAAGAATTTTTTTGGGAAATGTATGGTGTGATTGTCTGCTCATTTTTTGAGAATTTGGGAACCTGTGCTGAGTGTGTGTTTACTTATTTTCTGAAATAAGGAAACATGCACTGTATACTTCTTCACATATGTTAAGAATTTCGAAAACATGTACTATGTTTGCTTATGTTCAGAATTTCCAAAACATATACTATGTTTCATTATGTTCAAAATTTCAAAAACATGTTCTATGTTTGCGTATGTTCAGAATTTCCAAAACATACTATGTTTAATTATGTTCAAAATTTCAAAAACATGTACAATGTTTGCTTATGTTCAGAATTTCGAAAATATGTACATTGCTTAATTATGTTCAGAATTTCGAAAACATGTACATTGCTTAATTATGTTCAGAATTTCGAAAACATGTACTATGTTTGCTTATGTTCAGAATTTCGATAACATGTACTATGTTTGCTTATGTTCAGAATTTCAAAAAACATATACTACGTTTAATTATGTTCAAAATTTCAAAAACATGTACTATGTTTGCTAATGTTCAGAATTTCGAAAACATGTACTGTGTTTGCTTATGTTGAGAATTTAGCAAGCATGTAACTGTGTGATTTGTTTGATAATCTTTTCAAAATTTAGGACACGTTTACGAAGTGCTTCTATAATTCTTTTTCAGAATTTAGGAAACACGCACAATAATAATAATAAAAATGTATGGAATTTATATAGCGCTGAATCTTATAAAGCAACAAATCAAAGCGCTAAGCACAACTGTGTGCTTGGCTGCTAAGTTTCAGAATTTAGAAAGCGTACTGTATGCTGCTTGTTCATTTATTTCTTCAAAATTTAGGAAACATGCACAGTGGAAGTTGTTTGCTTTTTCAGAAATAAAAGATAATGCCATGTACGTGTCTTCGCCTCTTTTCAAAATGAAGGAAACGTACACTAGCTGTTTGTGTTTGTGTAATTTTGTTCGATGTTTTTTTTTCAAAATTTAGAACCCAGGTACCATGTACTTATTTTCGGAGTTAAGGAATCATGTACTGTGTGACTGTAAAAGTATAAAATGTTCGGTAGGAAATATGTTTTGTGCATTTGTTCGGGAGGGGGCGGGGGGATGGTGGTTCAGAAGGAATGAAAACATACGATATAGCTGTTTTGGGGTTCAAAATGTAGAAAACGCGTATCATGTGCTTACTCGCTTTCAGAATTTGGGAAAAGTGAACCGTGTGCTTGATCGCTTTCCGAATTTAGGAAACATCTATCCCATTTTCACAATTTCAGAAACATGTGTTGTGCTCTGTTTCCTTATTTTTCTGGATTTAGGATTGGGTGGGGGGGGGGGGGGGGGGGGTAGCACTGTAGAATTCTTTTCATAAGTCTTAAACACGCACTATGTGCTTCTTTTCAGAATTTAGGAAACATACACTGTGTGCTTGGAATTGTTGGCTTATTTTCAGCATTTAAGGAAACAGGTACTGCCTTCTTTTTAACGAACCCCCCTCGCCAATTTAGAAAACATGCCAAATGCTCGCTTTGAGGGGGTAGTGATTATGAAATTGAATGATTGCCATATAATAATACTAATACTAATAATAACAACAACAACAAACAGGGAAATGGTTATCACCTGTGCGTTGCTTGTCTTTCTCTGCTGAAGACAGCACGCATGCGAATTCCTACATAACGCCACCACGACATGGAAATGACTACAACGTTAACTTAAATCAAGATTATATGCATGCATGCGGGCGCGTGTGCACACACACATACACATACACACTCACACATCGGATGAGACTATAAACCGAAGTCACGTGTGCGAACGCGCGCATAACATCTTGCGCACTCGTTAAAACCCGTTCCGCTTTTTGGAAGAGTAGGCCACTGTGTGCCGGTGGGAACAGATGACAAAATTGACATGACCGTACATACACTGTCGGAGACTAGATGTAAAAACGTACATGAGAGTTTATTCCAGTATCCTCAAAATAAAAGAACAAAACAACACACACACATACACAAACAAAAGTGTGTGTCATTTTGTGCTGAAGCTGTTAGCACGTAACTATAGTGAGCCTAAACCTCAACAATCAAAGAACAGAACCCATCAATCATTTGAAGAGAGAGAGAGAGAGAGAGAGAGAGAGAGAGAGAGGAGAGAGAGAGAGAGAGAGAGAGAGAGAGAGAGAGAGAGAGAGAGAGAGAGAGACAGACAGACAGACAGACAGACAGACAGACAGACAGACAGAGTGCTTCCAAGTGAGAGCAAGCTCCTGCCAAGTTCATACATATACATACATTGCATTGGCACTGGAACCTTAAAACATACTGCATAAGGAATCCAGTTTTGTTATGTTTGGTTTGGTCTTTTGTTGGGTTTTGTTTGTGAGTTGCTGTGTTTTGGAGTCCCTTTCATTGTAGGTTATATTCTCTCCTAAAACATGTACATCTCCATCACTACAACATGTTCAATTCCTGTGTAGTATGTAGCATGTGGACATCGTAATTTTTTGTACACATCTCAAAGTATCAATTATGTTGCAGGGATTTTTTTTTTTAATGCAAATAAGGATGTAGAATTTTTGTGGGTTTTTTTTTTATAGTTTGTTTTGGTTTGGGTCTCCCTCTGTTTTTCAAAACAAAATGCATAGTAAAAATGAGGATGGAAATTTGCTAAAACCGCCAACGCACCTCTGACATACAGTACTGGTAAGCCCTGACGACCAACTTTGCTGTTAACAGTAAAATGTTAATTGTCCTTCTGGCATCCTTTTTATTTCGATTTTTTTAATATAATGAAAGTGTGGTGATATTTGTCATGGAAGGAAGGGGGCAGGGAGTGAAGAGGGGGGGGGGGGGGGGGGGGGGGGGGAGAGGTGGGGGGGGAGGCAGGTCGGGAAGGGGGGGGGGGGGGAGAGGTGGAAAAGCATGATTGGCTTAAGTACTTGAGCACTCGACTTCTGCAATACAGAAGGCTGAACATTCAACGTCTCTATCACCAATCTTCATAAAACAAACGTGGGCATTACGTTTCCTTGTTTTCAGACTTTAAATGTGTCAAACAAAAAACAAGTCATCTTACTGACTTCAGACTGAAACTTTTGTCGGAGAGAGGTCATCTGAAGAACTGAAGTTAGAAATTATCTAAAGCTAAAACCAAAAAAGAAAAAGTTAACGTTGTTTTTTTTTTTGGTTCTTTAGACTTAATCCGTGATTGTAGCAGAAGAGAATAACTGCAACTTCTAGAGATGATAACAGAACACTGCTTTTGTCAGCTTTATCGTTGCTAAGTGTCTCTTTGATTTGCGCGCGCCTGTGTGTGTGTTCTGTTGTGTTGTGTTGTGTGTTGTTGTTTTTGCTTCGATTTTACGTCTGTTTACTCAAAGTGATATTAGACAATGGGAAGGGGAGGGGAGGGGGCACTTTTGTTGATGGATGTGTGCAGTAAAATGTGTATCTATTGCTAAATAACGCTATCAGTACACAAACAAAGGCTAAACAATAATAACAAATAAGGTCATAAAAAATGCTAATATGTCTTATAACTATTTAAAAAAATATCCTAAAGGACTGTTCGTTAAAGATTTTGTCATACAGAGAGAGAGAAATGGAGAGAGAGTGTTAGTTTGTGTCTGTGTATGTTTGTGTGCGTGCATACTTAAGTGTAAGTGTGTGTGTGTGTGTGATATTTTATTTCCTTAAGTTTGTCTTTTAATTCACTTCATCAGTTTCTGACAAGAAAACATTGCCTTGTGCTTTGCCGGATAACAGTTTATTGGATGGAAATTTAACATATAGTTGGGGAGGGGGGGGGGTGTTCATTTCTGCATGTCATGTACAAAGACAAAAAAAATCGGCCAAATGGCATCTTCTCGTCTTGTTAATAATATCTGGAGTTTAAACACGACACTTGTCTCTCCTTTACTCTTGTGACTTATCTACAGTGGATACTTCTGCTTCATCGAACGCTCGGACAGCAACTATCCATGTCTCTCATAATTATGAGCGAAAAGGCGTGAAGTCAGGCCTAGCTCATCCGACTTCGACGTGGGAGAGAACTGTTGAATTCTAAGTCTTTCTAGACACACACAAAACATTCAGGAGAATGGACCAACAAAGCAGAACATAGACAAGAAGGAGGTGACAGGAAGAAAGGGAAACAAGGCAGAAACAAAGACAGGGATAGAAAAGAGGGAATTCCTAGCACAGAATTTCCAAAAGGTGGGGATGCAATTTATACTGACAGGCCCTTCCGGCATCCCCACGGGAGGAAGAGGATATCATCACCGTGACTTAAAGAGGAAAAACTTTCCCCCTCAGTGCAAACATATTTGAAAAAGACACCCCCCTCCCCCTAAAAACCCCCCAACTGTTTATGTGCCATGCAGAGAGCTCAGAGGGGACGGGATAGCTCAGTAGTCAGAACACTCGCTTTCCCCCAGCTAAGGTTAAGCAGCATCGAGCGTGGTTACCACTCGGATGGGTGACCAACCGACTGCGCGCCTTGGTTTCAGTACAGTCCCCCAGTTCACCCAGGTGTAAATGGGTACCTGCCCTCTTTAGGGTCAGGGAAGGTAAAGCAGCGAGGGAGAGGAGATGGGCGCCGCCCTCAATATGCTGGCCCCTAGAGAAGTTGAGGTCTCTGATGCCTCCGCTCCCCTATGAATACACACAGGTTATGGGACACCTTTACCTTTACTTTTATAGAGCTCAGAAGATAAATTTGATAACTTGAGGGTTCTATCGTTCGCAGACCACCAAAAGAAAAAAGAAAATACAAACATTCTTTTCGATATAAAAAACAAACTTACTTCCTTACTCACACTCACACACACACACACACCACAAACTATTCACTTAACTTTGTTTTTGTTGTGGGGGGGGGGAAGGGGGTGTCTTTTGTTTTGGTGGCCAGAATTTAACAAGAGAACACAAAAAAGGAAAATGGTGTGGTCTAATAATTCATTACAATAATCGTTTAAAAGACTAAATGGTAAAAGGTAAAGGTGTCCCACAACCTATGTAGTCGTAGGAGAGTGAGACATCAGAGATTTCAACTTCTCTAAGGGCCAGCATGTTGAGGGCGGCGCCCATCTCCTCTCCCTCGCTGCTTTACCTTCCCTGAACCTAAAGAGGGCAGGTACCCATTTACAGCTGGGTGAACTGGGGGACTGTACTGAAGCCAAGGCGCGCAAACGGTCACCCATCCAAGTGGTAACCACGCTCGATGCTGCTTAACCTTGGCTAGGGAGAAGCGAGTGCTCTGACCACTGAGCTATCCCGACCCTACATTACACTAATCTTTTAAAATATCATATACAGAAAAACAACGGGGGGGGGGGGGGGGGGGGGGGGTGATTATCAGCAAGAGAAGAAAAAAAAAAAGAGAAACTCTTCATCTGGAATACACGTCCGGTGAGCAGATCCACCACTCCCCATCCCCTCCCCCATTCCGCTCCCATCCCCCCCCCCCCCCCCCCCCCCAAAAAAAAAGGTTAAAAGCCACCGCCCCACAAAAAGTGTTGGGCCACAAACCTGAGGCACATCCGCTCTAAACTACCACAATAAACACCGTCAATACATTGAATGGGACCCATAAACCATAAACTTATCCCAGGTCCAATAACTTTTACCCAGAATTTGGAAAGACTCTCTCATATCCACCATTCTGTCTGTCTGTCTGTCTGTCTTTCTGTCTGTCAGTTTGTCTGACTGTGTGTCTGTCTGTGTGTGAGTGTGTTACTGTCTGTCTGTCTGTCTGTTTTCTCTCTCTCTCTCTCTCTCTCTCTCTCTCTCTCTCTCTCTCTCTCTCTCTCTCTCTCTCTCTCTCTCGTAATAGATATGAAACATGTAGATCTTTTAAGACTATTTTTGAAAAAGAATTGTATCTTGATAACATCGAAATTTACTGTTTCAGGGTTGCGCTGTCACAGGCCAGACTGAATGTTCTTCCCTTGAATAATAATCTTAATAGATACAGCAACAACTACCAAGATAAAAACTGGGTTTTGTGCTGAAATGTTCTTGGAGATGAGTACCATATCATATACATTTGTTCATTATATGCAGATCTCCGAACGACTTACCTGAAAGATTTTCTTCACGTGCCTATTCCTTTTCTTCTTCAGGCACATAGTAAACATCGTGCAATGCAGCTAGCCAAGTTGTTGTTCCATGCGGTTCAAAGAAGAGAGATAATGGCAGAACTTATTTAATCTTAGTATTAGATATCAATGCTTTTAGTGTAAAAGCATATTTGTGTCTAATGTGTATTTTGCTTTACTTTGAAATGTTGTACAAATTTGTTGTATACACGCACACACACTCCCCATCTCCCTCTGCATTTGAATTGTGGCCCAAGGCTGATGTTTAATAAAAACATTTTCATTTCATTTCTCTCTCTCTCTCTCTCTCTCTCTCTCTCTCTCTCTCTCTCTCTCTCTCTCTCTCTCTCTCTCTCTCTCTCCGGATATCTGTGGATAATGTCTATGTATCATTGGTGTCATTACCATTTTCCCCCTTTGTCTACATGGCTCCAATGCTAAATAGATAATAAACCATATCATTGTCTGTCTGTCTGTCTGTCTGTATGTCTGTCTCTGTCTGAATGTCTGTCTTTCTCTGTCTGCCTGTCTCTCTGCCTGCCTGCCTGCCTGCCTGCCTCTCTCTCTCTCTCTCTCTCTCTCTCTCTCTCTCTCTCTCTCTCTCTCTCTCTCTCTCTCTCTGTCTTTATTCCGAAGGCTAAGTTACAAAAGATTAATGATAGAAAACTACATGTACTATACACTTTTACTGAGTGGTGTATGTATGAATGGTATCAAAGGGATGGTATACCAATATTTTTTCCTTCAGGAAATAAGGATATCGATTATCTGTCTCTTTTTTTCTTCATCACTAGACTCTATACTCTATAAATAATTGTTTGTACACGATGGTAAAATCTGTTCAAAGCACATCATTTGTCAGATAGTTTTTCTTTTATTTTAAAAAATATTTTACTTAATTCTTTTATATTGAGGATAATGGAATAAGCACTTATATACCTTTTTACATCCCAGTCCCCGCGTGTATGCGGTTTTGTAAATTGTCATCTGTTTGCAGTAATGAGCAGAAACACGACGAAAAGGAGCCGGAGACGGAAAAAACGGAGTGTCTAAATGTATAAGGTTAGACGAAAAACCTGCAACATGGTTTGTAGCAGATGAATGTACCATTCAAACAATGATATGGCTGCTTAAGAAGAAACAGAGGAACTGTCCTTTTTTTTTCTCGTTCCTCTGCTAGAACTGCAAGGTTCAGCAATGGTAAAAGTTTGCGAGTGGAACCGTTTTTGCCCACGGGAAAAACTGTCTGATCCCGACGTAGACAAAGTAGTTGAGAGGTGTTGAGTTTAGTCCTCAATATTGTGCTGCCTCATGCATGACTGTAAAAATACGGCAGGTGTAACGTTAGGTTTGATTCCCAACATCGAAACTAAGACAACTAGAAAAAGCTCTTCGGAGAGTTTAATATCTAAGTGACAGCAGATAAAGGACACAGTAACAGTTGCTCAGATATATATTTTGCAAATAAAAAAGAGAGGTGTGTGTGTTGTTAGGGGAATGGGGGGGGGGGGGGGGTTATTAGAGATTACTGGTAAGAAAGTGCATATTAAAAGGAATGTTGTGCATAACTCGAACAGAATATCAACGATTCAAAACTCTCATCAGAAGGGGGGAAAATTTACGATAAAAGCGATTTCTCTATTGTACTGTATGTTGTTTCATTTCTGAATAAAAGTAGTAAACAAGCTGGCTGCTAACTGCCGCTTACTGTGGCCATTGCGCTAATGTTGGGTGGGTTTCATAGCAAAAGAATGGTGAGCGATGCCTGGTGTCCATCTTGACTGTAGCTTAGATCAGCTTTTAAAAAGATAAACAAATAATACTGAAGAAAATCAAGTCTTTTTTCGCAGAAGGTTTTGCACAGTACAGACATTGCACAAAGTTGCATATACACAGTGCAGACATTGCAGAGAGTTGTATACACACATTGCAGACAGTGCACAAAGTTGCATACACACAGTGCAGACATTGCACAAATACACACAGTGCAGACATTGCAGAGAGTTGTATACACACAGTGCAGACATTGCAGAGAGTTGTATACACACAGTGCAGACATTGCAGAGAGTTGTATACAGACAGTGCAGACATTGCAGAGAGTTGTATACAGACAGTGCAGACATTGCAGAAAGTTGTACACACAGTGCAGACATTGCAAAGAGTTGTATACACAGTGCAGACATTGCAGAGAGTTGTATACATAGTGCAGACATTGCAGAGAGTTGTGTACACACAGTGCAGACATTGCAGAAAGTTGTATACAGACAGTGCAGACATTGCAGAGAGTTGTATACAGACAGTGCAGACATTGCAGAAAGTTGTATACACAGTGCAGACATTGCAGAGAGTTGTATACATACAGTGCAGGCATTGCAGAGAGTTGTATACATACAGTGCAGGCATTGCACAAAGTTGTATACATACAGTGCAGGCATTGCACAAAGTTGTATACATACAGTGTGCAGACATTGCAGAGAGTTGTATACACACAGTGCAGACATTGCAGAGTTGTATACACACAGTGCAGACATTGCAGAGAGTTGTATACACACAGTGCAGACATTGCAGAGTTGTATACACAGTGCAGACATTGCAGAGAGTTGTATACACAGTGCAGACATTGCAGAGAGTTGTATACACAGTGCAGACATTGCAGAGAGTTGTATACACAGTGCAGACATTGCAGAGAGTTGTATACACACAGTGCAGACATTGCAGAGAGTTGTATACATACAGTGCAGGCATTGCACAAAGTTGTATACACACAGTGCAGACAGTGCAGAGAGTTGTATATACAGTGCAGACATTGCAGAGTTGTATACAGACAGTGCAGACATTGCAGAGAGTTGCATACAGACAGTGCAGACATTGCCGAGAGTTGTATACACACAGTGCAGACATTGCAGAGAGTTGCATGCACACGCTGTAGACATTAGAGAAAGTTGCACCCACGCAGTGCAGACATTACATTTGGGGAACCGTACTCAAGCCGGCATAAAGTTGTACAGGTGCCAACTTGTGCTATACACGTACACAAACACAGACACACAGACAGCGACGATAAAAAGTAAATGCATTGCTTATTCGATGTACCATCTGGAAATACAAATTTGACCTGACCTGACTTGACTTGACTTCACACACACACACACACACACCACACACACACTCTCTCTCTCTCTCTCTCTCTCTCTCTCTCTCTCTCTCTCTCTCTCTCTCACAACACACACACACACCACACATTAACATACACAGAATAGAAAAGGGTTGCACAGTAAAAGTAAATGGAAAGGTAGTATACCACCGACGCCCCTTACCCCCCCCCCCCCTCCCCAAAAAAACCAAACAAACAAACAAAAACCACAACAACAACAACATTTTAAAAATGCTGCCTATACATATGAGTTTCAAGTAATACCAAGATTCTCAAATAAATATTTAAGCAAGGATTCTTTGGCAAGATTTTCAGTCAAATACCAAGATTTTTATGCAATTCTAACCCAATTCCCAGAAAACACCAAAGTCTCATAGTCAGACCAAAAATTTCCAGTTGTCACAAGAATTTTAAGTACTAACTTTTCCAGTCACTTCCAATAATTTTAGTCAGTACCAAAATTTTTCTTCAATACCCAAATTTTCAAGTCAATATCAAAGCTCCACAAAAGTACCAAAATTTTAAGTCTGAGCCAAAATTTTCAAGATTCTCTGTCATACGAAAATTCTCACGTCAGAATCACAAAATGCTCACTCAGTCAGTGCTATGATACTTAGTTAATACCGAAATTATCACACACCAGCATTTGCAATCAGTACCAACATTCTCAGTCAATTCCAAGATCCACCCCACCCCACCCACCAATAGTATCAAAATCCCCAGTCAGTACCAGATTTCTCAGTAAATATCAAAATCCCCGGTCCTTACAAAATATGTCAACAACAAAATTCCCAGTCAGTACAAAATATCTGTCAATGGCAAAATTCCCAGTCAGTACAAAATATTTCAGTCAACAACAAAATTCCCAGTCAATACAAAATATCTCAGTCAATATTAAAATTCCCAGTCAGTACAAAATATCTCAGTCAATATTAAAATTCCCAGTCAGTACAAAATATCTCAGTCAACATCAAAATTTCCAGTCAGTACAAAATATCTCAGTCAATATTAAAATTCCCAGTCAGTACAAAATATCTCAGTCAATATCAAAATCCCCAGTCAATACAAAATATCTCAGTCAACATCAAAATTCCCAGTCAGTACAAAATATCTCAGTCAGTACAAAATATCTCAGTCAATATTAAAATTCCCAGTCAGTACAAAATATCTCAGTAAATACAAAATATCTCAGTCAACATCAAAATTCCCAGTCAGTACAAAATATCTCAGTCAGTACAAAATATCTCAGTCAACAACAAAATTCCCAGTCAGTACAAAATATCTCAGTCAATATTAAAATTCCCAGTCAGTACAAAATATCTCAGTCAACAACAAAATTCCCAGTCAGTACAAAATATCTCAGTCAATATTAAAATTCCCAGTCAGTACAAAATATCTCAGTCAACAACAAAATTCTCAGTCAGTACAAAATATCTCAGTCAGTACACAATATCTCAGTCAACAACAAAATTCCCAGTCAGTACACAATATCTCAGTCAACAACAAAATTCCCAGTCAGTACACAATATCTCAGTCAAGACAAAAATTCCCTGTCAGTACAAAATATCTCAGTCAATGACAAAATTCCCAGTCAGTACAAAATATCTCAGTCAATATTAAAATTCCCAGTTAGTACAAAATATCTCAGTCTATATCAAAACTCCCAGTCAGTACAAAATATCTCAGTCAATATCAAAATTCCCAGTCAGTACAAAATATCTCAGTCAATGACAAAATTCCCAGTCAGTACAACATATCTCAGTCTATATCAAAATCCCAGTCAGTACAACATATCTCAGTCTATATCAAAACTCCCAGTCAGTACAAAATATCTCAGTCAATATCAAAACTCCTAGTCAGTACAAAATATCTCAGTCAATAACAAAATTCCCAGTCAGTAACGGACTTCTTAAACAGTTTCAAAATTCTCAGGCAATAACAAAATTATGTGAGTACCAAAATCCCCAGTCAATAACAAGTTCTCAAAGACTAAATTCTCAGTCAAGAACAAATTTCTCAAAGACTGAATTCTCAGTCAATAACAAAATTCTCAATAACAAAGTCAACACTCAGTACAATATTCTCAGGTAATAAAATTATGTCAGTACAAAAATCCCTAGTCAATAACAAATTCTCAGTCAGTACCAATATTTTCAATCAAAATTAAAATTCTCAGTCAGAATCAAATTTTTCAGTCAATATCAAAATTCTCAGGCAGTACCAAATTTATCAGTCAATATCAAATTTCTCATTCAATGATAAATTTCTCATTCAATGATAAATTTCTCAGTCAATAACAACATTCTCAGTCAGTACCAAATTTCTCAGTCAATATAAAAATTCTCAGTCAATGATACATTTCTCAGTCAATAACAACATTCTCAGTCAGTACCAAATTTCTCAATCAATATCAAAATTCTCAGTCAATGATAAATTTCTCAGTCAATAACAACATTCTCAGTCAGTACCAATATTCTCAATCAAAATTAAAATTCTCAGTCAGTACCAAATTTCTCAATCAATATCAAAATTCTCAGTCAATGATAAAGTTCTCAGTCAATATCAAAATTATAGTCAGTACCAAATTTCTCAGTCAATATCAAAATTCTCAGTCAGTACCAAATTTCTCAGTCAATATAAAAATTCTCAGTCAATGACAAAATTTCTCAGTCAATATCAAAATTCTCAGTCAGTACCAAATTTCTCAGTCAATATCAAAATTCTCAGTCAATGATAAATTTCTCAGTCAATAACAAAATTCTCAGTCAATATCAAAATTCTCAGTCAATGATAAATTTCTCAGTCAATAACAAAATTATCAGTTTGGACCAAATTTCTCAGTCAATATCAATATTCTCAGTCAATGACAAAATTCCCAGCCAGTACCAGATTTCTTAAACAGTTTCAAAATTTTCAGTCAATAAAAAAATTATGTCAGTACAAAAATTCCCAGTCAGTACCAATGTTCTCAATCAATATCAAAATTCCCAGTCAGTACAAAATATCTCACTCAATATAAAAATTCTGTCAGTACAAAATATCTCACTCAATACAAAAATTCTCAGTCAGTACCATTTTTTTCAGTCAATATCAAAATTCCCAGTCAGTACAAAGTTTTCTCAGTTAGTATCAAAATTCACATCAGTACAAAATTTCTCAGTCAATATTTAAAAAATTCCAGTCAGTACAAAATTTATCAGCCAATATAAAAATTCCTGTCAATACAAAAAAAATTTTAGTCAATGACAAAATTCTCAGTCAGTACTAGATTTCTTAAACAGTTTCAAAATTCTCAGTCAATAACAAAATTGTCAATACCAAATTCTCAGTCAATAACAAATTCTCAAAGACTAAATTCTCAGTCAATAACAAATTTCTCAATCAATAACAAAATTATCACTCAGTACCAAATACTCAGTCAATAACAAAATTATGTCAGTATACAAATTCCCAATCAATAACAAATTCTCAGTCACTGTCAAAATTCTCAGTCACTACCAATATTCTCAATTAACATCAAAATCCTTGCAATAATAGAATTTTCAGTCAGTAACAAATTTCTCAGTTAATATCAAAATTTGCTGTCAGTCCAAATTTCTCAATAAAGAAAAAAATTATCAGTCAAACAAATTTCTCTGTCAATGACAAAATTCTCAGTCAATGACAAAATTTTCAGTCAATAGCAAATGTTCATAATTCTCATCAGTACCAATATCCTCAGTGGCAAAATTTTCAGTAAGTACCAGTAGTCTCAGTCAATATCAAGCTTCTCAATCAATGCTAAAATTCTTAGTCAGTACCAAATTTCTCAATGACAAAATTCTTAGTCAGTACCAAATTTCTCAATGCAAAAATTCTTAGTCAGTACCAAATTTCTCAATGACAAAATTCCTAGTACCAAAATTTTCAATAAATATCAAAATTCTCAGTCAGTACCAAATTTGGACAATAAACAAAAAAGTCATGTCAGTACCAACATTCTCATTGATTAAAAAAAAATTCAGTCAATAACAAACAATTCTCAAGTAAATTAAAAAAATTGTCATTCAATAACAAACAATTCTCAATCAATTAATAAAATTCTCAGTCTATAACAAATTCTCAGTCAAAATCAACTCTCACTCCATGGCAAGATTCTTGGTCAGTATCTGTATTTCTAGTCACTATCCAAATGTCAGTCAGTCAGTGCCAAGATTGACAGTATCAGATTCTCAGGCAATGCCAAAAACGTTTTTCTTCTAAGTTACCAATCAATATCAGGTTAATGCCAGAGATTTTCAGACAATACCAAGAAGCTCACTCACTACGGACCAAGATTCTCAAACCAATACCACAACTCAGTCAATACCATATTTTCCATCAGTGCTGAAATTCTCAGTCAGTATCAAGATAGTTACTAAGTCAGTCAATATAAGCACACGCACACACGCATGCACGCATACACACACACGTACACACACGCGCAAACACGCGCGCGCACACACACACACACACACACACACACACCAAGTTTCTTGGTCTGTACCCTCATTTCTTTGTCGACCTCACTGTCCTATACCCGAGGTACCTTCAGTAAGCTACAACGTCTGAACATGGCTTTGGCCTTTGCTTGTTTTCAAAGCTAACAGTTCTTTTGCAAGCACTTAAACATTAATTAAATAGCAACAACAACACCAAACACTTCAAAACATTCCTACCAATCAAAGAATTCTTC
Organism: Rapana venosa; assembly: GCA_028751875.1. NCBI lineage: Eukaryota > Metazoa > Mollusca > Gastropoda > Neogastropoda > Muricidae > Rapana > Rapana venosa. The sequence goes on from CM054152.1 coordinate 9,774,283, forward strand.
AACATATGGCATATATCAAAAACAGATTGCATAGTGATGACATATACTTTGTTCCATCTTTTGGATTTTCTCCAAGAAAAGAAGATAATGGAACTATAAAGTTAAACCATCTGGAGCCAAGAGCTTGGCACCCATTGTATCCAAGACGGTTTGTTAATCAACCTTGATTTTATCCTTTACAGATGATAAAAGTGTTACCTTAGGGTTATAAATCTTGATTTTATCACTTGCAGCTGTGGGAAAATGTTTCGTTAAAAACAGTTAATCTTGATCTTCTGATTGTCACAGTTGCTAAAAGTGGTAATTCTTCCTCGTTGAATGCTCAGACAGAAACGATTGTTGTCTGTCATACGAGCCAAAATGCCTTGCACTGCCGTTAAAGCGCCTGACAAATCAGGCTCAGCGCATCCGACTTCACCGTGGGGATAGGAGAGAATTCTTTAAAGTCTTTGGAGGGGGGAGGGGGTGGGGGGGCACACTAATTTAAAACTGTTCATCTTAATGGAGTTAACTTGCTTCCTTTAAAATTGTTAACCTTATTCTTCTGAAGGACTCCCTTTCTTTAAAATGGAGAGGAAGGAATGTCTTGTGTGCCACTTTGCGCATGCGTCATTGAATATTATTTCCCCTTTAATCAGCACCCGTCCTTAATGCAGACCACTTCCAGTCTGTTTTTAATAAGCTACTACTGCTGCTATAAAATACTACTAACGAGTCACTGGGACGCCTGGTCTAATGATATGAAAAAAACTCTTCCGCAGATTTTGCTATATAGCAAATGCCATGACTCAATGAACAATCAATTTTTTTTTTACATGCGTTAGTTAGTAGATGTTTGATATCAATCTCTCTCTCTCTCTCTCTCTCTCTCTCTCTCTCTCTCTCTCTCTCTCTCTCTCTCTCTCTCTCTCTCTCTCTCTCTCTTCCACTCACACACACCCCAAAATGTTGCCACAGTGAATTACGTGCACAGATAAATTACTGAAACGTCCGCTACACAGCACGAGGCAAAAATCTTCAGATGCTTAATCCACTCTTCCTTTCCCTGATAACAAAGTTAATAAAGGTAACTAGTGCTACCGAATCTAAATTTAACTGTGTTTCGTCTAACAAGTAATTTGGAATTTTCAAATTACCTAAACTAACAGGAAAAGACTTCTCTCTTTTTTTTTTTAAAATCCAGTTTTACAAACTGTTGGACAATTCTTACAACTGTGAATTAACCTTATATATATATGTGTGTGTGTAGTGGTTTGTGTGTGTGTGTTGTGTGTGTTTGTGTGTGTGTGTGTGTGTTTTGTGTGTGTGTGTGTGTTTTGTGTGTGGTGTTGTGTACCAAAATTCTTGTCCACGCATAAAGAACAGTTTTAATGGGAGGTTATTTCTAGTTATTTCCCATTACACGTTGAATGCCCTTTAGAGCTGATCACAGTATAGCCACGCCAATTTTGAACTTTGTTGCGGAAATGGTTTCTAAGGTAAAGATCCTGTCTAAATAAGTTTCTCTGTCTGTCTGTCTGTCTGTGTGTCTGTGTGTTTGAGTGAGTGTGAGAGAGAGGGAGACAGAGAGACAGAAAGGGAGGGAGACACACACAGACAGACAGAGCGAGAGAGTGAGAGATAGAGAGAGAAACAGACAGGCAGAATGACAGCAGACAAACAGACTGACTGACAGACAGCAACGGAAACAGACAGACGAACACACAGACGTTTAAAGATGAAGACTCCCTTATTTTGTGATTAACAACTGAATAAGTCATGAATAAGTCTCATAAGAATGAGATTCGATTCTAATAAGTCAAAAGTCAGAAGATTACGTCCATAACATTGTTTCTGTCTTCTTCCTTTTCTTCCTGTCACTTCCCTCTTGTCTATTTTCTGCCTTCTTGGTCCATTCTGCTGCATGTGTTTCCAGAAAGAAATTATCTAAGAATTCTCCTCCCTACCGAAGTCGGATGTGCTGGGTCTGACCTGTCAGGCGCTTAACGGCAGCACAACGCATTCTTGCTCACATGACAGTTGTTGTTGTGTACGTATGTTGATTGTTGTGTTTGTTTGTTTGGTTATTTGCTTGTTGTGGTTGTTTTGTTGGTTTATCTTTTTCTGTTTGTTTTATTCAGTTTTGGGTTTTATGGTTGAATGTTTTTGTGTGTATGTGCGTGTGAGGGGGGGAAGGATTGCGGGGGGGGGGGGGGGGGGGGGGGGGGGGAGCTTTTAAAAGGGGGGTTTAAAAAAATTTTAAGGAATGCCCAGACTGCCAGAAGCCACGAAAAAAAACGGGGAAAGTTTAATAAGATCCTTTAAATAACTTGGGTCTTTGGGTTTTTTAAGGGGGGAGAAAACAAAGCAAAAAGGGGAGGGAACCCCAAACGGGAAAAATTTTTGGGGGAAATGGGGCAAACCAGTGGGCCAAAACGCTGAAGCCGAAAGGAAAAAAAAAGGAACCAAAAAAGTGGCCCCTTTTTTTGTTTTAACATAAAAGAATGTGCCCATAAGGGGGAACGATTTTTTTTGTTTTTGGTTGGATCTTGTTTTGTCTTTTTTTTTTTCTTTTCCTTTTTTTTTATTTTTCTTTTGGTATTTTTGTGTTTTTTTTGAAAGTTTTTGGGTGGGGGGGGGGGGGGGGGGGGGGGGGGGGGGGGAAAAAAAGGGGGAGGGGGAGGGGGGGGGGGGAAAAAGGGGGGGGGAAGGAAGGGCAGGGAAAAAAAGGGGGGGGGGGGGGGGGGGGGGGGGGGGGGGGGGGGGGGGGGGGGGGGGGGGAGGGGGGGGGGGGGGGGGGGGGGGGGGGGGGGGGAAAGGGGGGGGTTTTTTTGGCTTTTTTAATTGTTTTTTTTTTTGTTTTTGGGTTGGTTTTTTTTTCTTTTTTTTTTTTTTTAATTTTTGTTATTTTTGTTTTTTTTTTTTTTTTTTTTTTTTGGGTTTTTATTCATGTTTTAATTTTTTTTCTTTCTTTTTTTTAAGATTTTTAGTAAAAAAAAATTTTACTTTTCATTTCTTTGGGAAATAAAAAACCCCCTTTTTAAAAAAAAAAAGGGGGGGGTTGGGTTTGAAAAAGAAAAAATTGCGTGGCGGGATTTTTTTCAAAAGGGGAATTTTTTTTTCCAAAAACAATTGAAACAAAATTTATTTTTATTTGGCAAAAAAACTATGAGAAAGAACAAGTTAAAGTTATAAACTTTTTAGTAAAAGGGGTTTAAGACTGAAAAGGATTTTTTTTTACCTTTTAAAAAAAACTTTTAAACCTGAGAGTTTTTTCCCCAACGGAAAGTTTAACCCCGGGCACCCTTTTCCTGCGAGCTGCTTTTTTGATTGCCTTTTTAGGGCCCATTCACGCCCCCGGGGCCATGGGTTTTGTTGGGAAATGAAGATCGGGTCCGTTGTCACGGCTTCAGTTTTATTTATTCATTTAAAAGGATTTTGGGGAGTGGAGTGGGGGGGTCAAATTTGTAACGAAACTTCAAAAAGAAAATCACCTAAACGAACACTTCAGCAGAGGGTTGTACCCCTCCCCCCAGTGAACCCTAGGCATGGTGTAAGTACCCCTAGCCCTTCATCCTTTTAGCAGCATGATAAGGAAAAAGTGTTCCCAAGTAAAGCTGTTTCCCCTTTTAAAAAGCGGTTATTAGGGTAGGGTATCAGAGAACCTCAGTTCCCCAAGGGGCTTAGGTATTGAGGGGGCCCCCACTCAGTAATAAAAGGCCACTCTGTAATAACTCCACGCCCTGCAACTATAATGCCCGTTCATGTAATAATTACTACGGGCGTTAAGTTTTAATAACTGCCGTTGATGTAAAATGACGCGAGTTAGAGTAATAACTGCCATTGGGCAAAATGATGGAAATTAGTGTAAAAATAATGCGAGTTTTTGCATAATGGGACTGCGAATTTTTTAATAAACGCCCCGTTCATGCAATAATAACTGCCCCGTTATGTCATAAAAAACATGTTCATGTTAAAATAAAATGCTATTTGTCATAAAAAAGCACGTTTTAATAATAAGCCCTGTTATGTTTAATAACTGTACGTTCAAACAAAAAAAAAAACTGCCCTTTAGAATAATAACTCACGTTCATGTAAAAAGACGCACGTTCATGAAAAAATAATGCCCGTTTTTGTCTAATAAGTACGTTCATGTAATAAAACGCCACGTTCATGTAATAATAAATGCCATTTAGGAACAATAATGCCCTGTCTTAATAATAATGCCCTTTTATGTATAATAACTGCCAGTTCAGAAATAATAATGCAACTTATGTATAATAACTGCCCACGTTCATGGAAATAATATGCCCCTGTTCATGAATAATAAATGAGTTATGGGAAAAATTTAATGTGTTACGTAAAATAACTGCCCCCGTTCAAATCACTAACTGCCACGTTCAAATAAATAACTGCCCCCGTTGTGGAATAATAGCTACAGTTAGTATAATACTTATAGGTTCATGAAAATTATAACCCCTTATGTAAAAAATGCTACGTCATTTAAAAAATGACGCCCCTTTTGTTAAAAAATTTCGCCCCGTTTTTGTAAAAATAACGCCCCGTTTTGTAATAATACTGCCTGTTATGTAATAATAAAGCCAGTTCATGGGAAAAAAAAATGCCCTTTTTATGAAAAAAAACTGCCACGTTTCAGGAAAAATAATGCCCGTTACAAAAAATAACTGCCCCGTTATGGAATAAAAATGCACGTTATGTAATAATAACACGTTTATGTTTTAAAAATGCCCTTATTTAATAATGCTGCCCGTTCAGAATAATGACTGCCACGTTATTAATAAAGGGTGCCCCGTTCGTATGTAAATGCCCCGTTATGGGGAAAAATTACTGTCACGTTCATGGATAATAATGGCACGTTATGTAAAATGAGCAACGTTCATGTAATAAGACTGCCACGTTCATGGAAAAATTGGCCCCGTTTTGGGGAAAAAAAAAACGCCATTTAAGGAATAATTATTTCAACGTTTATGTAAAATGATGCCACTTCATGTAATAATGACTGCCACTTGTGGAAAAAAAACGTCATTTCATGTAAAATTACTACCCAGTTATGTAAAAATAACTGCCACGTTCTGGAAAAAAAAAGCCAGTTCATTAATAAAACTCCACGTTTATGTAGTGAAACTGCCCCTTTTATGGAATAATAACTGCCATGAAAATTTTAATAACTGCCGCTTCGGTAATAATAACTGCCCCGTTTATTTAAAATGACGCATTTCATTTTTTAAAGACTGCCACGTTCATATAAAAATAACTGCCACGTTTTTAAAAAAATGACTGCCCCGTTCAGTAATAATGACTGCCACGTTCCCCGGGAGCAAAAAAAAGTCACATTTTTTCCCAAAAATGACACCCACACTCTTCCCCAGTCCATTTTACAATGAACAGCCACACTCTTCCCCCATCACATGTTTCAAAAGACAAGCCACTTCTTTAAATGACCCCCGCCACATTTTGAAATGAAGCCAATTTTCCAACAATGACATAGCACATTCTTCCAACAAGACAAACCACATTCTTAAATGCACACCCCATCTTGAAAAAACAGCCCCATTCTTTTCAACAATGCCCAGCCACATTTTTCCCAAAAATGGCACAGCCACATTTTTGAAATGACAGCCCCATTCTTCCAAAAAAGACACAGCCACTTTTTACAATGACGCCAATTTCTTGAAATGACAGCCCATTCTTTTCAAAACAGCCACATTCTTACAACAATCCACACCACATTTACAATGACAAGCCACATTCTACAATGCAGCCACATTTTCCCCAACAAGACACAGCCCTTTCAAACATGACCAGCCCCAATTCTTTTCAACAATACACCCACATTTTACAACAATACAACCACTTTTTCAACAATGACAACCACTTCTTTCAAAAAAGACACGGCCCCAAATTTTTGAAAAACACGCCCTATATTACAACAAGAAAACAGCCAATTCTTTTAAAATTTCACAGCCATATTCTTAAACAATGACACGCCCATTCTTGAAAATTCACACCCCAAATTTTAAGACAATGACACAGCCACATTCTTAAATGAAACGCCATTCTTAAACAAGACACAGCCAATTTTTAAATGAAAAAGCCCAAATTTTTTCAATGTCACGCCCCATTTACAATGCCAAGCCCCATTCTTACAATGCCCCACCCACATTCTTACAACAAGACAACCCCCTTCTTACAATGCCCCAAAACCCATTCTTTCAACAAGCACGCCCATTCTACAACAATGAAAAGCCACATTCCCTTTACAAACACAGCCACATTTTTACAACAATGACACAGCCACATTTTACAACAAGACCAGCACATTCTTACAAAAAATGACACGGCCACTTTCCCTTTAAAAACACAGCCCATTCTTACAACAAAACACGCCACATTTTAAAAAAAAACAATAACAGCCAATCTTGAAATTAAAACAGACACTTACAACAATGACACAGCCAAATTTTGAAATTACACAGCACATTTTTAAAACAATGACACGCCAATTTTCCCAACCTGAACGCCCCATACTTAAATGACAGCCACATTCTACAAAGACAGCCACATTTTCCAACAATGACATAGGAATTCTTCCCAACCGACACACCACTTTCCCTTACAATACACATCCACATTCTTACAATAATGGCCAAAACCCCCATCCTTACAATGACACTCCACTTCTTAAATGATGGACAGCCAAATTTTTTACAAAGCACAGCCACATTTTACAAAGACACGCCCCATTCTCAAAAAAAACACAGTCACATTCTTTCATTAATGACACAGCACATCTACAACAATAAAAACCCATTCTTACAACAATGACACACCACATTCTCACAACAATGACACAGCCACATTCTTATGACAAGACCAGCCACATTCCACAAAAATGACACAGCCACATTCTTGAAATGCACAGCCCCATTTTTGAAAGACACGGCCACATTCTTGAAAAGGGAAAAACCCCTTCTTGAATGAAACAGCCACATTCTTACAATCCCACAGCCCCAATTTTTCCAACAATGACACGCCACATTTTTTCCAACAATGACACAGCCCAAAATTTTTCCCAAAAATGGGACAGCCCCCATTTTTTACAACAATGGCACAAAACCACATTTTTCCAACCCTACACGCCACTACCTAAATGACAACAATTCTTACAAACAGCCCATTCTTTTCCCAAAAATGACACACCACTTTCTTACAAGACACGCCCATTCTTACAAAAAGGGACCCCACATCCTTAAATGATACACCAATTTTTACAATGATGGACAGCCAATTCTTACAATGACACCCCATTCTTTAAAAATCCAGTCACTTTTCCAACAAGACACAGCCCCATTTTTCCAACAAAAACACAGCCCCTTTTTACAACAATGACACAGCCCATTCTTACAACAAAACCCACCACAATCTTACAACAATGACCCGCCCATTCTTTAAATGACACAACCACATTCTTACAACAATGACACAGCCACATTCTTGAAATGACACAACCACATTCTTACAACAATTACAGCCACATTCTTGAAATGACACAACCACATTCTTACAACAATTACAGCCACATTCTTGAAATGACACAACCACATTCTTACAACAATTACAGCCACATTCTTGAAACGGCACAGCCACATTCTTACAACAATGACACAGCCACATTCTTACAACAATGACACAGCCACATTCTTGAAATTACACAGCCATATTCTTAAGACAATGACACAGCCACATTCTTGAAATTACACAGCCATATTCTTAAGACAATGACACAGCCATATTCTTACAGTGACAGCGCAACATTCAGCATGCATTGTTCTCGAAATGACAATTTGACTTCCTTTAACTTCTCTAAAAACTCGTCAGGCAGTTGTTGTGCCACTCCACTGTACAAAACTGTTTCAGACAGTTTGTGTGTTGAGTAAGTTGAACCTGGCGGAGCCCATTCCTGTCTAGGCTAAAAATTTGCATGCTGGGTATGGGGGGTTTTTCTGAAGAAGTTTTAGGAGAATGAAGGAGTTGGTACCAAAAAAGTTATTCCGTGGGAATAATCACCGTGGTGTGGTAGATGTGTGTGTGTTTTTAATTTATTCTTTTATATCGAGGATAATGGAATAAGCACTTATGTGCTTTTTTTTAATATCCCGTCCCCGTGTGTATGTGGTTTTGTAAATTCTGTCATCTGTTCCCACCGGCATACAATGGCCTACTCTTACGAAAAGCGGAACAGGATTTAACGTGTGCGCAAGATGTTCTCCGTGCGTTCGCACACGGGACCTCGGTTTATAGTCGTGTGTGTGTGTGTGTGTGTGTGTGTGTGTGTGTGTGTGTGTGTGTGTGTGGTGTGTGTGTGTGTGTGTGTGTGTGTGTGTTTGTGTGTGCTGTGTGTATTCTTTAATTTAACCTCTGTTCACTCAAAGTTATATTAGACACAAAAACTGTCACATATACAGAACGTGTGTGTGTGTTTGTGCGTGCGTGCGTGTGTATGTATGTGTATAAGTGTGTGTAAGTGTTTGTGTATGCGTGCGTGCGTGTGTGTGTGAGTGTGTGCGTTTGTGCGTGCATGCGTGCGTGCATGCGTGTAAGTGTGTGTGCGTGTGCGTGTGCATGTATGTGTGTGAGAGAGAAAGAGACAGACAGACAGACAGAGAGATAGACAGGCAGACACAGATAGACACAGACATTGACAGAAAGATAATGAAAAGAAGAGCCAATAAAAAATGTTCTTTTCTTCAGTTTTTAAACCCCAGACATGAATAAGTATGTTCTTTCGAGCCAGAAGGCCCATAGAGCCGGAGCTTATCCCGATTTCTGTAGCGTTAAGCGAACTGATGGTTTTTCACCACCCCTGTGACAGGACGCTAGTCTGTCGCCAGATACTTCCCCAGCAGAGCTGGTAACCACTTGTACACCTGGGTGGAGTGAGGAAAATAGGAGTAAAGTGTCTTTCCCAAGGACACAACACCGAGCCGAGCGGGGATCGAACCCGCGACCACTGGATCACGAGTTGACCGCCTAAACCACTCGACCACGGTGCCTCCCCAGACATAAATATTACTAGAAATCGTTCATGATTATAAACTGAAACAGGAAAAAAGGTTTCCCTGTGGAGTTGAGGATTTGTTACAATAACTATTTCCAGAAACCACAAAGTAATTTTACATCATCCACCACTCCCCACCCTCCACACCTGCACTGGAGATCGAATTTCTAAATTACCTGAGCAATATCTATTCTCTATGCGATGTATTACTTTTTTAATGAAAAAAAGTTTCGACATGGCAAAGGTCACCCAAATGCCAGATAGTTTGGGTGGTTTTCCAGAGTGCGGAAGTGGAGAGTCCATCGCACACGTGACGTCACACAATGAGTCAATATGGCGGTGACTGTGGCCCTTTGCAACTTGTCCACTTTTCGACGCTGTCTTCTCCACAAAAATAACCTTACTTTTTGACTAACAGAGAACCGAGTCGTGCATTAATATATATGTATATGTATATATGTGTATGTATATATATATATATATATATATATATATATATAATATAAATAAGTGACTGTGTGTGTGTGTCTGTGTGTGTGTGTGTGTGTTGTGTGTGTGTGTGTGTGTGTTGTCAGAGCCCTCGCTTCATGTTCAGCAACATTGAGCGTGGTTACCAAGTGGATGGTGACTGTTCACGCCCCTTGGCTTCTGTACAGTCCCCCAGTTCACCCAGCTGTAAATGGGTACCTGGCCTCTTTGGGGTCAGGGAAGGTAAAGCAGCGAGGGAGAGGAGATGGGTGCCGCCCTCAATATGCTGGCCCCCGGAGAAGTGAGGTATCTGATGCCTCCCTTCCTTATGTCCACTTTGGTTATGGGACACCTTTACATATTATAGATAGATAGATAGATAGATAGATAGATAGATAGATAGATAGATAGATAGATAGATAGACAGACAGACAGACAGACAGACAGACAGATAGATAGATAGATAGATAGATAGATAGATAGATAGATAGATAGATAGATAGATAGATAGATAGATAGATAGATAGATAGATAGATAGATAGATCTTATTTTACTGAAGTCAAACACAGAAAACCAACTCGTGACCATAATTTATATTAATACGCTAATAAAGTCGGTTTTATTTTGGAAATGCATATCAACTTTTTTTAAAATATTAAAGCAGTTGTCAGAATCAATACTGTATTAGATCAAAGAAACTACTTTTGATGCTGTTTGGGTACTGTGCATACGTGACCAAGTGTGCCGAAACAAATAAGGTCTGTCTTTCCCCTTGGAAACAGAATTCATTTCTTATTTCTTAGATTATGAATCCCTTGTCCTTCCTCATAATTATATCAGAGCTGTTATTTGCTAAGTCCATGAAATTGATCATGAAAAAGCTGCTTCTAAAATAATACCAAACACATCACAGCTCCAAATTCCGTCCACATCCTGTGTAAAAGTACAATTCATAGTATGCTGTCCATCTCTTCTACAGCCTGGGCAATTTCTGGCATAACGCCCATTTCTGCAAAACTTGAGGAATTGTGTTGGCGGTCATTACCAAGTCAGGCTGCAATGCCATGTCTCTGGTACTGAGTCGGTGGAGCCACCGAACTGATAATTGTTAGCGCTATATAAATTCCATACATTATTATTATTATTTGTTATCAGTGAAGTCAGCGCAGGGCACCACCATTTTTAAAGACCTGTATGACAACCTACTGCTACGCCTACTATTCAGATCCAATGAGTTACAAGCGTTTTGATTTGTTGTTTTACAAGATTGAGCGCTATATGAATTTCATATGTCATCATCATCACTATATCGTCTGTCAGACTCCTTCCTTCAGTCGATCAAGGTTAGTTTTTTTCAGGCAACTCAACTGGGGGACGGGATAGCTCAGTGGTCAGAGCACTCGCTTTCCTCCAGCCAAGGTTAAGCAGTATTGAGCGTGGTTACCGAGTGGATGGATGACCGTTTGCGTGCCTTAGCTTCAGTACAGTCCTCCAGTTCACCCAGCGGTAAATGGGTACCTGCCTTCTTTTGGGTCAGAGAAGGTAAAGCAGCGAGGGAGAGGAGATGAGCGCTACCCTCAATATGCTGGACCCTGGAGAAACTGAGGTCTCTGATGCCTCGATTCTTTTTCGTCCACTTTGGTTATGGGACACCTTTACCTTTTGGTCTTTTGGTTTAAACTGAAATGAGAGTGGCCCTTGATTCCCCCAAATGACAAAACTAGTAAAGCCAACAGGACAGTACAAGACACGGCTTTTACACGAAAAGCTGTGCATGGCATACACACTGCAGAAGGGATACACAGTACTATCCATTAAAAGGTTTACTACAGCAGCAAGTTTGTCATCTCCAAGGCAAAATAGCACAGACGGCTAACATGACTGACCCCCCAAAAAAATCAAATTGTCAGAGCTTGCTGAAGAAAAAGAGAATGAATTAGTAATATGAAATATACAGGGAAAAAAAGATTACATAAAAGCAAAAACAGAAATACATATATATATATATATATATATATATATATATATATATATATATATATATATATATATATATATATATATATATATATATATATTAAAGTTAGTTAAAGTTACAATTTCATTCTCATCATATATATATATATATATATATATATATATATATATATATATATATATATATATATATATATATAAACTCACTTTTATAGTAAGAATGGATCTGTCACTGGTTGCCTGCACTTGTTATCCCCGCTATATTTTCACAATTATATGATTGGTCAAGTGAGGGAGGGATAACACCTCTTCAGAGATCCTATTAAAGGCCATTACATTTATCTCCAATTTCTACTGCCTGTGTCAGCACCTCAACTGTTTGGCAATGTTTGGTTTTTGCTGGGTACAGTCATCATGATCTCCTTTGCATAACTTTTTTTTTTAAATAAAAAGGACATAAGGCACAAAGATCCACTGTTTGTTTTCTATATATATTTTGTTCACAACAATTATCTTAAGCATATTTTCCTTCTCTTTCTATTCATCTTTTGGTAGCAAGAGTGGCAGACCACAAGACTATTTATTCTTAAGGCTGCGATTGACACTTCCAAATTATGGAAAGTGTCTAGCTGTTAGGTACCACAGAGGGTGACCAAAGATTTGGTCACTGCCTAGATCTAAAAAGATGTTCAACCAGAAGCTAAAACTATTGATAAGTCAGGGCAAAGGGCATGGTCCTCACTCGATAATTCCTTAAGTATTGTCTTCGAAAGGTTGGGGTTGTTTTATTAAATCTTGTACTGGGTTTTCGTTTATTCGAATCTTCGATAAAAACGTTGATTTATATGTGAATAAAATTGTAATTGGGTCTTTGTACTTGACATACTCCACTGAAAATATAATTCTAAACTGTGATCTCTTTGATGGATACGGGTCGCTAGGTTCACTAGAATAAATTCTAACACAGAGAAGTCCTTTACACTACAAAATAAAGTAATTAGGTATGTAAGTACAGTTGTCACCATACAATTTCAGCTTGCGACTCCTTTTGACATTACTAACCCATAATGAAAAGGTCAAAAGATATAGTATATCCAATGCCATTTTGCACATGGGCTGTATCAAGCAATCCAAGAGCATGTGTTCTCAAGGTCTCTTTTAACCTCATCATGGTACTCCACAACCAATACCAAAGTAGCAATGAATTTTTTTTAACTCTGAAAACTGTTCTCTTGCTTCTGTTAACAATGATGTTAAGAGCTTTCAATTGACTGATAATAAAAGGATTGAACAGCGCACAATTACTATCATGACTGATGACATTTTTATCAGAACACAATTACTATTCATTGTGACTGATAACATTTTATCAGAACACAATTGCTATTCATTGTGACTGATAACGTTTTATCAGAACACAATTGGTATTTATTGTGACTGATAAGATTTTATCAGAACACAATTACGATCTTCATTGTGACTGATATACTATTCATTGTGACTGATAACATTTTATCAGAACACAATTGCGATCTTCATTGTGACTGATAACATTTTATCAGAACACAATTATAGTGTGACTGATAACAGCATTTAATTAGAAAACAATTCCTATCTTGATTGTGAACTTTACTGTTACTGGTCCTTAAATTTAATTAGAAAACAATTCCTATCTTGATAGTGAACATTACTGTTATTGGTCCTTAAATTTAATTAGAAAACAATTCCTATCTTACTGTCACTGGTCCTTAAACTTAATTAGAAAACAATTCTTATCTTACTTGATAGTGAACATTACTGTTATTGGTCCTTAAACTTAATTAGAAAACAATTCCTATCTTGATAGTGAACATTACTGTTATTGGTCCTTAAATTTAATTAGAAAACAATTCCTATCTTACTGTCACTGGTCCTTAAACTTAATTAGAAAACAATTCTTATCTTACTTGATAGTGAACATTACTGTTATTGGTCCTTAAATTTAATTAGAAAACAATTCCTATCTTGATAGTGAACATTACTGTTATTGGTCCTTAAATTAAATTAGAAAACAATTCCTATCTTGATAGTGAACAGTACTGTTAGTGGCTCTTAATACTATGTCTTTAGCCTATAAACTCACAGGCTCTGCGTTGTCATGAACCTTATCCAACGTCCAGGCCATGAAGTCACCTAAAGGCTATGGGATGACCCTAAGAGCTACCCAGACAAGCCTTATCTGAAAGTTGGTCAGTCTTCAGGTATTTTTGGTCAGTCCTCAGGGTTGGGGCCTATGTTATCTAGACTGACCAACATCTATACATAGCATGACACTTTTTTGCTTCACAAAGGATGTCAGAAATCTTACAAGGCACAAAGCTAAAACAACGATGCAACAAAGTAACTAACGATTTCAAAGACAAGGTCCCAGCTTTGGAGAAGAGAGACACATCCAGCCAAATGACATACAACCACCGCACACCATGGTCCTCAAACAAACAAACAAACAAATCAAAACAAAATACAGCATTGTTCTAACCAACTCATTATCCCCCCCCCCCCCCCCTCCCTCTCTCTCTCTCTCTCTCTCAAAAAGCTAGAACACAAGATTCTCCATACTAGCCAGCAGCAAATCCCATCATAATCCCCAGACTGGCAGCAGCAAATCCCATCATAATCCCAGATCACTATTAACAACAACAACAACCCCCCCCCCCCCCCCCCCCACCCCCCCCACATAAAAAAAATCCCCCCACGTCCACAAGGAGACAGCACTAGAACACTATATATACCAACACCGCTGCTGCTGCTGCTGCTGCTGCTGCTGCGCCAGCAGTTTTCTTCTTCTTCTCTCTTTCTCTCTCTTTCTTTCTTTCTCTCTCTCTCTCTCTATCTACCTTCTGTGGTCGGTCTGGGAGCAGCAGCCACAAATCTGACGCTGGCTTCCAGCGCCAGTCTTCGCCTCCACTCATCCGCAAACGTGGCTGGAGAGTTCTCCACCATCCCTGACATGGATGGGGGTCTATTGTTGGCTGATGGTCTGCTACTGCTGCTACTGCTGCTACTACTACTACTACTACTACTACCACTGCAAGGGAAGTCAGTCAGTCCCGTGATCGATCAACTGTAGTAGGTCAGGCGGTGTCCATCTGCTCCTCCTTCGTCTTCTTCGTCGTCTTCTTCTTCTTCGTCAACAAGCCTATGCCTAGTGCCAGCCTGCCCAACCTGCACCTAGGCTACAGCGCCCCTGCCCATTCCCCCAGACTCTCTCCTCTCCCTCTCTCTCTCTCACTCTCTCTCCGGCATGGCAGGACATGGGATGACGTAGAGTCAAACATGGAAAATATGCAAATGAAGGGCCGAGCCATTGGAAGTCTGTCAGGGATGGAGAAAGAGAGAGAGAGAGAGGGGGGGGGGGGGGGGAGGGGAAGGAGAGAGAGAGACAGAGGAGGAAGAGACAGCAGACAGGGTGGGAGCTTCCTCTTCTTCTTTTTCTTGTTCTTCTCTCCAGTGGGGCTGTGG
>CM054152.1:9801787-9809287 GCA_028751875.1 Rapana venosa
CACGCCCACATGACTATGAGAGGAGCAAGTCAGAGTGTTTGGGTTTTGTTTGGAATCAGACGATACAAGTTGTATATATATATATATATATATATATATATATATATATATATATATATATATATATATATATTATATATATATATATATATTATATGAGCAGCACACATCAAGCTAACTATAAGTTAGTGAACCCACGACGACGAAGATTCCTCTCCAGCGATATTTGAATACACAAACACGGATATATAATATATATATATATATATATATATATATATATATATATATATATATATATGTACATCTCTCCTCTCTCTCTCCTCTCCTCTCTCCTCTTATATATATATATATATATAATATATATATAGAGAGAGAGAGAGAGGAGAGAGAGATAGAGAGAGAGAGAGAGAGATAGATAGATAGATAGATAGATAGATAGATAGATAGATAGATAGATAGATAGATAGATAGATAGATAATCACCCATCAACACAGGGAAACCAAACAAACACACACACACACACAGGCCACATACACGAACGCAAACCATCTTGCGCACATGTGAAAAACCTGCTCCGCCTTTCGAAAGATAAAGCCAAATCGTACCGTAAGAAACGGATGACGAAAATATCAAACCACCCCCCCCCCCCCCCCCCCCCCCCCCAAAAAAAAAACAAAAAAAACAAAAAACCAACCACACACACAAACCACAAAAAACACCAACCAAAAACAAAAAACCACATCCACACTGATGTCACATTTAGACATCATCCTTGAAGTCAGAATGCGGCTACCTTAATAGTGGGCAAAAACGCTTGCAGCAAAGCAGAAATTCACCAATGATGAACTTGAGAATTCTTGCCGAGGAACAAAAAAAACACACAAAAAAAAACAAACAAAACAACAACAACAACAACACACCAGAAACCTGTAACGGGAATATTACACAAGTACAACGAGCTATGCCAAGGGCAACAGCAATAAACTTCTTCTTCGTCGTCGTCGTCGTCATCGTCGTCGAACGCTCAGACAGCAATTACTGTTGTCTGTCACATGAGCGAAATATTAATGCGTCAGGCTGCCGTTAGTAAGCGCCTGACAAGTCAGGCCCAGCGCATCCGACTTCGGCACAAGCAGAATTGTTATCTTTAAAGTCTTTTTGGGAGAGAAAAACACACACAAAAAAGGCAGGAGGAGAATGGACCAAGAAAGCAGAAACTAGACAAGAAAGGGGGTGAAAGGAAGAAAAGAAACAAGGCAGAAAGAAAGAGAGGGATAGAAAAGAGGAAATGTCTAGCGCAGATTGTCCAGAAGCTTGGGGGATGTTATTTATACTGACAGGCAGCCCCCCCCCCCCCATCCAGCATCCTCCTACCCCCGGGGAAACAGCAATAAACTACACTACAGTCTTCCAGACTGCCAGTGTAACAATAACCGTAGGAAATAACACAAGGCAGCCACAGTACGAGGGACATTAGAGCACATACAGCTGTTACAAGCCTGTCAGAGATTATAGCGCGCCTGCTAAATCATTCATCGCTGGAATTAGCAATGGTGGTTATCTTTGTAAAAAAAAAAAAAAAAAAAACCAAAAAAAAACAACCCAACAACTTAAAACAAGAATGATGGAGTGTTCACTTATTGGCTACTTGCATGACAGGAAAAGGGAAAAAAACAAACACAATATGGGGTGGCGCTGCTCTTGTGGCGACGACACGCTTCCCCATATGGGGGGAGGAGGGGGGGGGGGGAGAGGCAGTCCCGAATTTTACGCAGAGATAGAGGTCCTGTACAAAATTTAGACAAATGTCTGTTGTTGAACAATAGCTAGGTCTACTTTTAGTATAAGAATGTATGGATTGGTGGGGGGTTCTTACTTTTAGTTGAACTTTTCTTTTTCTCTTTTCGTTAATCTTTAATTTTGTTTGTTTTCATCATATATTTTTTTGTTCTCCATCTGTGCAAAAAATATCCTCAAATTTTCTGCCCCCCACACCAACTCGTGTTTTCACTTTCATCAAACAAGAGTAACAAAAGTAACCGTTTAGTAGTAACACATATGCACTGAACCCATATGTCTATTACTGTAGTTCTTTTTTTTAATATAAATTCTTTTATTACGAGGGTAATGGAATAAGCACTTATGTGCTTTTTTACATCCAGTCCCCGTGTGTATGCGGTTTTGTAAATTCTGTAATCTGTTCTCACCGGCACACAATGGCCTACTCTTACGAAAAGCGGAACAGGATTTAACGTGTACGCAAGATGTTCTGCATGCGTTCGCACACGGGGCCTCGGTTTATAGTCTCATCCGAAGGACTTTTGGGGAGAGTGGAGTCTGCACTGATGTTAACTCCAGGGGGAAATATCCCCTTGAACGGGAATCGAACCCGGGTCGTCAGATAGCGAGCGCAATGTTCTAACCACTAGGCTATCCAGTTCATTTACGTTCTTATGATGTGCAAGGGTTTGTCCGTCGTTCGATACATTAATTAAAACATCACTTCCAATGACAGTGCCCAACAAAAGCTTAAAGCAACAAAAGCTCTGGCTCCTGAGTTATGCTCTGTACTGTTAAAGAATACCATTGTCTTATTCTGTGTATCTTGGTGGATCGGTGGTCTAAGGGTAACGCGCCTGCCTAGAAAGCGAAAAGTCCGGGTCGGCAGTGTGCGGTGGTTCGAATCCCGTTTGGACTCGAAACTTTTTCCCTCATCCAATAGACCATGAGTGGTGGTCTGGGTGCTAGTCTTTCGGATGAGGCGATAAACCGAGGTCCCGTGTGTTACACATAATTATTAAGCGCATGTAAAAGAACCCACGGCAACAAGAGAGTTGTCCCTGGGAAAATTCTGTAGAAAAAAGCCATCTGAAAGGGAAACAAATACAGTTGCAGACAGAAAAAGAAAAAAAATTGGGTGGCGCTGCTCTTGTGGCGACGCGCTCTCCCCGGGGAGAGTATCCCGAACTTCACGCAGAGAAATCTGCCGTGACATAAAGTGGTATAAATAAATAAAAGGTATATACATCTCACGGCGTTCATAAAAGAGAACAGGCAAGTCAGAATCTCTTCAAAGAGAACAGGCAAGTCAGAATCTCTCCAAGAGAACAGGCAAGTCAGAATCTCTCCAAAGAGAACAGGCAAGTCAGAATCTCTCCAAAGAGAACAGGCAAGTCAGAATCTCTCCAAAGAGAACAGGCAAGCCAGAATCTCTCCAAAGAGAACAGGCAAGTCAGAATCTCTCCAAAGAGAACAGGCAAGCCAGAATCTCTCCAAAGAGAACAGGCAAGCCAGAATCTCTCCAAGGAGAACAGGCAAGCCAGAATCTCTCCAAAGAGAAAAGGCAAGCCAGAATCTCTCCAAAGAGAACAGGCAAGCCAGAATCTCTCCAAGGAGAACAGGCAAGCCAGAATCTCTCCAAAGAGAAAAGGCAAGCCAGAATCTCTCCAAAGAGAACAGGCAAGTCAGAATCTCTCCAAAGAGAACAGGCACTAGAAGTGAGAACAGGCACTAGAAGTGAACAGACGTAAAATTGAAGTCAACAACAACAGGCAAGTCAGAATCTCTCCAAAGAGAACAGGCAAGTCAGAATCTCTCCAAAGAGAACAGGCAAGTCAGAATCTCTCAAGGAAGCAGTTTCTGGTCTTGACTTCACTGTTGGCTGGCTCTGACACTTGCTGCCATCTGACCGCCAGACTGCAGTACAGTCCTCAACGATTCCATCCTCTTAAAATAATAGCAATAACAACAGCAACAGCAACAACAAACGAACAAAAACAGCTGTCTATATTCGTAAACAAACATACCCACAGTGTCTCCCCGCCCTCACTCCCCCTCCCCATACATACACACACGCGCGCGCGCGCACACACACACACACACACAGACATACATCCCTATCCACCCCCCCCCCCCCCCCCCACACACACACATCCCTATCCAACACACACACACACACACAACACCACACACAGCCACACACGATCATGACAGTACAACTCTCTTCAAACATGCATCATATAAACACAAACACACAACACAACACAACAAACACACACGCTCATTGCCGTGCCTGCTGTTATCATAGCCGCAGACAGAATATGCTGCTGTCCAACAAAAAAACAAAACAACAAAAAACACAAACCACACCAACCAAAAAATATGAACCAAAAACAAAACAAAAAATCTGCCTACATTGCGAGATAAACAAAGCAGACGGAATGGTAAAAGCCAGACACAAGAGAGGATGCTTTGTGATGGATGGATGGATGGATGGATAGATGGATGGATGGAGAGATATATAAGTAGATAGATGGATGGATAGATAGATAGATAGATAGATAGATAGATAGATAGATGGATGGATGGATAGATGGATGGATAGATAGATAGATAGATAGATAGATAGATAGATAGATAGATAGATTAGATAGATGGATGGATGGATGGTAGATAGAGACAGTACAGACAGACAGACAGATAGATAGATAGATAGGGTAGATAGATAGATAGATGGGTAGATAGATAGATGGGGAATAAGATTGGATAGATAGATAGGTTGATGGATAGATAGATGGATAAATAGATAGATAGATGCATATGGATAAGATCAGGGTAGATAGATAGATTAGATAGATAGATAGATAGATAGATAGATTGTGGTTGAGGAGTGGGATAGATGGAGGGTGGGTAAGCAGAAAAGGTTTGGAAGAGGGGGGGGGGGGGGGGGGGGGGGGGGGGGGGGACGAGAAGAGGAGAAGCAGGGGGACGGTGGGGCTTGTCTGAAAGAGCATGACTGGTGTTGTGCTGTGGCGAGAGAAAAGAGAGAGAGAGATGAGAGAGAGAGAGAGAGAGAGGTAGAGAGAGAGAGACAGAGACAGAGAGACAGAGACAGACAGAAAACAGAGACAGACAGCAGACGGACAGACAGAGAAAGGGAGAAACAGGGAGAGACAGAGACAGACAGAGACAGGGAGAGACAAGGAAAGACAAGACAAGACAGAGAGACACACACACACAGACAGACACAGACAGAGAGAGACAGAGACACACACACACACACAGAGGGAGGGAGGGGGACGCAGGGAGGGAGGGAGGGAGGGAGGGAGAGGGGCTGACTCCAAAAGAACTGGGTCGTAAGCTTGTACACGTCTGGCTGGCTGGCTGGCTGGCTGGAAGGAAGGAAGGAAAGAAGGAAAGAAGGAAGGATGGGTAGATCGATACCCATGAGGAAGGAGGCCAGTACAGTTTGGGGGAGGTGGGAAGTAGGGGGACGGGGTGGGGGGTGGGGGGGGTGGGGGTAGGATGGGGGGGGGGGGGGGGGTTGGGGGGGGGGGGGGGGGGGGGGGGGGGGGGGGGGGGGGGGGGGGGGGGGGGGGGAGAGGAGGAGGAGGGAGTGAGGAAGGTGTCGGGAGAGGTAGGTTGGGTCTGTCTGGTGTGGTGGTCTGGGTCCGTACATCTCCTACAGCTAAACCCCCCCCCTCCCCTTCCCTCCTCCTTTCCCCTCACCCCCCCCCCTCACTTGTCCCCCCCCCCCCCCCCCCCCCCCCCCCCCCCCCCCCCTCCCCCCCCCCCCCCCCCCCCCCCCCCTCCCATCCCAAAGCCTTCGAATTTCCTCCCCTACCCCTCTCTCTCCTCTTTTCTCGGTTCTGTCTGTTCCGGTCTGGAACAGGTCGTCAGGACACAAGCCTTTTAGGATTCAACTCACTGCCCCCCCCCCCCCCCCCCCCCCCCGCCTTCCCCCCCCCCTTTCCCCCCCCCCCCCCCCCCCCCCCCCCCCCCCACCACCCCTCAGCCCAAAAACCCTTTCCCCTCCTCACAGTACCCCAAATTTCGTACACAACACCCCACCACACACAAAACACACACCACACACACAACAAAAAATTCAACCCCTACCCCCAAACCCTTTTTTCCGCTTCTTTTTTAGCAATTTTCCAAAAAAAAAAAAATCTCTCTCTTTTCCCTCTTCTTTTAAACCCCAAAATCTGTCTTCCCCCTTCACCTTTACTCTTCCCATCCCCTTTTCTAGATATTTTTTTCTCTTCTCCTCCTCACCCCCCTTCTGTCTGTTTTGTCTGTCTGTCTTTTTTTTTTTCTTTTTCTTCTTCTTTTTTTTTTTCTTCTATTCTCTGTATCTGTCTCCCATCTTTTTCTTTTTTTTCAACCCTCCCCTTTTTTCCTCCCCCTTTTTTTTTCTCTATTTTCCCCCTTTCTCTCTCTCTCTCTCTCTCTTCTCTTTTCCCCTCTCTCTCTCTCTCTCTCTCTCTCTCTCCTTTTCCTTTCCCCTTTTTTCCCCCTTTTCCATCCCTTTCCCCCTCTTCTCCCCTTCTCTCTTTTTTCCTTTTCCCCTTTCTCTCTTCCTCTTTCTTCTCTCTATCTTTTTCTCCTTCTTCCCCTCAATTTTCTCCCCCCTCTCTTTTTTTTCTTTCCCCCCTACCCTTCCTTCCTCTCTCTCTCTCTCTTTTCCCTTTTCCCTTTCCTTTCCCCCCTTTTCCCCCCCTTTATTTCTTTCTCTATCTGTGTTTTGATACAGGGGGGGACAAATTTGGAAAAAAAAAAAAAATCAAAGGGAAAAGTTTTGGATTTCTGAAGGGGCATGAGCGACTGTTTTGATGTTGTCAGTGGGTACCCACTGTTTGGGGCTGAAGATGGGTGGGAGCCCGTTAAGATGAGAATTTAAAAAGGGGTTTAAATTTAAATCGATGCTTTATTGCAAAGGGGAAAGAAAAAGGGAAAAATTTTGGGGTTTATTTCTGATTGAAACGTTTCTAGATCACACAAAACAAAATTGAAAGGGCAGAGGTTTTGGGGGGGAAGGGGGTCATTGTCAAGGGGGTTTGGGGGAAAGGGTTTTTGGTTTTTAAATTTTAGTGGGTTTTTTTAAAAAAAAATAACCAGGGGTTTTTTTCCCCCTTTCTTTTTCCCTGTTTTTTAAAAATCATTTTTTTTCCCGCCCTACCAAATTTTACAAAACAATCCATTGGGGAAAAAAATTTTTTAATGGAAATGTTTTTTGACCTCACCCCCCTTTTAGGTTCAACCCCTCGAAATTTTTCCCTTTGGTTTTGGAGAAAGAGATTGTTTTCCCCCGGGGTTTTTTGGGATGAAAAGGGTTGAGCAAAAGGGGCAAGGTGGGCAGCCTTTGATGGCTGGGGCCCCTGTGGTTTGTCGGTGAAAGGTTTAAAGGAAATAACTGGGTAAATTTATCGATTGAAAATTGGTGATCAAACATCTGGCTAATTAAATATCTGTAGCTTGCCTTTACTTTGGGGGACTCCCCTTTCCTCTCCCCCCTCCCCCCACCCCCCCCCAAAATTCCCCCCAACCATGCTCCTCTACCCCCTCCCTTCCGAAGAGAAAAACACTCTGGTGTGAACACTGACTGCATGCACTGGCTGCCTGGCAACAACAGGATCAATTGCATTGTCACCCTACTGCGCAGAAACGCTGACGCTAAGTGCAAGAGAGGAAAAGGTAACCCACCCCACCCCCAA
>CM054152.1:9814287-9816787 GCA_028751875.1 Rapana venosa
CCTCATGGGCTGGTGGGGAGGGAGGGAGAGGGGGGGATGGGGTCTCAAAATAAACCGCATCTTGATGCTTTTCCCCTTCTGTATTGATGTTATCGTGTGTTGTATGAATATTGAATACTGTACACCATGTTGAAACCAGACAACAACTCGGTCGATACTGCACAGGTAAGACGAGAGTAACTCCCTGACTTTCTCCGATACATCTGTTGTTTGACACGACTTACAAGCTCAGAAAGACGATAGGAACTAGTCAGCTTTCTCTTGTAACTATCGTAGTCTGTGTACTGGCAAGCCCACCTGATGGTGAAGAAAAGGAGAAAGAAGATTTCAGTTTCCACAGTAAAGCACGTTTCAGCCACAAAAAAATACAAGGGAGGAGGAGGGGGAGGAGTTGTTAACTCTCCATTCTGCCTATCCACTTTGGGACCCGACATCCGCTTAAGGACACAACACTCTCGTCTCTTCGCTAATCCCCCTTCATTTTTTGTTTGTTTGTTTCGTTTGGGGGTTGTTGTTGTTGTTGTTGGGGGTTTTTTGGGGGGGTGGTTGTTGTTTGTTTGTTTGTTTGTTTTACTGCTCGATTCGGTTTGTTACCTCTCGACCCCAACCTGCCCCCCATCCCACTTCCCCCTACCCTTCCCCCTTCCCCTCATGTTTCAAAGCCATCTCCCCCCCCCCCCCCCCCCCCCCCCTCCTCCTCCTCTTTCGACCTACAAAAATAAACCCCTGAACGGTAGGAAGGGCCTGGGAGAGGGGGGGGGGGATGTTAAACCATTTTCTTTTTCTTTCTTTGAATAATAAAATTGAAATGAACTTAAATTTAATGAAAGAGTACAACTAAAACGTCAAGCCAGCGCTTTACTAAAGGGGGAAAAGCATGGTTAATTATCATCTGAAGTTTCTCAGATTACAGAGCAAAACATTAATCAGAGAGAGAAGGTTTAAGTCATCAGCGCAAAAACGGGTTAAAGAGGTAATTCATTCATACATACATGTATACCACACACAACACATACATACATACACACACATACACACACACACACACACACACCATATATATTATATATATATATATATATATATATATATATTTATATATATATATATATATATATATATATGGGGGAAGTGAAAGGTTGTTATAAGTTCATAACATCAGTTCAGGGTTCAACTCAAACCGCTCCTATCTTTAACCGTTTTACCTCTTCAGAGGATGTTTGCTCATCGCTCTGTCTGTCTGTCTGTCTGTCTGTCTGTCTGTCTGTTGTCTGTCTGTCTGTCTCTCTCTCTCTCTCTCTCTCTCTCTCTCTCTCTCTCTCTCTCTCTCTCTCTCTCTTTCTCCCCTTCCCTCCCTCCTCCATCCCTTCTTTTTTCTTTTAATCCCAAACTCTCCCCCTCAAAGCACAAAATAGGCATCGTTTTAACATTATTTGTTGGGTTTTTTCTTTTTCGCTCCCACCATCCAACCGTGCTTTACCATCACCGATTCGCAGCAGGAAGCCTCTTCTTTTTTTTTTCTTCTTCCCTTCCCTCTCCCACAAGGACAACATGGCCTAAATTTAACGCTGCTACTGCACCGACTGTCCCTGAAGGTGTGTTCCCACTCTCCTATCATTATACACCCACCCCACGCCCCCCCCCCCCCCCCCCACACACACTACCCCACCCTCTCCTAGACACCTCTCTCTCTCTCTCTCTCTCTTCTCTCTCTCTCTCTCTCTCTCTCTCTCTCTCTCTCTCTTTCCTCTTCCCCCTACCTAGGAGAGAAAGAAAGAAAGCAGAGAGAAGATATGGGAGGGTGGGTGGAGGAAGGAAGGAAACCAAAGAAGAAAGAAGAAGAAAGAAAAAACGAGAAAGAAAAACAAAAGCACACACACACACACACACACACCACAAGGATGGGTTTTCCCCACGAAAGCAGGTTAGCGGGAGGCAGAAGACAATGAATGTGAGTGAGCCGAGAGCTGTAGCCGGCAGTAGTAGTGGATAGAATAGGAGTGGAAGGGATGTTTCACACACACACTCACACACACGCGCGCTCGCGCATGCACACACACACGCGTGCGCTCGCACGCACGGATGCGCGAGCGCGTACACACTTCTATCCTCTTCAATCTATCTCGCCGACAAGCGTGGATGAATGTGATGATGGTGGTGATGATGGTAATGATGATGATGATGATGACGATGATGATGATGGTGGTGATGATGATGGTGGTGGTGGTGGTGGTGGTGGTAGTAGCGGCGACGGTGAGAATAATAATGAGGATGGTGGTGGGGGTAGGGGTGGTGGTGGTGGCAGGCCTGCGGTGTAATGATGATTAGATCCGAATATAGAAGAAGGGAAGGGCCGTGGGTGTGTGTGGTGGGGGGGGGGGTGGGGGGAGGAGGTGGGTAGGGTGAGGCGGTTAGAAGTGCTAGGAGAGAGAGTGAGAGAGAGAGAGAGGGAGAGAGAGGTGGTGTCAAGTCAAGTCAAATTTTCATTTCAGATGGTACA
>CM054152.1:9824287-9831787 GCA_028751875.1 Rapana venosa
AATACCATAAAGATAAGCCAATGCCTCATAGCGGTAGTCCCTGTCAACAAGACATACTATAATAAATATTTATTATCCAGTCAGCCAATGGTGGTGGTGACCAATGCAAACCAAATTATCAAGATGACTGACTCCACTGTCAGATCTGTAAGAACACACCATGCCTTTCTTGTTCTTTTCTTCTTCTTTTTTAAAGAGTTATCTTTTATTGACAAATTTTCAAACCAAATCATCCATCTGAAGATCGTCTCCCCACCCAATCTCCTTTTAAACAATATTTTTCTTAATGAAATTCAAGCTCAAATCGACCCCTGAAGTCGGAATGCTCTACCTTCGTAGTGGGCAAATATGGGAGCTCTAGCCGAGGAACAAAACAAACCAAAAAAAAAACACGAACAAACCCCTCCCCTATAAATCTTTTATCTTTTTAATTTACACACATAATTACTCTCTCTCTCTCTCTCTCTCTCTCGTCTTTCCACTCTCTCTCTCCCTCTCTCTCTCGTCTTTCCCCACTCTCTCCTTTCCCCCGGCAGACCCTTGAAAATGTCTTCTCAATACTAATACTCTCTCTTCTCCTCCTCCATCTCCTCCTCCCCACCCCCCTCCCCCAAATTCCTCTAAGACAATGACGGTTTAGATTGTCACTCAGAGTACAACTACTACTACAACTACTACTACTACCACTACAGACACTCTGAAATTGGTCACAGAGTTATTCTTAGGACTATTCTTAGTCTTCCTTTCCACCTCAACCCCCTCCTACCCCTCTGCTCCCCCCCCCCCCCCTCCCTCCCACCCCCCACCCCCACCCTTCAATCCAATCTCCCTGCCCTCCCCTCCCCTCCCTCCCCATCCCCCCTCACTTTCAGTACCATCTCTGTTCTGTAGCAGTTTGTCTGCTCGCGCGAGGTACCATCACTGGTGATCCCCATCGACGAATTCTCTCCCTTTCACGAAATACCCATCACGGTCTGTGTCGCGTTGTGTTGTTGCGTTGTGGTGTTGCGTTGTGGTGTTGTGTTGGTGAGTTGTGTTGGTGTTCGTGTAGTGTTGTGTTTGTGTTGTGTCGTGCTGTGCCGTGTTGTGTTGTGCTGAATTGTGTTGTATTGATCTCTATTGTTTTACAAGACGTAGCGCGATACACTTTCAAATTATCATCATCATCATCATTGTTGTTGTTATCATTATTATTATTATTATTATTGTTGTTTTTGTTGCTGTTGTTCTCATTATCCTTTGGGGGGGGGGGGGGTATTTTTTTTGGGTTGGTTGGTTTTGTTGTTGTTTTTTTGTTGGGTTTTTAAAATATATTGATTTACTTTCAGTGACTACAGATTTTCTTTGCTGAAATTTTTCGGGCTGATCCCCTGAGAAGAGCGGGGCCCCACGGGAGCAGGCCAACCCATTTTTTTTTTTTCTGGTTATAGTTTATTTGTACTGTTTCCCCCTATCGGATTACATTTTACTACAATTTTTCCCCGGGAAAAAATTCTCTTAATCCCTGGGTTTTTTTTAAAGGGACGCTGAATATTGTAATGTCACAAGATCTGGGGTTTTCATCGTCTTTTTCAAAGACTAGCACCCAGATCACCACTCAAGGTCTAGTGGATGGGGGCAAATTTGGACCAAGCCCCAAGTAAAAAACCACACAAACATCTTACACATACCCCCACCCACACCCACACAACCCCTCACACCAAACACAAAAAAACAAAACACACACACACCACCCCCCCCTCCCCCGGCCCCGCGCTAAAACCCTTTTCCCCCGCCTTTCCGAAGATTAGGCCCTTTGGGGAAGGGGGAAAAGGGATACAAAATTTAAAAAACGCGTGCAGGCGGGGGCTGGATGTCGTATTTTATTTTATTTTATGGAGGAGGAGGACGTCGACGATAGATGATGATATATGGGTGTGTTTAATGAAATGAGAATAAAAAAATTAAAAATAAAATAATAATAAAAACAATAATAATAATAAAAAAAACAATAACAATAAAAATAATAAATCCTTTTTTTCCTTTATTCTCTACAAAATAAAAAAAAAAGAAAAAAAAAAAAAAAAAAAAAAGGGGAACTTCATTTCATTCTCAATGTGTACCTTGTTATTACTATCCCAGTGTGTAGGTTTGTTTGTCCTTGATGCCACCAATAATACGTCACGATTGCACTTCGGATCGCTTCTTCTCGTCGCATCACAAACGCCAGACAGCATTTTTTTTGTCTGCATTGGAGCAACATGCGTCGCGCGCTGCCGTTACCGCCTGGGAAGTCAGGCCCCCCGCGCATCCCATTTCGACTGGGAGAGAAAATTGTTTTTATTTTAAGTTTTCGGGGGAAAAAAAAAAAAGCAGCAGGAGAATGACCAAAAGGCAGAAAAAAGATCAAAGGAGGTGCAGGAAAAAAGAACAAAGGGAGAAACGAAAGAGGGATAAAAAGAGGGAAATTTTTTGTACAGAATTTCCAGAACGTGGGGGTCTGTTTTAAAACTACAGGCCCCCGGCATCCCCCCCGGGAGGGACTTCATTTTGAGATGTTTTGTTTATCTATGTTCTCATAAAATGCGAGTGAGTGTTTTTCTAAATTAAAACCCTGGCACAACTTTTCCATGATGTCACCTGGGGTTCTATTAGACCATAAAAAACCTAACATGCGTGCTGTATCCTGTTAAGTAACACCTTTGAACCGAACTCACAAGCTTCATGTAAATTTTTCATTATTGTTATTTTTATCATAATCATTACACCATATTATCATTATTTTCCATCATCATCTCATCACGTCATCATTAATTTTTAAATTAAAATTTTTATATTATATATTTTTTATTAATTTTATTTTATTATTTTGTTGTTGTCATTGTATTATTTTATTATTTTTATTTTCATTATTTATTTTATTTTTAAAAATTATTTTGTTTTGTTTTTTGTGTTGGTATTTGTTTCATTTTTCTTATATTAAAAACCATTGATATTATTATATTCTTATAGACAACAGCATAGAGAACAGACAGACAGACAATAATAGACAACGAAAGAGACAAAAAAAACACAAACTAGTAATCTGAAAGATTCACTGAGAGATAGGTAAACTGATAAAGAATAGACTACTGATTAATTTTAAAACATTTTAAGCTTGAATTACCCCCCAAAACCCATCCTTTTCATCATATATACCGGGTTAAAATCAGCCCCCTCCCCCCAATTTTCCCCTTTTTTTTTTCTAGGAAAACAAAGGGTTTTCATAAATACGTGAAGACATTTTTTTTTTTTCCCTTCTAAACGCCCTCTCTTTTGGGGTAAAGGGAACGGGATTGCACAAAAAGCTTAAAAAAAAAGACCGTCTCGTTTGGGGGTTATTTTCCCCCCTTGCATTTAAATTGACGTTTTCAGAAAATTTCCCCCGGCTTTGGGGAACACGTTTTTAGGAAATATCTAATATCATGCAATTTCCCTTTAAACGCTAGAGTATATGACTGATTCTGTTTTTTGCATAAAAAAAAATTCCAAAAAAAAAAACCCTTAAAATATTTTGGGGAAATTTAAAGGGCCTCCCTCAAATGCATGCACGCACACACAAAAACCAAAAAAAGGGGGAAAAGAGAGAGAGGGGGAGAGTTTCAAAAAAAACATAACCAATTCACTAAAAAACGGGAAAAAAATCAAAACGTGCCCTTTCAATGTACAGCTAAATTTCCTTTTTTTCCCCATTTTCTTCTTTTTCCCCTTTTTTTTCCCCCCCCGGCCCCCCCCCCCCCCCCCCCCCCCCCCTCCTCCCCCCTTTCGGGCCCCCCCCTTAAACCCCCCCTTCCAAAACAACCACAAACCAAACCACAGCTTAGAACTGCCTGGTAAAGAAGTAGGGAAAAAAACCCGGGAAATTTCCCGGGGACCCACTTAAACTTGGCCGCCCACAAACATTTCCCCGCTTCCGCACATCTCTCTCTCTCTCCTCCCCTCCTCCCCTTTTCCTCCTCCTCTCCTCCCCCTCTCTCCTTAATTTTTTAGTGGGGGTTTACCCCCTCCCCACCACCCCCAAAACCCCCTTTACCCCCCTCCCCCCTCCTTTTTCCCTCCCTCCCCCAAACTCCCCTCCTCCCCATCCCTTCCCCACCCCCTTCTTCCCCCCCTTCCCCCCCACCTCCTCCCCTTCTCCCCCCTCTCACCCCCTCTCCCCCCCTCCTTTCCCCCCCCCTCCCCCTCCCCCCCCTCCCCACCACTCCCCCCCCCCACCCCCCCCCCCCCTCCCCCCCCCCCCCCTCCCCCCCACCACCCCCCCACCCCCTCCTCTCCATCCACCCCCCCCCTCCCTCCCCCCAAACCCTCCCCCCTTTTCCCCCCCCCGCCCTCCCCCCCCTCCTTTACCCCTCTCCCCCCCGCCCCTCCCTTTCCCCTCTCCCCTCCCCCCCCCCCCCCAAAACCCCCCTCTCCCCCCCCCCCTCCTTCCCCCCCCCCCCCCCTCCCCCCTTCCTCTTCCCCCCCCCCACCCCCCCCCCCCTCTCCCCCCCCATTTTCCCCCCCCAATTCCCCCCCCCCCATCCCCCCCCCACCTCCACTCCCTCTCCCCCCCCCCTCCCCCCACCCCCCCCCCTCCCCTCCCCCCTCCTCCTCCCCCTCCCCCCTTCCCCTCCCCCTCCCCCCCCTTTTCCCCCCACCTTTCCTTTTCACCACCCACCCCCCTCAAAACCCCCCCCTTCCTCCCTCCCCCCCCCCCATCCTAATTTTCCCCTCTCTTTCCCCTCCCCCTCCCCCCCCTCCCCCCCCTTCTCTTCCTCCTCTCTCTTCCCCTCACACACAAAACACAAAACAAACCCAAAGAAAAACTTGGGGTGGTGGCATCTAAAACCCTTTCCCGAAACAAAATGCATTGGGAGAGAGAGAGAGAGAGAGAGAGAGAGGGGGAGAGAGCGAGAGAGAGGAGAGAGAGAGAGAAAAGGGGAGTTATTCCTTTTGAAAGTTTTCCTTTTCCAAATTTTTGGGAAAGGGCTCCCCAAAATTTAAAAAAAAAAAAACCCCGTACCAAAAGCTGCGGGCTACTACTTACTAACTACTATACACTACTACTATACTTCCAAAAACTGCTGCACTTCTACGCAAACTCATACCCCTCATTTAACTGCTATCAGAAAACAAAGCTTTGAGCATAAGAATAAAACCCTTGGGAAAAGAGGATGGGGGACAATGACCATCATGAAAATCGGGGGTTATAAAGGTGGAGATCATTTAGATAGGGAAAGCGATGGAAAGAAAAAAAAAAAAATGGAGGGGGGAAGAAGCAAAGAGGAGAAGGAAAAACTTTAAATAAATTCAAGGGTGAAATTTATAAAATTTAAAAATCCAAAATTATTTAGAAAATAGCAGGGGAGGAAAACAAAATTCAGGTAACTAAAATTATTAAATAATCAAAGACAACAAAAAAAAATAATAACAATAAAATAATACAATCAGAACTTGAACTTATTCTTTCAAAATACCCATAGAAAAGAAACGCTACGAAAGCAGTGGGTGTGTATAGATAAGACACAGACAGACAGACACAGACAGACAGACACAGACAGACAAACAGACAGACAGACAGACAGAAGACAGATAGATAGATAGATAGATAGATAGATAGATAGATAGATAGATAGATAGATAGATAGATAGATAGATAGATAGATAGATAGATAGACAGATGTGTGTGTACAGGCATATAAACTTGGAAGAATGCTTCATACTACTTATAAACAAACATTATTAAACTACACACCTTCAAATTTGCAGAAATGAATAGAATAATACTCTCTCACCACTACAATACTACTACTACTACTACTACTACTACTACTAATAATAATAATAATAATAATGCAATCAGATCTTATTCTTCCAAAACACCCATAGAGAAGAGCAAGCCTACAAAAGCAGTGTGTACATCAACCACACGCTTATAACCAACCTCAAGTCAATGAATTTCTGACATTAACAAGTTGCTGTAACTAAATAGCAGAACAAGGCATCATCATCAAAATCCGATGACAATGATGAAGAGGATCATGATCATGGTCATATTACAGAAATTTCAAACGGAGAAGAATACCAAACAGCCAAAGTAAAAACCGACATCAATGTGACGACAGATCCATAACCACTGTGCAACACTAGCCGCAATCACAGCGATATTTTCTATAAACATTATCATCATCATCGTCATCATCATCATCATCATCAGTAGTAGTAGTAGTAGTAGTAGTAGTAGTAGTAGTAGTAGTATCATTATCATTATTGTAATTATAATAAGAATGATACTACTACTACTAATAATAATGATGATATTATTATTATTATTATTATTATCATTGTTGTTGTTTTTGACCACCATCACCACCATGATGATGATGATAATGATGATGATGATGAGGAGGAGGAGGAGGAGAAAAAGGAAAAAGAAGAGGAAGACATCCATAGGGGATGTATCATAACAAAGAAACAACAACAACCTTTACCATCATCACCCGCATCAACTTCTTCATCACTTGACAGTAACAACAGCAAACCACAATCACACAAAAAATAGCATAACACTATCACCACCACTACCACCAGCAAACAACATTAACAATAATGATAATGAATAATGATGATGATAATTTAAAAAATATTAGTAATGGTAATAGATGATGATGATGATGATGATGATGATGGTGATTGATGATGATGATGATGATGATGAGTAGCAGCAAACCAGTTTTACTTGTAAATTTTATTCAACATATATTTTTTACTATTGTTATTATTACTAATATCAATAATATTATTATTATCTTCATCAATATTGTACCATCATCATCATCATCATCACAAACTATAGTAAATATCTATTTATCATGAAAATCAGGAAATACTCTATGTATATAAACTGGATAAGAAGACAAATGTACTAACATGTATATCACAGCCCTATAAACTCTATCTTTAAAAAAAAAAAAGAAGATTTTAATTTTAAACATACAAGACTGGACTATATGAAAACTAGTATACAAAGTAGTTAGTAAATATTTTCACTAATCCTTTTAAAAATCAGACCAAGAAATAGTCTTCAAAAAACGAAAGATTTATCGTTTGGGAAAACAAAAAGGAAGAGAGAGAGAGAGAGAGAGAGAGAGAGAGAGAGAGAGAGAGAGAGAGAGAGAGAGAGAGAGAGAGACAGACAGACAGACAGACAGACAGACAGACAGACAGACAGACAGACAGACAGACAGAGACAGAGAGAGAACTCTGAACTCTGAACAGATGTATTCATAAAGAGGCCGTCGGCCCATGCATGAAGGGAATTGCTGATTAAATCAATGACAAGAATACAGGCAGAGTACAGCTGTAACAAGCAAACGCAAACAAATCCACAGTGGGAAAAATCCCTTGTGACATCATAATGAGAAGAACAAAAAGAACAGGAAAAATAGAGTAAAATACATCACCGTGTGTCTTTTCCATATCTGCCTTTCTGTCTGTCTGTCT
>CM054152.1:9839287-9844287 GCA_028751875.1 Rapana venosa
AGCCCAACAACTCCATAGTCTTCTGAGACTGAAGGATGCCTACCCAATATATTTTTCATGTATTTATACAATCATATTTTGCATATTTAACACTTAAGCGGGTGACAATACCTGGCCACTGCATTGCCTTCTTTCAGTTTAAATAACGTTCCCCTCTTTCAGTTTAAATAACGTTCCCCTCTTTCAGTTTAAATAACGTTCTCCTCTGTCAGTTTAAATAACGTTCTCCTCTGTCAGTTTAAATAACATTCCTCTCTTTCAGTTTAAATAACGTTCCCCTCTTTCAGTCTAAATAACGTTCCCCTCTTTCAGTTTAAATAACATTCCCCTCTTTCAGTTTAAATAACATTCCTCTCTTTCAGTTTAAATAACGTTCCCCTCTTTCAAGTTTAAATAACATTCCCCTCTTTCAGTATAATTAAATAGCACCCTCACCTTCTGGAACTTTTTTGCTAGAAATGCCCCCTTTTTCATCACTCTCTCTTTTTTCTCACACACTCTCTTTCCTTACCTTTCTTTCATCTCTTGCTCATTTTCTGCCTTTCAAGTCCATTCACCTACCTTTTTTTAAGCAACTGTTACAAACTGTCTTCGTCTCATATGTTACAATTATGAAATGTTGCCTGTATTGTTGTCGTCTTAGTGACCTGGAGGTGATCTTGTGAACGCTGGGATGGGCACAGGAGGTCCATTCTGCAGTGGTATTATTTACCCACAGTCGTGGCATCTATCTTCTTGCCTCCCCCCCCCCCCCCCCCCCCTTCTTGGTTCATTCTCTTGTCTTTTTCTTCAGACAGACTTAAAAGAAAATGATCTCCCACCCCGAATTCGGATGCACTGGACTTGACTTGCCTGTGAGGTGTTTCCAACCCAATCCAATCTTCTTTATAGCCCCGCCGACCACAGAGGCCATATCGGGGCTGTCACCTCGTAAACTTTTAAAGATCAGAATAAAACTGTGCAACTATGTACATATTAAAACACGGTATACAACCAGCTGCACTGTCATTCCCAGGGTCAACCCCGAGCGCGCTTAACGACAGTGCAACACATTTTCGATGCGACAGACTAGACAACAATAGTTGCTGTCAGAGCGTTCGACGAAAAGGAATTTAAAAGATTGTGCCAGTACTAAAGATCGTACACTGGCAACGCCACCTAAAGATGTTCTTCCTCTTTTTCTTCGAACGCTCAGACAGCAACTATTATTGCCTGTTACTTGAGCGAAAATACGTTGCGCTGCCGTTAAGCGCCTGACAAGTCAGGCCCAGTGCATCTTACTTCGGGCATAAGAGAGAATTGTTATAATATTTTAAATCTTTCTAATGGGAGAAAAAGGGCAAGAGAATGGACCAAAAAGGCAGAAAATAGACAAGAAGGGCAGGAAGAAAAGGAACAAGGCAGAAACAAAGAGAGTGACAGAAAAGAGGAAAATTCTAGCGTAGAATTTCCAGAAGGTGGGGGATGCTATTTATACTGACAGGCCTTCCCCGGCATTCTCACGGGGAAACCTAAGGGTATTAACGGCACGAAGGCTTCACCCAGGCAGCTTTTACTTATAAATACTAGACACTTAGTGCAGACGAAGCATCCTCTCTCTCTCTCTCTCCCTCTCCATCACTTCAGTCTGTGCCTGTCAGACGCTGCCTGCAATGCTCCAGACTCCCCAGCAGCTGTGGGAATGTCTGTCTGGCCAGGATTAGTGCCAGTGCTAATGCTGGTGCATTCAAACCCTCGCTGCACTGTCTGGCCGGAATAACATCACTCACACTCTGTACTGGCCTGCCTACAATGACCGCTTATTAGCCTAACACTGCTTCTGCTTGTCCCCCGGCAGCTAAATTCTAGTAGTATGATAGTTCGCGGTGTGTGTGTGTGTGTGTGTGTGTGTGTGTGTGTGTGTGTGTGTGTGTGTGTGTGTGTGTGGTATGTGTGTGTGTGTGTGCGTGCGTGCGTGCGTCTCTCTTTCTCTCTCTCTCTCTCTTCTCTCTCTCTCTTCCTCTCTCTCTCTCTCTCTTCTCTCTCTCTCTCTCTCTCTCTCTTTCTCTCTCCTCTCTCTCTCTCCTTTCTTCACACATTTATTCACCATGATTATGAATAACAATAATTATGATTATAGCATTAATATTGCAAATAATGTTAATAAATAATAATGATGGTGATGATATTAATAAAATCATAACAAGAACAACAACAACAACAAACTTGGCTTTTGGTTCAAGGGACATCTTCTGAACTCCTGCTTTTTTATCCTGTACTTTATTTATCTCCTTTTTTCCCCCTTAATCTAAAAATTAATCAAAAATAAGAAAAAAGTATCTATAGCGGTAAACAGACACTAAATCAAAGCACCTGCCCACAAAAAGACAGAACTGCAGGGTCAATCAATCCCAAGCTTTTCCCTCATCCACAATAGACCATAAGTGGTGGCCTGGGTGCTAGTCTTTCGGATGAGACGATACACCGAGGTCCCGTGTGCAACACACATTCAGCTCACGTAAAAGGACCCACAGCAGCAAGAAGAGTTGTCCTTGGCAAAATTCTGTAGAAAGAAGGCCACTCTGGCAGGTAAATACATACACATGCAGATAGGAAAAAAACGGGTGGCGCTGCTCTTGTGGCGACACGCTCTTCCCAGGGGGCAGCAGCCGGAATTTCACGCGGAAATTTCTCGCGCAAGGTGTTCCGTCATATGGACATTATTATGCAATACAGAAAATAAAAATATTGAGGATGAAAAAAAAGAGAGAGATAAGAATAGTCAGTGCCATCTCCCCCCCCCCCCCCCCCCCCCCCCCCCCCCCCCCAACAAAACAAAACAAAAACATCAAACATTGTTGCTTTTCCCCTCTCAGAAATCTTTCCTAATAATTATATGCAATCTATTTTGAAAAATTCTAACAAGGGTTTGATCGTGCATGGTTACATAACTCCTGAATTTTAAGAGACACCTTTGCTTAATACGCTGTATTAAAAACATTTTTGTTTGTATTGATAATCCCTGGATAACACAAGCCGTAAGCAATGAAGATCTTGCACACCTTATGCAACCTGTGAGCACTTCAAGGGAGGTTAGTTAAAGAATAAAGACTCGATGGCAAAATATAAAGACCAGCCAGACAGACAACCACCCAGCCAGACAACCAGACTGACAACCAGACAACCAGCCACATAGATGAGCATAATTATATAATCGTTTAAGTATTTAAAAAAAAATTTAAACCAAGAAAAGGACAGCTTTGATAAGACTTTCATGTGGTTGGTTCCCTTTCCTTACAGCCACGGCAACTTTTTGTGAGAAATTACTTCCCTTTGATTAAACACTTTTTTTTTTAAATGTAAACCTTTATAAAAAGCCTCCCCCTACAAAATTTTCAGTTCAACATGTCATAATCTGAGACTACGCAAGGCAAGACGTTGGAGGGAAGAAATCTTTTTAAAAAGCAATTTAAAACATGTATAGCAATACTCAATACTTCCTAAATACAGTCGTCATGTTTGTTACTATTCTTCGGGACACACGGAACACCTCATCCACTACGAGACTGTAGGAGTGGGAGGCTGGATACTAGTCTTTAAGATGAGACAATGAACCGAGCCACCGTGTGTGCAAACATATCACTGACGCACGTAAAAGAACTGACGGCAATAAAATAAGAGTATGGGAAAATAGCCATTCTCAAGGGGGGGTGGGGTGGGGGAGATACTATGCTAGGAATTTCCTCTGTTCTATCCCTCAATTTGTTTCTGCCTTTTTTCCTGTCACTTCTTTCTTGTCTATTTTTTGCCTTCTTGGTCCATTCTCCTGCTCCCCCCCCCCCTCCCCCGAAAGACTTAAAACAATTCTCTCCCATGCGAAAATCGGAATGTGCTGGGCCTGACTTGCCAGGCGCTTAACAGCAATGCAACGAATTTTCGCTAATAATTATGACAGACAACACCAGTTGCTGTCTGAGCGTTCGACGAAAAAGAAGTTGTCCACATAATCTATGGGAATTACTTCCACAGTGTGAGACAACATTTTATTGATCTACCTTTGACACCTCCAGTGAACTTTTACACACTCTTCAGTGAGTTTAAGTTGTAATGTAACATTAGATCTCAAAAACATAATTATAATTTTTTTCCCAAAAAAGGGAAAAACAGATTACTCATATCTCTTGCTGTATTAATCACATTACAAAACAAACTATAAATCTGCCATTGCACAACCACTTTCTTGATATTAAAACACAACAAAAACCCTTTCATTGTGAAATAAATCTACTGCTTTTTTTGTAAAGAATGATCTAGGCTGTATCCTTAGTGAAGGCTTTGCGAAACAAACAACTGAATGAATCAATCAACCAATTAGCTCGTCTATTAATCAATCAATAAATTATTGAAGAATTTTTTTTTTTACTGCCGATAACAATTATCAAGAAAAGTATCACAACCACTACCACCAATAACAACAATCATTGTTAGCATTATTATTACTGTTGTTGTTGTTGTTAATATTATTATTGCTACTGTATCATTATCACTATAATCATCAGTATTGCTGTTATCATTATAAATACAACACATACACGCACGCACACACACACACACACGCAAGCACGCACGCACGCGCACACACACATACAAACATACATACATACGTACATACATGCATACATACGTACGTACGTACGTACGTACATACACACACATACATACATACATGCATACATACATACATACATACATACACAAACACACACACACATACATACATACATACATACATACATACATACATACATACATACATACATACATACATACATACATGGAAACGTTAGTCAATCAATAAAGTTCCACCGACCTGTCTTCAACTTAACCCTAACCATTTTCTGAAGCACAAGTCATTTCCTTACGAAAAATACACTGACTGTCTGAAACAAAACAAATACAGACTCACTTAAAAGAGATAGCGATACAGACAGAGGAAGAGACTCAACAAAGGCAGACAATAA
>CM054152.1:9851787-9854287 GCA_028751875.1 Rapana venosa
AGAGAGAGAGAGAGAGAGAGAGGAGAGGAGAGAGAGAGAGAGGAGAGAGAGAGAGAGCGATAGAGAGAGATAGACAGAGACAGCAACAGAGACATACAGACAAACACACACACACACACACACACAGAAACAAGAGATAATAAAAGAATATTGTTTTTAAAAACAGTAACAAAAAAGACAGTGACAAATCAGAAACCACTACAAAAAGTGAAGTAAAAACAATCTTAAATCTTAGAAAGTCTATGACCAAACGAAAAAAAATAATTAAAACTATGACCAAAAATGTGTTTCTTTATATAAAAACCCACACACAAATCAGAAAATCACCCACCCAACTTTTTGACTTTTCAATTGATTAAAAGAATGAATGAACAAGCGACTAAGCGAGAGGAGGATCGGTGTGGGGGGGGGGGGGGGGGGGGGGGGGGGGAGAGAGAGAGAGAGGAGAGAGAGAGAGAGAGGAGAGAGAGGAGGGAGGAGAGAGAGAGAGGAGAGAGAGAGAGAGAGAAACACGAAAAAAAAAAAGAAAGAAAGAAAGAAAGAAAGAAGAAAGAAAGAAAGAACAGAAAGAGAGAAAGAAAAGAACAGAACAAAAAAAAGAAGAAAAGAAAAAAAGAAAAGAAAAGGAAAGACAGAACAGAAAGAAAGAAGGAAGGAAAAGAAAAGGGAACGAGAGAAAAGAAAAGAAAATACAGAACAGAAAAGAAAAGAGAAAAAAAACCAGAAAGCAAGAAAGACAGAACGCACCGAGGTTCACATCCCGCCGAACACGCGCGGCCCTTGGCGATGATGACACAAGGCCGTTCCACTTGGCCAGGCGCAACCCCCGACATCAAAGACGACTGATAATGGCTCGATACCTCCTCACCCCACCCCCACCCCCACGCACACACAACACACACAAAACACACACACCAGC
Organism: Rapana venosa; assembly: GCA_028751875.1. Lineage (NCBI taxonomy): Eukaryota > Metazoa > Mollusca > Gastropoda > Neogastropoda > Muricidae > Rapana > Rapana venosa. Next base: position 9,852,707 of record CM054152.1, read on the forward strand.
TTTCTGCCCTCCCTCCCTCCCTCCCTCCCTCCCTCCCTGCCGCGCCACCACAGACGACTTCTTGCGCCCAACCACACTTTTGACTTCATCCTCCCCCCCCCCCTCCCCCCGCCCTTCCCCAACCTTCTCTCTCTCTCTCTCTCTCTCTCTCTCTCTCTCTCTCTCTCTCTCTCTCTTCTCTCTCTCTCTCTCTCTCTCTCTCTCTCTCTCTCTCTCTCCCCTCTGTTTTTCTACTAAGCTTAGTTTCACAACTGCATGTAAAGATCTGGCAAGTCGAGGTAAACGAAGCTTGTTATTTGTGTTGAAAAAACTACGAATATTGAATAATAACTCTTTTGACTTGTTCATTAAGATATTTGATGCACAGATACAACCCACTGTGTTATATGGTTCAGAAATTTGGGGCTTGGATGCAGCTGTAACTCATTGTGAATCAGTGCACCTCTTTGCTTTAAAGCAGTTTTTAGGCTTAGATAGACGTACACCTAATGATCTTGTTTATAGTGAAACTAATAGATACCCTCTCTCTGTTAATGCTGCTGTAAGATGCATTAGATATTGGATTAAGATTCTGCATATGAATGAGAGCAGGCTACCTTTTAAATCCTACAAGATGCTTTATGATTTAGATGTCAAAGGGAAAAAAACTGGGCAACACAAATACGTACCTGTTTGTGTGAACTCGGGTTTGGATTTGTTTGGCTCAATCAAGGAGTCGGAAATTGTAGAGAGTTTATTAACGCTTTCAGGCAAAGATTGATTGACTGCCGATGGCAGCAATGGAGTGATCATATACAAAACAGTGAAAGATTTCAAATGTACAGACAATTTATAAGTTCCCATGATGTCAAACCTTATCTAAAACTTGATATGGATATACATTTGAAAAGAATTATGTCTAAGTTTAGACTTGGTGTATCAGATATAAATGTTCATAAATTCAGATACAGAGAACATGATATTGACGACCTCAGGCTGCTATGCCCATTATGTAAGCAAGCACCGGAGGATGAAGTACATTTTGTGTTGTGCTGTCCAGTTTTTGAGGATGTTAGGCAGAACTACATCCCTGTTAAATATAGTAGACAGCCTAATTTATTTAGACTCTGTTTACTCCTGGCATCAAGTCATCCTGAGGTTGTGCGCAGCCTCACTTTATATTTGTGTAGAGCTTTCAGAATAAGAGAGATAATGTTATCCTAAGTTATATTTTTGTAGCTGACTTTTTGTTATACAGTAACATGTTGTCTGTGTGTGTGTGTGTGGTGTGTTTTTTTTTAAACCAAAATACTAAGCAGTTCGGCAACCCCCTTCATGTATGGGCCAATGGCCTTTTTGTGAATAAATCATTCGAGTTCGAGTTCGAGTTCTCTCTCCCCCTCTGTGGGTATGTGGGCTGTAGGGAATTACTGACTTACTTGTTTCTTCTTAGTTAATTTAAATGATTATAAATGTCGTCTCTGATAGATGGCTTGAAGGAAGGGAAAAAAAAAAGCAAGTGCATTGCTTATTCAATGTACCATCTGGAAATAAAAAATTTGACTTGACTTGACTTAACTTGACTTGTGCCCAGTTCCCTTC
>CM054152.1:9856787-9879287 GCA_028751875.1 Rapana venosa
GTGGGTAAGTGGGTGATTGGTGGTGTTGGTGGGTGGGTGAGTGGCGTTGGTTGGTGGGTTGGTGGGTGGGGGGTGAAGTGCGTTGGTGGGGTGGGTTGGGTTGTGGTGGGTTGGTGGGTTGGTTGGGTGGGTGGTGAGTGGTGGTGGTGGGTTGGTGGTGGATGAGTGGGTTGGTGGGTTGGGTGGTGGTGGGTGAGTGGGTTGGTTGGGTGGGTTGGTGAGTGGGTGAGTGGATTGGTTGGTGGGTTGGTGGGTGGGTGTGATGTTGGGTTGGTGGGTGGGTTGGGTGAGTGGTGTGAGTGGGGTGGTTGGTGGGTTGGTGGGTGGGTGAGTGGGTTAATTGTGGGTTGGTGGGTTGGTAGGTTGGTTAGCTGGTTTGTTGGTGGGTTAGCTAGCTGGTTGAACAGTGGGAAAGTAGGAGGGTAAACTAGTTGAATGGTGGGTGGGTGGGACAGCTGGTTGCTTGGTGGGTTGGCAGGTTGATTGTCAGTTTTGATTTATGTGTACTTGGTTGGTTAGTTGGTTGAATCGTTGATTGGTGGTTGGGTGTTTGGCTCTAGCTTGTGTGAGGCTGGTTGATTGACAGATTGGTTGATTGGTTGATTGATTAGCTGATGGATTGATTGATCGATGTGTTTGCATTGGTTTCAGTCTGATTGGTTTTTAGTTTGATTGCTCGTTATGGTGGATGACTGGTTGGTATTGTGATTTATCGGTTGGTTGGCTGGTTGGCTGGTTGGCTGGATGATAGTTGGTTGACTGATTGGTTGGTAGGTAGGTTAGGTTGAATGGTTGGTTGAGCAAAAATTAAAATAGAAAATAAACAAAACAAAAAAACAAAAGAAACCCCCCATGATCTCCTATTCTTTATTTCGTAATCTTTTTTCCTACGTAGATCACTAAGTGTCTATAAAAAAATAAAAAAAAAATTAAAAAGCCAAAATAAGACAAAACAAAAAATTCGAAGCCTTCTATTAATACCTCCACCCTCCCCCAAAGTATTAACTATTTCCTCAATGAGGGGAGAGTGTGTGTGTGTGTGTGTGTGTGTGTGTGTGTGTGTGTGTGTGTGTGTGTGTGTGTGTGTGTGTGTGTGTGTGTGTGTGTTGTGTGTCCGCGCGCGTGTGTGTGTGGTGTGTGTGTGTGTGTGTGTGTGTGTGTGTGTGTGTGTGTGTGTGTGTGTGTGTGTGTGTGTGTGTTGTGTGCGCCGTGTGTGTGTTTGTGTGTGTGTGTGTGTGCGGCGCTGTGTGTGTGTGTGTGTATGTGTGTGTGTGCGCCGTGTGTGTGTGTGTGTGTGTGTGTGTGTGTGTGTGTGTGTGTGTGTGTGTGTGTGTGTGTGTGTGTGTGTGTGTGTGTGTGGTGTGTGTGTGTGTGTGTGAGCCGCACTTTCTCTGAGCATCATTTTCGTTGTATGATTCGAAGTGTAATGTACTGATTCGCAAATCTAAAAGTTTCTTCCATGCATGTGAAGTGCTTTCTTTTAGTTTCTTTTGGTTTGGGTTTGTTTGATTTTGTTTGTTCGGGGTTGTTTGGGTTTGTTGTTTGTTTGGGGCTTTTTTACTTTATCACACTGTAATAACGAGCATGCTGAATATATACCAACTCATCAAAGATTAACTGTAACTTGTAAATCCTTATTCTCTTGCAAGTGTAAAATAAAAAAGAGTAAATAAGTTGGTCCCAGTCTGTTTCTTGGTCTTTGATAAATGTCTATCCACACTACACCTTCACCCCCCCCCCCCCCCCTACACCTCCACCCCCCACCCCTCTCCTCTCCCTCCCTCCCTTCCACCTCCTCCCGGCCCCTGATTAACGCTCTATTTAAACAGACAGAAAGAGCGACCCAAGAGTAATTTTTTTAATGAAACAAACAAACAAACAAAAAACCCAACTCGTTGCAGATTTACGGTCTAAAAAGGTAAAGGTGTCCCATAACCTATAAGGTCATAAGGGAGCGAGGCGTCAGAGACCTCACTTCTCTAGGGGCCAGCATATTGAGAGCAGCGCCCATCTCCTCTCCCTCGCTGCTTTACCTTCCCTGACCCTAAAGAGGGCAGGTACCCATTTACAGCTGAGTGAACTGGGGGACTGTACTGAAGCCAGGATTACGGTCTACTGAGGAATAAGTTTGTTAATATACAGAAGTCTCTATCATAATATAATTATCATACCTCTCCACATGCAGCATCATAAGCACCTGTGGAATTATGGGACTCTAGTAGGTCAATAATTCTCACCAGTTGGAATTCTGTAAACCTCCGCCCCCTCCCCCACCCTCCCAACCCCCGCTGCCCCCCCCCCCCCCCCCCCCCCCCCCCCCCCCCCCACCCCACCCCAGGCCATCCCATCAGTGTCAAGATTATCTAGCATGTCCTGTTGACAGATAGTTGCTGGAACTATAATAAAGTCGATCGAGAGACAGAGAGACAGACAGAGACAGAGAGACAGACGAACGGACAACGACAATGACAATGACAATGGTTTATTGTGATAAGCGAGATGCCCATTCACAAGGGGACACTGGGAGGGGGGCGACAGACAGGGCTCACACACACACACACAGACATACACACAAAACACACACACACAGACACACACACAAACAACAACACACACAAAACACACACACACAGACACACACACAACCACACACACACACAACAACACACACACACACACACACAAACAAACCACACACACAACACACACACAACACACACACACAAACACACACACACACAAAACACACACACACAACACAACACACACACACACACACACACACACAGACGAACGGAGAGAGAGAGAGACAGACAGAGAAACTGACAGACGGACAGACGGACGAACAGACAGACAGAGACAAAGACAAAGACACAGTCAGAAACAGACACAGCGAGAAAGAATGTGTGTTTGTGCGTGCGTGCGTGCGTACGCGTGTAATACTGTACACGTGCGTGGATGCATGCGAGCATGCGTGTGCCTGTGGGATCGTATGAGCACGTGCACCCGCGTGTGTGTGTGTGTGTGTGTGTGTGTGTGTGTGTGTGTGTGGTGTGTGTGTGTGTGTGTGTGTGTGTGTGTGCGCGCGCGCGCGTGTGTGTGTGTGTGTATGTGTATGTGTGTGTATGTGTTTGCTGCGTGCGTGCGTGCGTGCGTGCGTGTGTTGTGTGTGTGTGTGTGCGTGCGTGAGAGAGTGGGGGGGGGGGGGGGGGGGAGGAAGCAACACACCAGCTTCAAATTAGAAATCGTTTTCACAGGTAAGCCATACAATCAAGAAAGTTTGTTGTTGTTGTTGTTTTTAAAGGAAGATAAAAGCTTAAAAGGAGGAGTTAAACACAGACATCGAGGGGGAAAAAACTTTCGAAGTAATGGTCTATTTTTTTTCCTTCTTCTTCTTCTTCTTCTCTTGCTTTCTACAATAATTATTAATTCACATAGAATTTTCAGGGGATCCTTCTTCTTCTGTTGCTTTCTACAATAATAAGTAATAAGTTCATATAGAATTTTCAGGGCATCCTTCTCCTTCTCTTGCTTTTTACAATAATAATTGTAAGTTCACATAGAACTTTCAGGGCATCAACAGAAAGGTTGGAGTGGAGGAGAAGCTGACAAACAAAAAACAACAGAAAAAAATATAATAATTATGCAAAGGGGGCAAAAACAAACACGACTTTAAAACATTGTTCCTTCAGAAATGCAAGGAAGAAAAGAAAAAAAGAAATCGAGAAAGACCAGACGGCAAAATTTCAGCTGGAATTTTTTTTTAAGAGAGTAAGGGAAGCGTAGTTACGCGTGCTACAGAGAGGGGAAAAACACTGCAGACGTAAAGAGAGAAAAAAAACACCTATCAAACTGAAGAAAAGAACATTTGAATTGAACAAGGATTTTGCAAGCAAAACCAAAATGAACAACAAACTCCACCAATTTTAAACCCAATCTACCATTTATAACACTCCAACACGCTTTCTATCAACTCAGCAAAAGCAGACAACCGACCGCCCGACCGCCCAATCATACTTTCTTTCTTCTTTCTTTTTTTTTTCAATGTGTCGTCTGCTTCCACACCTCGCAACTGAGTGCCGTATCATTAGTATTTATACCTGCGGCCCCAGCAGCCATCGTCGTCCACCGTCGGTCGAGAAGGCCAGAGGGAATCCGGAATGAGGGAGGGAGAGGGGGAGAGACAGGGAGAAAGACTAGGGGGTGGCTCTTTCTCTTCTCTCTCCTGGTTTCAGCGACCAAGCACACAACAAATCATGTCACACCAATCTGCGCCAACAAGTGGCCACCTTGCCTAGCAGACACACACACACCGTGCCAGGCTTTTCCTACCTCCGGGCCTACGAGAGCCACTGCCAATTGTCATAGCCCTGCCTGCTGCTCTCCCCTTCCTTCCTTCCTTCCTACCTACAGACCCCCAACGCCGAAGGCTTGACGCGCCAACGATCAGCTGTGAAGAAGAGGTGAACACGAGGCAGACAGACCCAGATGAAGATGATGAAGATGAAGCAGCAGTAAGCAGGGAGAGGCAGAAGACACTTCTTCATACACTGCTGACCACGACTTTTCTCTCCACTCTGGGACGACCACGACGATGATGACGACGAGGAAGAAGATGCCAGGCCCTTTAGGTGGCAAGAACGACGACGACAAGGACGACAATGGAAGGAAGATAGCGTGGAGGAAGAGGAGGACGATGAGGTGACTGTGACGAGCAGCGCACACTCCCAGGCTGTTTTGCTTAGAAAGGCACGTGGAAAAGGACGAAGTAAGGCCTTCTGAAGTAACAAGCAAGGCAGAAAAAGAGACCTGCACGGCTGCTGATGAAGGGAGGGAAGGACACAGAGGGGGAGGGGGGGAGGAGAGGAGGGAAGCTGGAGGGGCCCAGGGGGGGTTCTTGGGGGTGGGGGGGAGGGGGGGGAGTGTGAGGCTTTTGTTGTGTACGACAGGTTCCAGCGTGATGAGGAGGGGGCCCAAGAGCCGAGGAGGCCAGGAGAGGAGACGTTCGTACGTTACCTCCCTCCCCTAGCAGCCTACATGTGTGCCGGCCTGCCTGCCCATTGTCAGTCACCCCAGCACAGCACAGCACAGCACAGCACAGCACAGCACTGGCAGTCACACACCGAGTCTACATGCCTACTACTGTACTTCTTGTCGCTTCAAAAGGGGGGGTGTAGAAAAAAACGGGGTGGAAAGGAGAAAAAGACACAGAAAGGAAAAAACCTTTTGCCGTACGCCGCAAACCTTCTTCTCTCCTTCCTCTCCTCCTCCTTCTTCTTCTTCACTTGACTAGCCTACGTCCGTCCGTTCGTCACCACGCTGTCCGTGTACAGACAGACCACCACCACCACCACCACCACCAACCTGTACACACCGACAGACAGCTCCGCTGCTGCTGGCTGCTGCTGCTACAACACGGCCACACCACCACCGCCACCACCACCACTGTCTACCGTCCTCCCTCCCTCGTCTGCTGCACATCTATCCCAGTTACCCCACAGTGGCCACCAGAGGCGCTAGGCTGGCTACCATCCACCATCCAGCCAGATATCTACCAGCCACAAGGCCCGCTCCGCTTCTTTCTCTCCTGGTCATCCTCGCTCTCCCAGCTGACGACACAAAAAATGTCTGCACCGCCCCTTGCCCTCCTCAACACATCAACCGTGTTCATCCTGCCGTCCTCGCTGCTGCTGCTGCTGCTTGTGCCGTCCACGTCGATTTCGGCAGGTAAGTCCCTTCCTTCTCTGTGCTCGCGATGATAAACATGAGAGTAGGCTAGCAGAAGTAGGCTACAGAGCCAACCCGCTACTACTATGGTAGCACCACCACAGTTCAAGTAGTAAGCTTACTACTATACTGCTTCGCTTTCTTCTTCTTCTTGTTCAGTCTCCTTCTTCTTCACCACATAAGTGTTGCCGTGGTGTGTGTTTTTTTTGGAAGGGGTAGGTAGGCTAGGCTAGGCTATACACTGAGATGTATAGTTGTGGTAGGAACGGAAAGGAGTCAGTGCAGGCAAGCAAGCGTTGTGCTAGGCTATGTAGGCTGCTGCCTATGTAGGCTAGCACCAGTAGCAGCAGGCAAGGCAGCTGATCGGAAGAAGAGGGGAATTCCAGTCTAGTGGCGGGGCTAAAAAAGGTGCCAGACGTCACAAGATGGACTGGAATATCGTCTGAGTCAGTGGAGAGCAGGGGGCAGGCAGAAGTAGGTCAGGCTACTGCGCCGCCAGTCCTGGCACCATGCAAGACTAGCCCAGTCAGTCCTACAAGGCTACTAGCCTAGTGCAACATGGCGGGTGGGGTGAAGAAAAAACGAGCAGTACGTGCCAGTGGTACTCCTCTCTCTTTCTCTCTCCCTTCTTTTTCTCTCTGCTCTTTCTCTTCTCTCTGTCAGCTGCAGTGAGGGATTTCATCACCACCAACCAACCCTTCCCTTCTCTCCCCTGCAGCACACCACCACCACCACCACACACAAATTCCTGCAGTTCGAGAGGAAGAAGAAGAAGAAGGAGGGGGGGCGGTATACCCAAAAAAAAGGAGCGAGAGAGATATATATATATAGAAGAAAAGAAACACACACACACACAAAAAAGAAGCGCGCGCGTGCACATACACTACTACCACCATGCACGCACACTCACACACCAACACACCAACACCACGTTGCATCAACGATGATGATGACAACGACGAGGAGGAGGACGCGGTTGGTCCGAACTTCTCGTCACATCTTATGACGAGTACTGAGGAGGGAAGGATGTGGAGAGTCAGTCCAATGACAGTCCTCCCACCCCCACCCCCACCCCCCTTTTCACCCTCCCTTTCCCTCTCCCTCTCCTTCCCTGGCCTTCTGGGTACTAGTGCCTTTCTCAACAGGTCACGGCCAAAAACGAAAAGAGGGGGAGGAAAAAACCAAAGAGAGAGAGAGCGAGAGAGAGAGGCAGGACTGACGACCCATTTCCCGGCCATATGGGTCAAGGCCAGGCCTTGGGTACTGCGGCACGGTACTAGCAGCAGTGGTTGAGGAAGGAGGGGAGGGAGGAGAGGGGAGGCATCGATCGATAAGTTCCAGAGACTCCACTGTACCGGCTCTGCACAGGCAGAGTTCTTCAAGACCTCTTCTTCTTCTTCTTCTTCTTCTTCACCCTTCCCTCCCTTCCACTACCACCACCACCACCACTACCCCACCCACCACCCCCGCTCTCTCCTCTGCTCCTCCTCCTCCTCCTCCTCATCTCCCTCCCTTTTTTGACCCTTCGTTCCCCTCTTCAGTTTTGCTTCTCTTTTTTTTCTCTCTCTCTCTCTTTTTCCCCCTTCTCTTTCTTCTCTCTCTCTCTTCTCTCTCTCTCTCTTTTCCCTCTCTTCTCTCTCTCTCTCTCTCTCTCTCTCTCTCTCTCTCACTCTGTCTCTTCTTCTCTCTGTTCTTTTTTGTTTTGTTTGTTTTTTCTCTTTTTTTCAGCTTGGCAAGAGTACAAAACGGGTCAAGCCACCTGCTTCTGCAGCAATGATACTTTAGAGTTTTGGGTGGATTTTTTTTTGGTTTTTTTTGGGGGGTTAATATTTTTTGGCTATTGTCGATGAATGTTATATTATATATATATATATACTCTTTGTTATTAATATAAATAATTATACAAGTGTGTATATAGATAGATAGATAGATAGATAGATAGATAGATAGATAGATAGATAGATAGATAGATAGATAGATAGATAGATAGATGGATGGATGGATAAATAGATAGATAGATAGATAGATAGATAGATAGATAGATAGAGAGAGAGATAGGTAGAGAGAGAGAGATAGATAGATAGATAGATAGATAGATAGATAGATAGATAGATAGATAGATAGATAGATAGATTACAGATACACAGATATATAGATGGATTTCTATAATATACATAATATATTTATAGATTTCTACATATACAATTATATAATATACTAATATGATATGATATGCTGTACTATAATATACTATAATATGCTATACTATAATATAATATACTAAAATATAATAATACAATACAATATAATACAATATGATATAATGTACTATAATATAATATAATACAATACAATATAAATCTGGCTGAGAATATATAACTAGACTTCGGATCATACATCCAACATGTATCTTTATCCTAAAACTACAGAAGAGTACAGGAGAAATCTTATATTCAAACAAACAGCACGTTTTGACACGACTTCAAAGCGCAACACGATTGCTTTTATTATTCAACAGCAGAGAGATACAGGAAGGATGGAAAGAATGAAGGACACAACGACAAAAAATCAAGTCTGGCCGTCTGCTTTATTCATACATCCTCTCTCTCTCTCTCTCCTCTCTCTCTCTCTCTCTCTCTCTCCTCCTTCTCCTCTCCTCTCTCTTTCTCACAAGTTTCTATCTTTCTCTCTCCTCTGTACTCTCTGCGAAATTTCTCTTTTCTCTTTCTTCATCACACACCGCACTCACACCCACGCATACACATACACACACCCGTGCGCGCGCGCGCGCGTTCGGATTGACAGATCCAAGTGCTGACTATGCTGGTTGCGTGGCTGGCAGTGCCAGAATTATCGATCTTCAGGCAAGGCCAGACAGAGATGGAGAGTGAGAGAGAGAGAGAGAAAGAGAGAGGAGAGGAGAGAGACGCCAGACGGAGTGAACTGTACAGCAATGGCTGTGGCGGCATGGCAGGCAGATCACTGCGCGCGTGCTCTTCTTATGCTAGCAGCTAGCCTTGCTGCCGTGTCCCGTGCCTGGCCTCTAGGCTAGAGCTGGCTGTTCGCTCTCTGTCCCTTTTTCTCCTTTTTCTAGTCTGTCTGTCTGTCTCTCTGTCTGTCTGCCTGCCTGTTGGTCTGTTTGTCTGCTTCCTTCATCCCCCCCTTTTTCTTCCTTGTGTGTGTGCGTGTGTGTGTGTGTGTGTGGTGTTCTATTCTCTCTGCCTCCCTCCCTCTAGTTTCTTCTTCTCTTTCATTTTGTAGGCTATGTCTCTTGTCCTTGAGAGACTCTCTCTCTCTCTCTCTCTCTCTCTCTCTCTCTCTCTCTCTCTCTCTCTCTCTCCTCTCTCTCTCTCTGTGACTCACATTTCTTCTGTTCCGTTTGCCTCTGCACCCCTCTCTTCCATCTAGGTTTATCTCCTCTCAGTTATGAGAACAACCATCATCATCATCTTTATAGTTGTAGTACTACTATACAGATCAGAGTTTCAGAAATAAGACATTCTAAAACCCAAAAAGACATTAACTTCTTCTGCTGCTTCTTCTTCTTCTTCTTCTTCTTCTTCTGCTTCTTCTTCTTCTTCTTCTGCTTCTTCTCCTGCTCCTGCTTCTTCTTCTTCTTCTGCTTCTGCTTCTTCTGCTTCTTCTTCTTCTGCTTGCTGCTCTTTTCTGCTTCTTCTCTCTCTGCTTTCTCTTCTTCTTTCTGCTTCCTGCTTTTCTTCTTCTTCTTCTGCTTCTGCTTCTTCTTCTGCTTCTTCTTCTCTTCTTCTCTTTCTGTGCTTCTTCTTCTGCTTTCTTCTTCTGCTTCTTCTTCTGCTCCTGCTTCTTCTTCTTCTTCTTCTTCTTCTTCTTCTTTCTTCTTCTTCTTCTTCTGCTTCTGCTGCTGCTTCTTCTTCTGCTTCTTTGAACTATTGAACACCAACTATTGGTGTCTGCCATATGAGCAAAATTGCATTGCGCTGCCGTTAAGCGCCTTACCAGTCAGGCCCAGCGCATCTGACTTCGGCGTGGAAGAGGACTATCTTTTAAGTCTTTCTGGGGGAAAGGCAGAACAATGGACCAAGAAGGCAGAAAGTTTACACAGAGGAAGTAACAGAAAGAAAAGGAGCAAGGCAGAAAGAAAGAGAGGGACAGAAAAGAGGGGAATTCCTAGCACAGACTTCCATAAGGAGGGGATACTCTTTACACTGACAGACTCCCGACATCCTCACGGGAGAATTTCCACACCTCAGTACTCAATTGTGGCAAGGAAAATGTCTTTTATTTCTGAAACTGAGACCACCATTAGGCGAGAGCAATGAAGACCTGGCCACCAAATCCATGAGATCAATGTTCATATCTTGCTACACATTGTGGATGAAGATGATGATGATGGTTCTATGAAAAGAAGTTTTCTGTTCTCTATGAGATTTTAAAAAATCTTGTTCATTTTTGTTAGCTTAACTGAATTTTTGGACTGATGTTAAATGAAATGTTTTACAGCCCATTTTCATGCACAAAATCTTTATTTCCTGAACAGTCATTGCAATTCAGCGTGTTTTTTGTTGTTGTTTTTTGGGGAGGGAGGAAATCAAGCAAATAAACATGTATACAACTATTCAGTATGATACAATAATCATAAGCACAATATTGGTTGTTAAACTTAAATCAGAAAATAATTTTGTTTTGATGACGCTGGATTTACGTACAAATGCAGACTGTAGCGCTCTAACACAGTTTTGATAAACGTGTTTAGGGAAGTTTCCGTTCTTTGAGATAAGGTTGCATATGAAACTTGCGCAGTGTTTAGTAATGAACTGCCCTTCTTTCACTCCTCCATTCATCAAAACAAACAAACGTACAAACTTGATCACGGTGATTCACTCACAGTACGCAGTTTGGGGATGGGCACACTAACGACCTTTACTTCACATTCATCTCCCGTGACGATGCCAGGGGCCTGTCAGTGTAAATACCATCCCCACCTTCTGGAAAAATCTGTGCTAGGAATTCCTTCTTTTCTATCCTTCTCTTTGTTTCTGCCTCTTTTTCTTCTTCCTATCACCCTATTCTTGTCCAGTTTCTGCTACCTTCTTGGTCCATTCTCTTCCCTCTTTCCAGAAAGACTTATAACAATTCTCTCCCACGCCGAAGTCGGACGCGTTTGGCCTGACTTGTTAGGCGCTTAACGGCAGCGTGACGCATTTTCGTTCATATGAGAGACAACACTAGTTGCTGTCTGAGCGTTCGACGAAGAAGAATTTCACAGTCTTCTTCTTCTGTTCTTTGGTCACGCTAAACTCTGTAGTCTGGTCTGGCTGGCAGAGTCTGCAGGCTTTGGCCAGTCCCCCCAGTGTTTCCTGGGCTGGGTCATGCCTGGTGCCTCAAGAGTGTTTCCCATTCAAAGTCACCACAGCGGAATAACGCAGAACTGCTGCCTGCCTGGTCACGGGGAATGGAAGCCAAGAAAACTATGGCTGTATGTTATACTAATGGTATCAATGATTACCATGGTTGTCCCCCATATGTGTTGTTATTGGGACAAGATTGAGAGTTAGTAATACAACAAACATATCGTCCAAAAACGGACTGAGGAGAGCTCTGCGTTTAAGTCGTCAGGATCTCTCTCTCTCTCTCTCTCTCTCTCTCCTCTCTCTCTCTCTCTCTCTCTCTCCCTCTCTCTCTCTCTCTCTCTCTCTCCTCTCTCTGTATGTATGTATATATATATGTGTGTGTGTGTGTGTGTGTGTGTGTGTGTGTGTGTGTGTGTGTGTGTGTGTGTGTGTGTGTGTGTGTGTGTGTGTGTGTGTGTGTGTGTGTGTGTGTGTGTGTGTGAGATGACAGAAACCCTGTGATCATCCACTTCCCAGTTTAAGGTCCAGCGATTTTTTCTCTCTCTCTCCCTCTGTCCATTCGGGGTTTTTTGTTTGTTTTTTTGTGGGGGGTTTTCGGGGTGGGGGGTGGGGGGTACTATCATTTTTAAATCAAAATTGCCTTTGAAGCAAAACATTACAGAATTTTGAAAAGGGGAAAAATGTCTGTACATCAACAACTAAAACTCTTATCACCAATGTTGAGATAGGTAAGCTTTGCTGCGAAATGTCTGCACTTAGGTGTTTTGATGATGAAGCGGGTTTTGTTTTGTTGGTTATTATTTGTTGGTTTGCTTGCTTGTTGTTTTTGGGTTGGGTTCTGTTGTTGTTGTTGTTGTTTTTTTGGGGGGTTGGGGGGGGGGGAGATGGGGGGAGGTCGAGGTTAAGGCACTGAGACCATACTTGATAACCTGCTGTGCACGAAAAGGAAAAGAATCAATTATCAACATATTTATATGCAAATACACACAACAAAATTCCGTTTGAAATGTGTTTGACAACAAGACCTTAAAATGAAGTATCCCTCAACAAAGAGATCATCAATGCAAAATTCACGGGCATAGTAGAAATAAATAAATAAAAGCACAACCAAAATCAGAGAACAAATGAAAGAATGCCGACACGAGAAGAGGAATAATGACTGTAGTGTGTAAAAAGTTAAAAACACGTTCACTCATTTAGTCCCCGGACTCACTTTGTCATTGATGGTACTGGACAGATATCTGCAGCAGACTTTATGAGGGATCTCTCCATTTCCAATCTTTTCTGATGGTACTGCAGCAGACTTTATGAGAGAATCTCCATTTTCATCTTTTCTGAGGGCACTGCAGTGGACTTTATGAGAGAATCTCCATTTCCATCTTTTGCTAGACAGCTGGCAAGGTCTGCTGGTCTGCTGAGGAGCTGAGCTGTGTCCCGTTCATTCCTGGATATTTCCTGGTCCACCTCTTGCCTTGGCACATTCAGTAAGTAAAGGATGAGCTTCTTCAGAGAGTGACCCTGGAATATGATACCGTCTGGGACAGGGAGGGGGACAGAGGGTGCGGTGGTGGGGTTATAGAGAGGTGTGTGTGTGTGTGTGTGTGTGGTGTGTGTGTGTGGTGTGTGTGTGTGTGTGTGTGTGTGTGTGTGTGTGTGTGGTGTGATGTGTGTGTGTGTGTGTGTGAGTGAGACAGTGTGGTGTGTGTGTGACAGTGTGGTGTGTGTGTGTGTCTGTGGGTGTGTGAGGTACCAGTTGTTGTGAGACATTGGATCTGGGTGGCAGGATAGCTAAGGAGGGCTCCATGATGACGTGACGCGTGGTGTTCATCGTCTTCTGTAGTTTCATTCAATTTAACGTCTGTCCACTCTTAGTCCCGGGGACGGGATAGCTCAGTGGTCGGAGCACTCGCTTTCCCCCAGCCAAGTTAAGCAGCGTCGAGCGTGGTTACCAGTTGGATGGGTGACCGTTTGCGCACCTTGGCTTCAGTACAGTTCCCCCAGTTCACCCAGCTGTAAATGGGTACCTGTCCTCTTTAGGGTCAGGGAAGGTAAAGCAGCGAGGGAGAGGAGATGGGCGCCGCCCTCAATATGCTGGCCCTAGAGAAGTGAGGTCTCTGACGCCTCGCTCCCCTACGACCTTATAGGTTATGGGACTCCTTTACCTTTACCCTTTCCTTTACCACTCTTAGTGATAGTAGGTCTTCTGTGGTGAAGGCGTCTTGCTTGACCAGTTTGCAACCCTAGCTTTCCATCAGTTCATCAGGAAGGAGTGAGGGGGGTGGAGAGGAAGAGAGAGAGAGAGAGAGAGTCAGGGAGAGGGAGGAGAGAGGAGGGGGGGGGGGGGGGGCAGAGAGACAGACAGAGAGGGACAGAGAAAGAGAGAGAGTTCAGCAGGAAGGTGTGATAGAGAGAGAGTGACAGACAAGACCGACAGACCGACAAATAGAAGGGAGTGGCGGGAATCACAGAAACATTTCTGCTTTAGTTAAAGTTATTAATGATGAATGCATATAATATTATAATTATGTTCCTTACATTTTGTATGTTTTGATTTTGTTTTATCAGAAGAAGAAAAATTGAGGTGGGGGGGGGGGGGGGTATTGTTTTGTTTGGTTCTGGGTTTGTTGGGGGTTTTTAACGAGAGGGCTGGTTTAAAAATGTTTGTTTGCTTATGCCATTTACCCTCTTTAAATAAACTTCAAGTCATTCTAATCAACTCCTTCCTCTCTTCTCTCTCTCTCTCTCTCTCTCTCTCTCTCTCTCTCTCCCTCCTCTCTCTCTCTCCTCTCTCTCTCTCTTCTCTCACTCTCCTCTCTCTCTCTCTCTCTCTCTCTCCTCTACCCCCTCCCCCCCTCTTTGTGGGGTTTTCTTTTTGTACAAACTAGGAGGGGTGGGGAGGGAACGTCTCACACGCACGCGCGAACACATGATCATTTCAATCCCCCTCCCTCCTCCCCTCTCCTCCTTCTTCCCTCACCTTTAATACATCTCCTCCTCCTCCTTCTCCTCCTCCTTCTATTATCTCTGATAGCCGTTGGTACCCTTCCTCCTTCCACCCCTCTCCCCCTCCCCTCCCTCCCCTCCCCACGTCCATTCTCCTCCCAACTGTCCCCCTGTTCACCTTTGTGACTGTTGCCCCTCTAGCCTGCAGTGCTCATACACAAAGCAGGTGCTAAAGAGGCCTCGCTGCATGACACACACACACACACACACACACACACACATACACACATATGCGCGCGCGTGCACGCACGCACACACAGACATACACGCGCGCGCACGCACGCACGCACATAAGAGTCAACACATACACACAACGTGCTCGCGAGCATGCACGCACCGCACAGTCCCACACACACACACAGTCACACATGCACGCACGCACGCACACACACACATACACACTCACACACACAGTGAGACAGAGAGTGAGAGAGGAATGATATGAACATTGCTAAAAACAACAACTTAACACAAACAAACAAACAAGTACTGTACCGCCTCATGTCCATTCACCCATGCTTGTGTCTGTTATTTCTTTGCTATGTTTGTTTATACGTTTGTGTGAATGCTCTCTCTCTCTCTCTCTCATCCTCTCTCTCTCTCTCTCTCTCTCCTCCCTCTCTCCTCCCCTCCCTCCCTCCTCTCCTCTCTCCTCTCTCTCTCTCTCTCATCTTCTTCTCATCTCTCTCTCTCTCTCTCTCTCTCTCTCTCTCTCTTTTTACCCCTCTCCCCCATTCGTATGTCTTTTTGAAGGAACTATTTTCTTATCATCATGTTCACACCCCGGTCAAGTGGGGAATTGACTTCTACTTCCTTCGATCTTCCTGTCTTCCATCTTCCTGTCTTCCTTCTTTCTGTCCTTCCTTCCTTCCTTTCTGCTGTTTCGTTCTTTTGTTTCTGCTGGGTTTTGGTTTTGTTTTGTTTTATTCTTCTGTGTTTACTTTTTTGCATATTAAAAATGAGTCTATGTTATCATTTTTCGCCTAATATCACTTTAAGTGAACAGATGTAAAATTGAAGACACACTCTATGTTATCATCTTGATACAGTTGCCAATTTGTGTATACTGTGATACATATATATTGCGATAAGACTGTTTTCACTTTACTTGTTAGCCTTAGACTTTTCGAAAAGCTTTTCAATCAGATTGCGTTTTCAGCAGTCGGTTGACTCTTTTACCTTCCTCCAAAGGGATGCCAGGGGTCTATCAGTATAAATAGCATCCCCACATTCTGGAAAATCTGTGCTAGAAATTTCCTCTTTTCTATCACTCTCTTTGTTTCTGCCTTGTTCCTTTTCTTCCTGTCATCTCCTCCTTGTCTACTTTCTGCCTTCTTGGTCCATTCTCCTGCCTTTTTTTCCAGAAGGACTTTAAAAAAATAACAATTCTCTCTTATGCCGAAGTCAGATGTGCTGGGTCTGACTTGACAGGCGCTTAATGGCAGCGTGACGTATTTTCGCTCACATGACAGACAACAATAGTTGCTGTCTGAGCGTTCGACGACGACGAAGAAGAAGAAGACTCTTCGAACGACCAGAGAAACCATGCATAGAAAGGAATGATTTTCATGTTACCGTTACGAAACGAATTGAAGAAGTAAGTCGAAATAGAACATAATCCTGACTTAAAGAACAACCAAGAAAACAATCAAAGATCAATTTTCGTGAATTGCATATGTCTACAAAACAGTTGTGCCCATCTGAATGAACTTTGTTTGTATCATTTTCCAGTTACGAAACGATACACTTGACAGTTAAAGGTAAGTCTGGATAATGGACATAACCTCTAGTCGTTAAGAACGAACACCAAGACTACTATCAAGTGCCAGATTTCTGTGGCGGACGCCCACCTCCCCCATATTCTGACCTAAAGTAGTCAGTCACCTCATTTCAAGTTGTGAGGTCTTTCCGGACTGACTGAAAATTGCAGTTCAATAAGGTAAAGGATGCTCTAACCTATGGCTGGGTAGGAACGAAGAGCAGAGATACTTCTCTGAGCGGCAGCATAGTTGAGGACGCCCCATCCCTACTCCTGTGCTTTACCGTTCATCTGACTCCTAAAGAGGCAGCCTAAAGGTACCCTGATACAGCTGGTGAACTGGAACCTTCATAGCTAACTGAAGTCCAAGTTCGTGCAAAGTTCACCCATACAACGTGGTATCAGCGCCGATTGCTTTAACTTGCTGGTGGAAAGCGATGCTACCACTGAGCTATCTCGTCCTCACTTCCATTTGTTATCGTTACAAAATAAAAACTAGTTGACTACAGAGTGGACAGCTCTAAAAGGCTAAATCTTGGTAAATG
This sequence comes from Rapana venosa, assembly GCA_028751875.1. NCBI lineage: Eukaryota > Metazoa > Mollusca > Gastropoda > Neogastropoda > Muricidae > Rapana > Rapana venosa. The sequence continues at coordinate 9,873,152 of CM054152.1, forward strand.
GGATAACCATCTTCATAACGAAAACAAAATACCGAAACAGATTTGTTTGGCAATGTTCTAAACGTAGTTCTAGTCCATGTCCGATACATTTTAATTTGTAAGTCTATAATTCCACATTAATTTGATGTATATTGCAGTCAAATGACGAAAAGCTTCGAACCACAATTTGCCTGCAGTGCTTATTCTAGAATTCTTTGATTCATTTTGTTACAATTTCATTCAACGGAAAAATTAATTAAAACATAAGGTTTTGTCCATGATTAGCCGTTTATTATTCATAGAGCAGGGGAAATAATCCGGGAAAATCCGATGCAATTATCCAGAATCTATAAGATACAACTGACTTTTCAGGGCCAGCTATCTTACAGCAAACAAGACTGTAAATGGAGGTAATTGCCAGCCAATTAGCTGCAGGCTTTTGTCTCCTGTTTTTTGTACACCATCATCATCACCATCATAACCATCTTTTCTCCGTAAATAGCATTATGCTCTGGTCCTGATTCTGTTCCGATTATCTCATATAACAGGGAGCCCTGAATGTGTGTTCCTTTTCTCAAAAAGAAGTTGCATCATCAACAAGGAGACGAGGGTTAGTATGTGATAAACTAGGGCTGTGTAATTATATCATTATAAACTAGGGTTGATGCAATAAACTCAGATTAGTATGTAATGAAGTAGGGCTGTATGTAATAAACTAAGGTTGTGTGTTAGAAACTAGGGTAAAAATGTAATAAACTAGGGTTGTAGCTTTATAATAAACTAGGTTGTGTACGTGTAATAAACAATGCTGTGTACATGCAATAAACTAGGGTTGTATAACAAAATGGGGCTGTATGTAATAAACTAGGGTTCTATAAATTATAATAAACTATGGTTGTATGTAGCAAACTAGGGTTGTATGTAACAAACTAGGATTGTGTACATGTAATAAACTATGGTTGTATTAACAAAGTGGGGTTGTATGTAACAAAGTATGTGATGGCACCTGGACTATCAGTTTAAAAATATCCTGCGAGAGGTGAAAGGGAGGGGGGGGGGGGGGGGGGGGGGGGGGGGGGGGGGGGGGGGGGGGGGGGGGTCATTTGGCTTAAATGGCAGAATGTTTGACGTTTAATCTAAAGGTTACAGGTTCAATTCTCACTGCTAAGCTAGCTGGAAAACAGCCTCCTCTTCGGTACCAATATTTCAGCAGAGGTAAGGAACAGTACGAGGAGAGAGACGAAAAGGCAGACAGAGAAAACGATGGGAAGACAACATCAGAGAGTGGACTGGGTGGCCTTGAGTGGAACGACTTGATATGGAATGCTGAAAACTGCGATGTGGAGGAAGCTGGTTGCAAAACCTTCAGTAGTCTATAAGACTATGGGATAGAGTGAAGGTGAAGTGAAGACTTCAGTCTTCCTTCCAGGCCCATGAGGGTGAGATTTTATACAAAGATTTCATAAAAAGAGGCATAGACAGTCTTGGAGAACAGGCAACTTGGTCTGCAGCCTACCATGTCTGTAATATCTGTTTAAACTATTGATTGTTTGTCATTGGTTGCACGACTGTGTAAGATTGGGTTGAATGCATGCACATTGATTTGTCTTTGCAAGATATAACGCTATATAAGTTCCATTTCTTATTATGATTATTTATTATGATTATTTATTATTATTATTATTATTTTTATTATTATTATTATAACTTAAACCCTCTATTCCCGCCTCTCGAAGATAAGATGATTGCCAGATACTGTGGGGGAAAAAGAACGAAAGTAAGAAAGAAAAAAAAAACCTGCTGAAAGGTTGTGGGGATCGATGGGAAAGGTACAGGTCTATGAATTCCATTCAAGAACGGCCATGATTTCTGGCGCTGAAGCATAATACCAAAGACATACGCCTGTAGTTTTGCGCACGCACACACACACACCAGTACAATGAGGATCCCTAATGGCAAAGCCGCCATTCTTGACCATCAATAATAATAATAATAATGTATGGAATTTATATAGCATCTTTCTTGTCCAGTGTCGGCGACAGAGTGATGTGAAGTGGCGCCCGAATGCCCCTCTTTAGTCTCCATCATAACAGCGGGGAAATCTTTACCTCAATAGAGGATTGTCTGTCTACTAGCGAGGCGCCAGAACTCCAAATCAGAAACGGCTTGAGGGAGAACAAGCATTCCAAATACTGGCTTAAGGGACGCCTCACACGACCCGCTTGTTCAGATGATGAAATTACTGAATGTTGTGCTGTTGCTTCGTTGCTACATGGAGAATGCATATAGGTAACAAGTTGGTATCAGTTCACGTGGAGATCTGTTGGATAAAGAAAGAACACTGTTTCTCTTCCCAGGCTTATTCGGCCGGCAGCAAAGTAGTTTCCTGTTTTCATAGTTAGCTTCCTACCCTATCCCCACTGAAATTATCACAGTTCTGGTTCAGCTGGGTTAGGACCTGACTTGTTTTCTTGCGTGTGTGTTCGGTCAAAAGTTCTCACAAGCTGACCAGTTCTTCCTGCTGTCATTCTGACATTTCTAGGAAGGTCAGAAAGATAGTTCTGGTAGACTGTTTGTCTACCACCTTCACTCAGATTAGACATGTTCAAAATCTGTTTAATCTACTTTAAAACAAAATGGGGCAACATGTCTCTTTAACAGAGTTTGTATCTAACTCAACGCTTACATCCTTGAAGATTTTATCTATTTATTTTTATTTATTCATTCTTTTATTTCTAGGATAATGGAATAAGCACTCATGTGCTTTGTTACTTCCAGTCTCCGCGTGTATGCAGTTTTGTAAATCTTAATAATGGAATAAGCATTCATGTGCTTTTTTTTACATCCAGTCCCTATGTGTACACAGTTTTATAAATTTTGTCATCCGTTCCCAACACTCGGCTTGAGGGTTAGGGTAGGGTGTCTTTTCTATCACTTCTCCTCCCAGCTATCAACTTGCTCAGTCGGACCGAGTGTGCGTGCACCCCTTCATAAAAAGACACTCTGCCAGCCTCTGCCACCGCCACTGCTGCCGCTGTCGGTGCCAGTGCCGGTGCCTGTGGTGGTGGTGGTGGTGGAGGTGGTGATGGTGGTGGTGATGGTGGTGGTGGTGGTGTGGCCTTGATGGTCGGCGACCATGAGCGGTGCCTGTCTCACTGCGGCATTATCATCTTGGCGGCACCTCCTAACCTTGAGATGGCTGGCCTGCCTGGCCGCTGCACGAGTGATTTGCCTTCTGCCTGTCTGCCTGTCTGTCTGTCTGCCTGTCTGTCTGTCTGTTTGTCACTCTCCGAAATGACAGTGCCTGCCCTGTGCATGCTAAATCCAACGCACATGACCACAAACCCGTTTTTCTTCCTCCAGCCCTCCCCCCCCCCCCCTCTCCTCCCTCCATCTCTCTCTCTCTCTCTCTCTCTCTCTCTCTCTCTCTCTCTCTCTCTCTCTCTCTGACAGAACTGCTATTACTATTATGGTCTTTTGAGCTGCGGTCTCAATAGGACTTGACTGGGAGTGGGGGTCAGTCCTCCTTGCTTTTGGCTGTCCTCTGACTGCTGCAATCTGATGGTACTTGACTTTGTAGGTCCAAGTCACATTCAGTCGTGGAACTGTTGGCGGGAGGGACTCTCTGCTATTGTTTTGTAGTCCAGAGAGCGCCACACTCCATGAGAGAGAGAGAAGATAGCGATCTATACAGTAGATTACAGTCCTCCGGGAAAATCTGCATTTTTCCCATTTTTACGACAAGGTCGTTCATCAGTTTTGTATTATTGTGTTTTTAGGGATGGTTTTTGGTGTGTGTGTGTGTGGGGAGGGGGGGGGTGTCTTTTTTTCTTTTCTTTTTGTGGTTGGGTCCTTGTTTTTTTCTTTGTTTCTTTTTTTTTTTTTTTGGAGGGGGGGAGATTGTACATTTCTCTAATAAAGATTTCCATACAAAGCCTTTCTTCTTTGCTGCCTCCTCTATACTATAACTCCAAGTGTTGAAAAAGAATAGAAAGAACACACACTCACACTTACACACACACACACACACACACACACTTGCACACACACACACACACACACTTGCACACACACACTTACACACACACACACTTACACACTCACTCACACACACAAACACACACACACACAAACACAAAGAATAAAAGAAATAAACTACACAAACAAAAACCACAAAACCCTTACCAACGAACCACTGAACATATATATACAATGCAAACACATAACAAACCAAAAATTCGGCACACTCACTCGTCAATATTAAATAGTTACTTCGCTTCAAAGGAGACGGGAACAATGACTCTGTGAAGTGTTGAAAAAATTACTTTTCACGGTGAAAAATAACTCCTAAAGAAAATAACTTCTGACGACAAATGACTTTAAATGGTCAAAATCATACTCCTATAAAAAATAATTTTCCCACAAACTTTTTTGTTCGCCTTAATTATGCTAACAATAAATAATAATAATCATCAGGATAAGGAGAAGAAGAAAACAGAAGAAGAACAACAACAAGAAGAAGAACAAGAACAACAAGAACAAGAATTGTGAAGCAGAAAAATGTCGAAGAAGAATTGCGAAGAAGAAGACGAAGAACAAGAACAAGAGGAACAAGAAGAAGAATTGCGAAGAAAAAGAACTTGCCAAAAAAGAAGTTTCAGCGTGAAAATGAATTTCATTCCACAAACTCCATATCGCATTCATGACAGTCAGACTAAAAACGTCGCCACAAACCAACTCTGGCCTCAGAAATCCAATAGCCAACAGTTCAGACCCCAACCATGGAAAGGTCAACAGCTTTCTATGGGTACTAACTAAGCAGCTCCAGGAAACACCCTCAGGAACAAACTCCATGAAGGTTCCTCTGCGATTTCACAAGATTATAATTATAGTCAGAGAGTGTATAGACTATTTAGTGCAGTTTGCGATGATAAAGTATTCTAGGTTTAAGATGTCATGATAGTGGTTGAACCAGAAGACGGTTCTGTCTTTGTGTACTATTTGTGTGTCTGTCTGTCTGTCCGTCTGTGTCTCTCTCTCTCTCTCTTGTGTATGTGTGTGAATGAGTGAGTGAGTGAGTGTGTGAGTGAGTGAATGAGTGCGTGTGTGTGTGTGTGTGTGTGTGTGTGTGTGTGTGTGTGTGTGTGTGTGTGTGTGTGTGTGGGGGGGGATATTCTGTCTTCTGTATTTTTGTTAACATGTTACAATATCTTTATCTTCCCTTTTTTTTGAAAAAACCAACAAAGAAAGGTTAAACGATTAAATGGAACTGAATTAAATCAAACTGTGTGCGTGTGTGTGAATATGTGAGAGTGTGTGTGTGTCTGTCTGTCTGTCTGTACGAGTGTGTGTATGTGTGTGTTTTGTGTGTGTATATGATTGCGTGTGTGTGGGGGTAGTATACGAGTCTGTACTATAAATGTGTTTATGCCTCCCACTTATTATTTTTTTTACCCTCACTTCTTCCTTCCTTCCCTCACCCTCTTTTTTTCTCTCTCTCTCCTTCCTCTACATCACCACCATCCCATCCCAACTCAACCCCCACCCTCTCCCTAACCTCTCCCTAACCCCCCTCCCCACCCCCATTCCCAACTGTTAATACTGCCATGTTGGAGATGGTAGAGGATGCGAAGGACAATTCTGTCTGTACTCCTAGCCACACACAAAAAAAAACCCCAAAAAACAAAAAACAAAAAAAAGAAACAAAAACCCCCCACAAAAAACTCGGTGTGAGGGGAGGCCTCTGCCTCACACAATTATTGATTTTTCCTTTTTCTCTCTCCCTCTCTCACTCCCCCTCTCTCCCTCCTCTCCACTGAACACCAGCAAGTACCCCCGTGCACCCCCTCCCTCCTTCTCCCCCTCCCCTCTCTCTTGCTCTCTCTCTCTGTCTCTCTCTGTGGGGGATTGGAGGGAGGGGGATAGTCATTCATTTCTTGGATGGTTTCTAGATTTTTTTTTTAAAAAGGGGGGGAAATGGGGGGTGTTGTAATCGAAAACTTGTTGGTGGTTTGTTGGGGTGTTTTTTTTTAAAAAGTAACTTTTCTCATGTGTTGACTGTAAGACCAGTTGGGGTGACTCAACATGCTCGGACTCTCTCTGTCTGTCTCTCTCTGTCTGTCTCTCTTGTCTGTCTCTCTCTGTCTGTCTCTCTCTC
>CM054152.1:9886787-9894287 GCA_028751875.1 Rapana venosa
AATCTTCTTCTTCTTTGTCGTCGTCGCCGTCGTCGTCGAACGCTCAGACAGCATCTATTGTTGTCTTGTCATAGGAGCGAAAGTGCCAATGCGCTGCCGTTAAGCGCCTGACAAGTCAGGCCCAGCACATCCGACCTCGACGTGGGAAAGAATTGGTATCTTTTTATATCTTTTCTCTTTTTTTTAAATCTTATTATAGTCTTTTGTTGGGAAAGGGGGGGGGGGGGGGGACGAGCAAGAGAATGGACCAAGAAGGCAGAAAAACAGACAAGATGAGGTCACAGGAAGAAAAAGGAAAAAGGCAAAAAATAAAGAGAGGGATAGAAAAGAGGGAATTCCTAGCACGGATATTTCCAGAAGGTGGGGATGCTGCATATACTGACAGGCCCCTGGCATCCCTACAGGGGAAAACAAATCTTAAAATGTGATGATGAGGAGGAAATAGAAGAGAAAAATGGGAAAGTATTTTGCAACGCACACACAATGCAAATGTGCAATTTAGCATGGAATGAGACAACATTTTTCTTGTTGTTTTGTTTTGTTTAGATTTGTTTGATGTTGGGTTTGTTTCGCTCCTCGGCTAGGGCTCCGCAGGGTTCCACCAATGATGAGACTGTACGTATACGACTGTTTTCACCCACCATTAAGGTAGCCGTATTCTGACTTCGGGGAAGACAACGCTTGATACTTCAGGTTCTTGAATTTAATGTGAATTGTTTTGGGTTTGTTTGTTGTTTTACTCATGTTTAAAATCACTCACCTGTCGGGTATCTTCGAGTTCAGCGTTAATCGAATCATTAATTAAAATCACTAATGGAACACACAAAACAACACAAAACTGAAGAAAAAAAACTGAAGAAAAAAACAACCAAACAAACAATACACTGCATAAATGCGGGTCTACACAAAGACGCTTATGACAGTTTCTATTAACCAGTTTAAAAAAAAGAAGTAATAATAATAATCAGGTCACAATAAAAGCGCCAACTGATTTAATCCTTTTAAGCATTTCTTGACAAATAGAAGAAAACAAATCGATGATGAGACATACATTACATTACCCAGGTAAAGCTTTTTTGTTGTTAACCAGTGGCAAAGAACAAGGAAAATATCAGGTGAGAGGGAAAGAGAGGGAGGGAGAAGGAGAGAGAGGGAGGAGAGAGAGAGAGAGAGAGAGAGAGAGAGAGAGAGAGAGAGAGAGCGCGTGCATGTGAGTGTGCGTGCGTGTGTGTGTGTGTGTGTGTGTGTGTGTGTGTGTGTGTGTGTGTGTGTGTGTGTGTGTGTGTGTGTGTGTGTGCATTGTGTGTGTGTGTGTGTGCGTGCGTGCGTGCCTGTGTGTGTGTGTGTGTGTGTGTGTGTGTGTGTGTGTGTGTGTGTGTGTGTGTGTGTGTGTGTGTGTAGCACGGAATTTCCAGAAAGTGAGAACACTTTCCATACCGTATACGCGTACAACAGAATAACAAACGATTACAATAACGAAGATGTCCTTAACAATAATGAGGGTGTCCCTAACACAACTTGAGACCTCATAAATGTCGCGCTAAAAAAAAAAAAATTTAAACAGACCAAAAAACAACAACAAACGTGATACCAAGACTAAAACGTAAAAGATCCCGTCCAAGACTAAACAACACACATAATTCTATCTCCTCCCATCCTCTCAATGACTCACACACTAAATTAACACAATAAACCTAAACGAGACTATTTCCATCCATAACCTCTACAATAAACTACACCCCCCAAAAAAAAATCCCGTTTTCAGAATTCTTCATCACCTACAGCACCCTCCCCCCCTACACACACACCACCCCATCTCTCTTTTCCCACACCCCAGACTGTTAATGTGATACGATGACAAACTAATAAAGTGACAGTCACAATTTCACAACAGAGTGACACCCGTAGAACAAGAAAGCAATAATGTGTGTTAATTGCTACTACGAAGGCCGAGTATTTCTGCGAAACAGGAGAAGGTATAGTAGCAGTACTAACGAAACTGCTGTCACCTACTAAGACCATTCCCCCCTATACTGCACAGGAGAGGTAGTGAAGTACCCTGACAATGAAATAATGGGACTGACTCTAGTCTCCAATAATAGTGACTGTCGGATCGTAACGAAGTGGAATAATGATGATCATCATCTGTCATCAATTCACTTCTGAAGGTAGATGGTTTTTGGAGGGGGTTTTTTGGTTGTTTTTTTGCTTTGCTATAAAGTCTTTTTTAATGGTTGTGAAGTACCCACCAAAAGTGGAGAAAACGTTGTGTTTATATATTCACCGTTTCTGCTTTTCTAGAAATCAGAACGTCTTCATAAAAGATAACAACTCTTCTCCCTCGCCGAACGAAGTCGGAGGCGCTGGGCCTGACTTGTCAGGCGCTTAATGGCAGCAGCGCAACGCGTTTTCGCTGGTTTAAGAGACAACAATAGTTGCTGCCTGAGCGTTCGACGAAGACGATCGTTTTGTTTCTGTGCTACAGAATTTTTCCAGTCGAAGACGATGAGAGTTTGGAAGGATATGATTATCATGTTTCTGTAACGTTTGTTAATCATCAACTGTATTTCAAGACAGCAATTCAAGATCTTAACAGAAACCCACCCGGTTAAGTGAAGGTAAAAGGTATTCCCACAGCCTATGCAGTCGTTAGGGAGCGAGGTGTCAGAGACCTCAGCTTCTCCAGGGGCCAGCGTTTTGAGGGCAGCGCAGTTCCAGCTTTTTCACGCTTTATATTCGGAAATGATGATGATGATGGTGATGATGGTGACGATGATGATGATGAGGAGGAGGAGGAGGAGGAGGAGGAGGAGGAGGAGCTGTCATTAAAATTAGTATTATCATCATCCCTATATATATGATCATCATCATCATCATCATCGTTATGTTGTTGTTGTTGTTGTTGTTGTTGTTGTTGTTGTTGTTATTATTACTAATATTATCATTATTATTAATTATTACTAATATTATCATTATTATATTATTATTATTATTATTATTATTATTATTGTTGTTGTTGTTGTTGTTGTTGTCGTGGTCGTGGTCGTTGTTATCATTGTGCACGCCTCAACTGGAAGTAATGATATGTTGTTATCATCATCATCCTCACTGTTGTTGTTGTTATTATTATTATTATTATTATTATTATCATCATCATCATCATCATCATCATCATATCCCCGAAGTCAAAATGCAGCTACCTTCATGGTGGGAAAAATCGGTCGCTTACACAAAAATCTCACCTTTGGTGAACCTCAGAGTTCTAGAGGAGGAATGAAAATGTTGTTGTTGATGTTGTTATTATTATTATTATTGTTGTTGTTGTTATCATTATTATTATTGTTGTATTATTATCATATTATTTTGTTGTTATTGTTGTTATTATTATCATTATATTATTGTTGTTATTGTTATTGTTCTTGTTATTGTTCGTTTCTATCAATAAATGTATGATGAAATATATTTCCAGAAAAAAAAAATCCTTCAAGGCCAATATCACACGAGTTTAAAAGTCGGGGATTAGGGGGAAAGGGGGGGGGGGGGGGGGGGGGGATTTCTTGACTTATGTTAATTGTTCGCGTTATACGTTGATGCTTTTGATAATAAAAGAGCGCTCATAGTCTATTTTATACTTTCTGTCTCTGTCTCTGTCTGTCTCTGTCTCTGTCTGTGCTTATTCCATTATCCTCGATATAAAATATTTTTTTTAAAAGATATATATGTATGTATGCATGTATGTATGTATGCATGTATGTACGTATGCATGTATGTATGTATGTATATGTATATGTGTGTGTGTGTGTGTGTGTGTGTGTGTGTGTGTGTGTGTGTGTGTGTGTGTGTGTGTGTTGTGTGTGTGTGTGTGTGTGTGTGTGTGTGTGTGAATGCGTCATACAAAGTCTTCTTGAAGTTCTTTTACTTCTTGTTGGGCGTTTCCCAGCATAACATCCTGGTGGTCCACCCTTCAGATCTACTAACTGTTGGTGAACCGCCTGGAAACATTCCCAAAACATTTCCAAACATTTCCAAAACATTTCCATATTGATGAATTTTCCTGAGGGTTTTTTGTTTACAGGACTATAAACTTTAATGGGGTCTCCTTGCCTAGTGAAAACTTTTAAAGGTTTTTCCACAAGATGACTTTGAAAAAACATATTCAGTCTATCCCATATTCAGTCTATCCCATATTCAGTCTATCCCATATTCAGTCTATCCCGTAATATTCAGTCTATCCCGTAATATTCAGTCTATCCCGTAATATTCAGTCTATCCCATAACCAGTCTATCCCATATCCAGTCTGTCCCATATCCAGTCTATCCCATATCCAGTCTATCCCATATTCAGTCTATCCTACATTCAGTGTACTCCACATTCAGCTTATACCGTATTCAGTCTATTCCATATTCAGACTATCTCACATCCAGTCTGTCCTATATTCAGTCTATCCCATAATTATTTAGACTATCCCATATTCGGTCTATCCCAAATTCAGTCTATCCCAAAATACATCTAACAATCTCTTTGAATTTTCTGTCTTGTGGACCTTTTTTCTTTTGAAGTTAATGCCGTTTGTTTGAAAACGTTTATCAATATAACACGAATCTATAAACCTTAATTTTGCAGTATTTAAAAAACAATTGTCATAAAAACCCAGAAATTCTGAAAGCCATTACGTTTGAAATCTCCTCTTTTTCATGTTCTATGTTGTATTCAAATGACTGTTTGTTTGTTTATTTGTTTGTTTGTTTGTTTGTTGGAATCATGTTGACTCAAACTAGCCGAACATCTACTGCTTCGGCGACTAACTTGGCCTGTACACAAGTGCAGAAAAACCATACGCGCGCGCGCGCACACACAAACACACACACACACACACACACACGCACACACATCGTCTAATATCACTTAAAGTAAACAGACGTAACATCGAACGAACACACACACACACACACACACACACACACACACACACCATACACAGCTAATCGAAAATATGCCATACAGTTTGCACATTACTCTTTAAAAGACACATGCATGCACACACACACACACACACACACACACACACACACACACAACAAAGGTACACCGGTTGTCCAAATAGCTGAACGTTAACAGCCCTACATGACGCTATCCAGAATTACTCCCTATTCTGCCGTATCGATTTCTGCCACTTTTATACTCCTACGTTTCTGCCACTTTATTCTACTCCATGTTTCTGCCAAGTTTATATGCTCACATGTTTCTGCCGTTTAGGCTTCCGTGTTTCTGCAAATGTTATGCTCCACGTTTCTGTCCAGTTCATTGCTCCTCCATGTTTCTGCTCCAATTTATTTTTAATAAGCTCCGTGTTTCTGCCAGGCTTATATACTCCCATGTTTCTGCTTCCCAATTTTTTTAATAAGCTCCACGTTTCTGCCCAGTTTATATATTCCATGTTTCTGCCCCCAATTTGTAAGCTCCATGTTTCTGCTAGATTTATATACTCCATGTTTCTGCCCAATTTTTGTTTTTATAAACTTCTATGTTTCTGCCAAGTTTATAAGTATACTCCCATCACGTTTCTGTCACTTAATCATGCCATTATATGCTTTTCCAATTGATTTGAAACCATTTTGGCCACTAAGTACTTGGGTGAAGAAAGTTTTAAAAAATGACCCACACTCCTTTCGTCCCCCCCCCCCCCCCCCCACCAGCCCCACCTCCCTCCTGCTCCACCTCCCCCACCCCCACCTCCCTCCATCCACACCAATTCCATTGATGAGAAAGAATCCGTCAGTCAGTCAGCCTGCAATGCAAGGCCCATCATCATCCTCATCATCATCATCCCATCATCATCCCAGTCAATATGTTCCTCCACAGCCCATTAATTTCCTCCTCGTCCACCAACCAAAGGCCAAGTCAAGACTGAATTCAAGGCTGATATTTTTCCCCCCCTTCCAATTCGCTATTGAACTCTCTATTCAACAACAACAACAACAACAGGACCCACCAAATTATCCCCCTCCTCCTCCTCCTTCTTCTTTCTGAAAAAAAAACTTTCTCTCTCTCCTCTCTCTCTCTCTCTCTCTCTCTCTCTCTCTCTCTCTCTCTCTCTCTCTCTCTCTCTCTCTCTCTCTCTCTCTCTCACACACACACACAGACTCTCTCTTCAACAAGCCGGACCGTCGTCATGATTATCATCATCATAGTCGTCATCGTCGTCGTAGTAGTAGTAGTAGTCGTCGTCATCGCCATCATCAATGGCTGCGGCAGCAGCAGCAGCAGCATTTCTCTCTGCTGCCTGTGCCCCCCTCCCTCCCCCCCCCCCCCCCCCCCCCCCCCCCACCCCACCCCCCAATCCTCATCTCACCCGGCAGTTCAAGGTTACTGGTCTTGTTACAATTTAACCCTTCACATCCTAGTAGTAGTAGTAGTAGTAGTCGTGGTGGTAGTGAAGTGAGGACCGACCCACCACACCCACACACCGACGGACCGACCACTACTACCACAAGGCTACCTCTTCTTCTCTTCATGCTGCTGCTGCTGCTACTGCTGCCAGCTTTGCCTTGATGCTGCTGCTGCTGCTGCTGCTGGTAGTGGTGGTAGTGGTAGTGGTGGTGGTGGTAAGGGTGAGAGTAGCGGTGGTGGTGGCGGTGGTGGTAGTAGTGGTGGTGGTGGTGGCGGTGGTAGTGGTGGTGGTGGTGGTGGTGGCGGTGCCGGCACGGCTCCAGACTTCGTCAATCTGCTCGCCTGGCACTCCAGGCAGTTCAAGGCCGAGCGTTCGCATTTAGCCCATCATATTGCAGCACCCAGAGCCGTCAGCACATCAGACCACCACTGTCTCCCTCCCTGCCTCCCTCCCTCATCCCTCCCTCATCTCTCTCTCTCTCTTCTCTCTCTCTCCATCCATCCCCCTTCTCTCTTGTTCATCTTCCTTCCCTCCTTCCCTCCATCTCCACCTCCGTCCTTACCCCCTTCCGCTTTTCTCCCCTGCCCTCTTGTCAGTTCAAGGCTAACTAGTAGCATTGGGTGATGGCATGAGAGGGAGGGAGAGAGAGGGGGGAGAGAGAGGAGGGAGAGAGGGGGGGGGGAGATTGAAGGCCAGAAAAAAGGAGGGGGGAGAGTGGGTAAGGAAGGGAGGGAGGGTAGGAAGGAGGCTGACAGAGAGAGACAGACAGACAGACAGAGAGACTGAGGAGAAGGACGAATAAAAGAAAGACAGACAGACGGGAAGATAAGAAAGATGGACAAACTGGGAGGTAGGTACAAGAAGAGAGAGAGAGAGAGATGAGGGGGGGGGGGGGGGGGGGGGGGGGGGAGGGGGGGGGGAGAGGAGAGAGAGAGAGAGAGAGAGGAGAGAGAGAGAGAGATTGTTATAAGCTGTGCCATCTTTGTTGTGTAAAAAAATTGATTTTTCACTAAAAGAGCGAGCGAAATGAGTTCATGAGTTGATAGATAGATAGATAGATAGATAGATAGATAGATAGATAGATAGATAGATCGACTTGTTAAAAGCT
>CM054152.1:9901787-9906787 GCA_028751875.1 Rapana venosa
ACACACACACACACACAACACAACACAACTAAACATACACACCCAACACAACACACACACCCAACACAACACCCCCACACATACACCCACAACAACACCCACAACACATACAAACAACACACCCACACCCTCACTCGCGCGCGCGCGCACACACACACACACACCAAAACACCACACACACACACACACACACACACCGCCCCAACCCACCAACCACCACCACCCCCACTCCACCCACCCACCCACCCATCCCTCAAACACACACACAAGCCATACAGTCAGCTAGCTAGCTATACAGGAACAGCTAGCTAGCACGCAAAGCAACTAGGCTAGGCTAGTATGGTCTCTACTACTATACTGGGCTACAGCAGGGCTATAGGATATAGGGAGTGAGGGGGGTGGGGTGGGGTGGGTGGGAGATGGAGCTGTTATTTATCAAGGCGAGTGCCCTAGCCAAAAAAAGTCGGTCAGGTTAGCAGCCTAGGTTAAGTTGGGCTAGAATAGGTTAGGTGGTGAGTGAGTGAATGGGTGAGTGAATGGGTGAGTGAGTGAGTATACAGGGAGAGCTCTGTGTTTGAGACTCCTCCACATAATAGGCAGTACGTACAGGCAGGCAGGCATGCCACCTTCAACATGCCTATTCAAGATTTCGGTCACACGACACACACGCGCGCGCGCGCGTGCCTGCGTGTGTGCATGCACGCGCACACACACATATACACAGGCGCGCATGGACACACACACTCACAGAGATGCACATACCTACTCCTCTGAAAGGCAGACCAGGTTAAGGTTAGATGAGAGAGAGAGAGAGAGTCAAGTCAAGTCAAGTCAAATTTTTATTTCCAGATGGTACGTTGAATAAGCAATGCATTTGCTTTTTTTCTTCATCAAGCCATCTATCTAGGAACAAAAACCTTGATCAATATTATCTAAGTACATTATTACCATAACCAATAATAATAAAGCTAAATCCATATAGTGTGTGTGTGTGGGGGGGGGGGGGGGGGGGGGGGGGGGGGGGGGTTTGCGCGCGCGGATCGTATGCATGGGTTTTTCCTCTAAGTGCTTTGTTTTGGGTTTTGTTAAAGTTTCCTTTCTTTCTTTCTTTCTTTCTTTCTTTCTTTTCTTTTCTTTTGTGTGTGGGAGTGGAGAGAGGAGAGGGGGGGGGGGGTGTTGTTTAGTTTAGTTGTTTTTTGTATTTCCAAATCCAAAATTCCCAGCCAGTTGATGACCTTACTACCTTCATGTATATTCATCACCTAGAAATGTGAACCCTCTACTGCTGATTCGACCCCCTCCCCTCCTCTCCTCTCCCCTCCCACCCCCAACCCCCCATCCCTACCTCCATCCCCCAACCCCCCACATCTCCACCCCTCACCCATCTTACCTTCTTCTACAAGCCTGAATAGATAAGAGACAGTGGAGTTTTGGTGTTTTGAGTGTGTTTGTGTGTGGTGGGGGGGGGGGGGGGGGGGGGGGGGGAAGGGTGGTGAGGGAGCGTGTTTGTGGTGTGTGGTGTGTGTGTGTGTGTGTGTTTGTGTGGTGAGTGTGTGTGGTTTTTGTTTTGTTTTTGGCTGGGTTTTTCTCATAAATTTGTATGGCTGGCTCCCTCCCCCCCCCCCCCTACCTCTATCTATCTCTCTCTCTCTCTCCTCTCTCTCTCCTCTCTCTCTCTCTCTCTCTCTCTCTCTCTCTCACGTTTATTAGGATGGGCGTGGAGGAGGGGGGGGGGAGGGGTTAAGAAAGGATAAGGAAGTTGAAGGTGATAAAGGGGAATGGTGGTGGTGGTGGTGGTGGTGGTGGGGGTAACCAGTTGCTATATTGACTTTTTCCACATAACATCTTTGACCTTCCACCACCCCCCACCCCCCAACCCCGCCCCCTCTCCTCCCCTTTTCTCTCTCTACCCTGGGAAATCCACCCACATAACACCCTCCTCCACCCCTCCCTCCCCCTGAACACCATCTTCTCTGCCCCCTCCCCCCCCCCCCTACCCTCTTCTCTCTCTCCTCTCTCTCTCTCTCTCTCTATCTCTCTATCTCTCTATCTCTCTCTCTCTCCTCTCTCTCTCTCTCTCTCCCCCCCATGTGATCCCCACCCTCCTTTCAAAAACAAAAAAAGGATTAAGATTAGCTTAGTACATTAAATCCCCAGATTAGCAAAAAGCAAGGGTAAAGAATAGAGAAGGAGTGAGGTCACCCTGACCTTTCTATCCCCCTCCCCCTATCTCACCCACTTCCAGCATTTTTGTAAAAAATCACATTCCATTGTCATGGGTGGTTTTGGTTTTTTTTTGAAAAGTGTTCCTGTAATTTTTCTCTCTTTTCCCTTTTCTTTCTATGCAGAAAATCTGGGTCATTCTACTAAAGTTCGTTCAAGCGTATGTGAGAGTGTAATTTTTTTTTTTCTCAGTAAAACCACCCAGGGTGGTGTGTGTGTGTGTAGATAGATAGATAGATAGATAATGATTTCAGGAGGCACCGTGGTCGAGTGGTTTAGGCGGTCAACTCGTGATCCAGAGGTCGTGGGTTCGATCCCCGCTCGGCTCGGTGTTGTGTCCTTGGGAAAGACACTTTACTCCTATTTTCCTCACTCCACCCAGGTGTACAAGTGGGTACCAGCTCTGCTGGGGAAGTATCTGGCGACAGACTAGCGTCCTGTCACAGGGGTGGTGAAAAACCATCAGTTCGCTTAACGCTACAGAAACCGGGATAAGCTCCGGCTCTATGGGCCTTCTGGCTCGAAAGAACATACTTAGATAATGATTGTAGATGGCTGACTAGGCATCTATGTCCTCTAATTCTTTGAAACAAAATTTCACCATTTCTAAACAACAAACGTGTCTTCGAAATAAGCTTTTAGTTTTATGATGCCTGAACAAGCTGTTGTCAAAATGGCATTATCTATCTCTGCATCTTTCCAACATTTCCTCAGGGTGTGGGTGGGTGTGCGTGCGAGTGTTCAAATATATATAAATATATAATATATATATATATATAATATATATATATATATATATATCTCGACAAATATTGAACAACTACCACCTAACGCCCTACTGCGCGCCCCAAATAAAAAGATATTAAAAAATTAATTACGTAATAGCCAGAGAAAGCATGTGTTCATCATCATTATGATCACAATACAATAATCATCCACCTCTGTTCCAGTTGCAACAAAACAACCAATGACTTTCCTGCCGTTACTAAAATCAACTTGTAAAAAAAAATTTTGTGGTTGGGCGCTTCCAAGCTGAACATCCTGGGCGGGGAGGATGGGGGGGGGGGGGGAGGGGGGGGGGGGGGGGTGGGGTGAGTCAGCTATTTGTAAATCATACTGCAAGTTATTGTGCAATATCGCTCCTGGAAAGAAAAAAAACGAATAAGAAGATAATGTATCTCTCACTTGCGATATATTATGTCATCTTCATATAACATTATAGTACAGAAGAAAAAGCAATGTCGAGCGTGGTTACCAGTTGGATGGGTGACCGTTTGCGCGCCTTGGCTTCAGTATAGCTCCCCACTTCACCCAGCTGTAAATGGGTCCCTGCCCTCTTTAGGGTCAGGGAAGGTAAAGCAGCGAGGAAGAGGAGATGGGCGCCGCCCTCAATATGCTGGCCCCTGGAGAAACTGAGGTCTCTGACGCCTCACCTTCCCTACGACCACATAGGTTATGGGACACCTTTACCTTTACAGAAGAATAGTGCAGACCCTTCTGCTTTTCCACAAACAAAATGAACTGATGATGCATATCTTTCTGCTAATCCTCCCCTTCTCCTCCCCCTCATTCTTTCTTCTTCTTCTCCATCGTCGTCGAACCCTCAGACAGCAACTATTGTTGTCTGTCCTATGAACGAAAATGCGTCGCGCTGCCGTTAAGCGCCTGACAAGTCAGGCCCAGCACATCCAACTTCAGTGTGGGAGAGAACTGTTATCTTTTAAATCTCTCTGGGAAAAAGGCAGGAGAATGGACCAAGAAGGCAGAAAATAGATGAAAAGAAGATGACAGGAAGAAAAGGAACACAGCAGAAACAAAGAGAGGGATAGAAAAGAGGGAAATCCAAGCACAGAATTTCCGAAAGGTGGGGATGCTATTTATACTGACAGGCCCCTGGCATCCCCTCTAGGGGAGTCTGCTTATCCAGAAACACAACCATGTCAACCTGCTCTGCAGACAGCAAACTTTCTCCTGAGAAACAACGGCCCTGTGGAAGTGCATTTGTCACACTTGGCCAGACTAGGTTCCTCCAGCCTTGGGTCTTGCTGTCTTTGGTAATACACTGTCTGACTCATTTTCTTCTGACGCATTTGACGATGATGATGATGATGATGATGATGATGATATTTATTATTATTATATTGATAAATGGATTTATATAGTGTTGTATCTTGCAAAGACAAATCAAAGCGCTTGCATTTAACCTATTCTAACACAAATGTTACAAACATGGTACGCTGCAGACCAAAAATCTATGAAATAAAAATTACAATGGGCGAAAACCAGGTTTTTTTTTTCAAAAGCACGCTAACACACATAAAACACACACACACACAAAACACCACACAAAAACACAACAAAAAACACACCACACATTTGTTTTTGTTTTCTTCCAAATCTTTTTTTAAAGTCAGATTAACAACCTGTGTGCATAAATCTTAACAAAGAAAAACATCAAAATTTCCATCCATCTGAGAAGCAAAAATAGTTTTTTGGGACCCGTTTTCCCAATAGAACTTCAACCCAAAGGAATTTGCGTCTGCGATCTCCCCCCTCCCCCCCCCCCCCCCCCCCCCCCACCCCCCCCCCCCAAAAACACATTAACTAGCCCCCCATTCCCCTCAGGAAAAAAAATCTAAAAATAGGGGTCTTGTGGTGTTAACTGCACTCACAAATTTTTTTTTTTTTTTTTAAAACAAGAAACTCCACCTTCACAATTTTAGGGAATCGCAAGGCATGACACCGAATGAAAAAACAAAGATGATGATATATGTAGA
>CM054152.1:9911787-9951787 GCA_028751875.1 Rapana venosa
CACGCACACATACACACACATACACATGATGAAACTATAAACCGAGGTCCCGTGTGCGAGCGCACGCAAAACACCTTGCGCACAGGTTAACACTTGTTCCGCTTTTCGGAAGGGTAAGCCATTGTGTGGCGGTGGGAACGGATGACAACATTTTCGAACTCGCATACACACGGGGACTGGATGTAAAAGAAAAAAAAGAGTAGTTATTCCCTTATCCTCGAAATAAAAGAATGAGAAAAATAAAACACACACACACACACACACACACACACACACACACACAACGTCTAAAATCACTAAATGTGAATAGACGTTAAACTGAAGATATCACACACACACAACACACACACAACACACACACACACACACTCGTGACAAACATTGACAAATTCACTGATTGTGTTATATTGGTGTAGTAAGGAACACACACTGAATATGGAAATTAGTCCCCTCCCCACCCCTCACCCCCCAAAAAAAAAATTGGGACAGGAAGAAAAATACGTGACACAAGGACAAGCAGACAGACAAGCAGACATGCATTGGTCAAACATAGAGACAAAGACACACATAGAGTCATGGATTATTTTTGCAGCGGTAAAAGGACATTTTTTCTTCTTTTTTTAAAAATCTAAATAATTCTTTATTCCCTTGTGCATTCTCGTTACTTCTCACACTCTGCTTCTTTATTTTTTAAAATTCTATCTACATTTTGTTCTTTACCTTTCCATAAAAAAATATCTAGGTGTAAGTACATTTTTTAAAGGGATGATTTCAAACTAAAAAATCTGTTGTCAAAGTTCTTGAGGGTTTTCCTCGAATAAACGTTTTCACTTTTTTACAGTTGGAACAAATTGATGTCTACAAGCTGCTCAAATGTGAAGAGGACAACATCTTTCATTACAGTTGAGCATGCTGTAAGCTTTTATTAGCTTCTTGTCGGTTTCAACGTATAATTCGTTTCCGAAGAAAAGAAAACATCACAACACAATATATGATCACAGCAACAACAACAAGAAGCTTGGAGTTTCTTTCATGCTCGTTCAACATTAATGCATAACACTGATTTATGCAATGGAGTAAGGTCGTATAATAGGATTTACAAGGCGAAAATGACAGATTTAGATCCATATATATACACATATTATCCATTTTTTGTAACAAAAAGTTACGATAACTTGGCAGGAAAAAGTGTACTTTAAGAAGGGGGGGCGGGGAAGGGGGGGGGGGGGGAGTAATTGACAACTGCTGTTCTGGTGTGTGTGTGTAATATTCTAATAATATTATATGTATATAATAATGTATATAATGTATTTGTACATATATATATATATATATATATATATTATATATATATAATATATATATATAATGATTTTCTGAAACGATTTTGCTAAACCAAACTGAATTACAGATATCAGTCCCCCCCCCCCCCCCCCCCCCCCCCAATATAATACTTATACAACAGACATACCCAAATACGGAACAGAATTGACAAGACAGCCTCCCCCCCCCCCCCCCCCCCTCCTCCCAAATTATACTTATACAAGACAGACATACCCAAATACGGGACAGAAATTGACAAGACAGCCTCCCCCCCCCCCCCCCCCCCCCCCCCTCCTCCAAATATACTTATACAACACAGACATACCAAAATACGGTACAGAAATTGACAAGACAAAACAGGAATTCACAGCTATCTAATCTATCATCACGGGGTAGTAGTATAAAGACACGAACAGAAAAGAAAAGAAAAAGAAATTTGATTTTCCACACGCACACACACACAAGACGAAGAAGAATGAGAATAAGAAACAGAAGGGAAGAGGCAGACACACAGACAGACAGAAAAGACAATACAAACCCAAGAAAGAAAATAGAGAGAGCGCGCGCGCACACAACACACAGTAATTCACACACACAGTGATTAACACACACACACAACACACACACAGAGTGATTCACACACACCCACACACACAGTCATTAACACACACACACACACAGTGACACACACACACACACACACAGAGTGATTCACACACACACACACAGATGATTAACACAACACACACACAGTGATTCACACACACACACCAGTGATTCACACACACACACACACACACACAGTGATTCACACCACACACACACACACACACACACTCACACACACAGTGATTCACACACACACAGTGATTCACACACACACCACACCACAGTGATTCACACACACAACACGAAACCACACACACACAGTATTCACACACACACACACACACACATGATTCACACACACACACACAGTACTAACTGGGTGTGTACACAGAGAGGCCGCAAAACGAAATTGATTTTTTTCAAACCACACAGACAGGCAGAAGACACACACACAACACACACACACACACACACACACACACATCACACACAACACACACACACACACACAGAGTCAGAAAGAAAAAAAAACACATCAAGTCAGACACACAATCAGACAGTTTGACAGAAAGTACGACAGACAGACAGAAAGAAATACTGGAGACAAACATACAAGGTTCATGTTATAACAATGGGGGAGAGAGAGAGAAGACAGAAGGTAGAGAGAGACAGAAAGAGAGAGAGGGAGAGAGAGAGACAACCAGAAAGAGAGGGAGGGAGAGACAGACAGACAGACAGACAGACAGAGGGAGAGAGGGAGGGAGAATAAGGCAACTGATTCTCCAACGAGGAGTTAGAATTTCTGGCTCAAGGTCACACGCTTCCTTCATTCAGTGCGCCAGACTTAATGGAGCGACTGGAAAGGTCAGCTCTCTCTCTCTCTCTCTCTCTCTCTCTCTCTCTCTCTCTTTGTGTGTATGTGTCTCACACATACACACGCGCGCGCGCGCGCGCAGAAGATCACGTCTCTATTAATTTACTTTGATCTAAATATAAACAGTCCATCGTTAACAGACTGGCTAGCTGTGTGTATGTCTGTATGTCTGTGTGTGTTTTATTAAGTCTCTCTGCTAGCATCAATTGTCACATCCCTTTGTAAAAAATAAACCCCCAAAATGGCGTTTTGATAGCATTGACAATATCAGTGCTGTCTCTCTGTCTCTCTGTCTCTCTCTGCTGATAATGAAGGTTTGTCGGTATCTATGTTAATAGGTCACACGCAAGAGTACTTTTTTTTTTAAGTCGAAGAAAAACACCAACTGGGGCTGTTGACTGAAGATCTTTGTTTGTAGCACTTTGATTTGTTTTTTACAAGTAAGATAGATAGATAGATTATATATAATATTATATATATATTAATATTATATGATATATATATTTGTTTTTACAAGATATATATATATGACAACTGGACCTTCATTTGTTGCTGAATACTCCAAGTAAGGTAGTTATAGTATCACAAACAAAAAAAAGGGTGGCGTTGCTCTTGTGGCGACGCGCTCTCCCAGGGGAGAGCAGCCCGAATTTCACGTAGAGAAATCTCGTGACTTAAAGTGGTATAAAAATAAATTATATATATATATATATATACATACATACATACACACACATTCCATTTATTATTCTTATTACGTGGGGGTGTTTATTTTCATTGGTTGGTTGTCGGAGTTTTGTTCTTTGTTTGCTTTTTGTTGTTAGTGCTATTGTTTGCTTTTTGTAGGAGTTTTTGTTGGGTTTGTTGTTGTTATTGTTTTGTTTTTTTGTGGGTTTTTTTTTTTTTTTTTTTTGGGGGGTTGGGGGGGGGGGGGGGGGATTGGTCTGCCTATTTAAACGAGCAGCTGTTTCTTATAGTCTACCTTTTCCCCCACAATGACCCCCCCCACCCCCCACCCCACCCCCTCCCCCCACCCTCCACACCACACACACACACAACACACAACACACACACACACTGCAATCTGGTTCGCGCGTCATGTTCATACTGTCATCAATCTTGGAATAAAGAACAAAAAAAAACTTTTAAAAAAATACTACTGCGAAGGTCACCTCCTTCCCCCCCCCCCCCCCCCCCCCCCCTCCCATCCTCCCCCCACCCATCCACCCAAAGAAGAAGTCCCCACCAGAATTACCACTCAACTGGAAAACATGGTCTTGACGCTGCCAATACACGAACGAGCCAGGCAACTCGCGAGCGAACGATTGAGTGTGGGGAGAGAGAGAGAGGAGGGGGGGGGGAGAGAGAGAGAGGGGGAGAGAGAGAGAGAGAGGAAAGGGAGGAGAGAGAATTGATTGATTTAGCAATCAGGAGAGAGAGGGGGGGGAGAGAGAGCGGGGAGAGAGAAGGAAAATGAGAGAGTTTAGTGGTTAGCAGAGAGGGGGAGAGAGAGAAGGGGGAGAGAGAAGGAGGGAGGAGAGGGAGAGAGAGAGGGGGGAGAGAGAGAGGGGAGAGAGGAGAGGGGGAAGAAGGGAGAGAGAGCGAGGGAGAGAGGAGCGATATTTATTCATTCTTTTATATTGAGAATATTGGAATAAACACTCATGTGGTTTTTTTTTACATCCAGTCCCCGTGTGTAGGAAAGATATAAATAAGAAGAAGAAGAAGAAGAAGAAGAAGAAGAAGAAAGAAGAAGAAGAAGAAAAGAAATGAAATTTGTATAGCGCTATGTCTTGCAAAGATAGAGAACAGAGGAGGAGACGGGAGAGAGAGAGAGAGAGAGGGAGGGAGGGGGGTAAAGGTGAGGGAAAAGAGCAAAGAGAGGAGAGAGGAGACAGAGAGAGAGAGGGGGGGGGGGGGAGGGCAGAGAGGAGAGAGAGAGGAGGAGAGAGAGAGAGAGAGAGAGAGAGAGAGAGAGAGAGAGAGAGAGAGAGATTCAAATTATTTTATTTCAAGGATAATAATAAGTACTCATGTGCTTTTTTTTTACATCCAGTCCCCGTCCTTCTCGAGATAGAGAATAAACAAGAAAAAAATAGCTAAACAATTTTTTTTTAACCAAAACTTAAACAAAAAACAGAAAAGGGAGGGAGAGAGAGAGAAAGAAAGAAAGAAAGAGAGAGGGATTTTATTCTTTTATATTGAGAATATTGGAATAAACACTCATGTGCTTTTTTTTACATCCAGTCCCCGTGTGTAAGGAGAGAAGATACAGAGAGAGAGAGAGGAGAGGGGGGGAGGGTAAAGGTGAGGAAGAAGAGCAAAGAGAGGAGGGGGAGGCAGAGAGAGAGAGGGGGGGGAGAGAGAAAGAGGAGAGAAGAGAGAGAGAGAGAGAGAGGAGAGAGAGAGAGAGAGAGAGAGAGAGAGAGAGAGAGAGAGAGAGAGAGGAGAGAGAAGTTCAGTCCAATTATTTTATTTCAAGGATAATGAATAAGTACTCATGTGCTTTTTTTTTTTTTTTTACATCTAGTCCCCATCCTTATCGAGATAGAAAATAAACAAGAAAAAGAAACAACCATTTTTTTTTTTTTATTTTTAAAACCAAGAAAAAGGGAGGGAGAGAGAATGGCAAAGAGAGAGGGGGAGTAGGGGGGGGGGGGGGGGGGCAGAGAGACACACAGAAAGAGGAAGAGAGAGAGAGAGAGAGAGAGAGGAGAGAGACGAGAGAGAGAGACGAGAGAGAGGACAGAGAGTCAGAGACAGAGAGAAGACAGAGAGAGAGACAGAGAGAGAGACAGAAGAGAGGCCCATCCCTACACATGCTATTCTCGCGCGCCCAATCATGTGTTTGTGCTCTCACCTTATTTTCAACACAAAAAGGAAAGAAGAAGAAAAAACGAAATGAAGGAAGAAGAAAAAAAGGTAGGGTGGGGGTGGGGGGTGAGGAGTGTTGGAAGAAAAGAAAGAAGAGACAATGATAAGAGATGGAAGAAGGGGAGACAAGAATGATGGTGATGATGTATGTGTGTGTGTGTTAATTATATTGTTGTGTGCGTCGTGCAGTGCGTGTTGTGAGTGTGTGTGTGTGTGTGTGTGTGCGTGCGTGCGTGCGTGCGTGTGTGTGTGTGGTGTGTGTGTTGTGTGTGCGTGTGTGTGTGTGTGTGTGTGTGTGTGTGTGTGTGTGTGGTGTGTGTTCGTGTGTGTGTGTGTGCGTGTGTGTGTGTGTGTGTGTGTACGTGTGTGTATGTGTGTGTGATATTTATTTTATTTTTTTATTATTCTTTTATAGCGAGGATAATGGAATAAGCACCTATGTGCTTGTTTACATCCAGTCCCCGTGTGTATGAAGTTTTGTAAATTTTGTCATTGTTCCCATCGTGTGTGTGGTGTGTGTGTGTGTGTGTGTGTGTGTGTGTGTGTGTGTGTGTGTGTGTGTGTGTGTGGTGTTGTGTGTGTGTGTGTGTGTGTGAAAGAGAGAGAGGAGAGATACAGAGATACAGAGAGAGAGGGGGAGTGGGGGAAAGAGAGAGAGAGAAAGAGAGAGAGGTAGAGAGACAGAGACAGAGACAGACAGGACCGACACAGAGAGAGACAGACAGAGAAAGCAGAAGAAAAAATATGGGTGTGGTATGGGGAACTGCAAAGGAATGGAAACGAGAAAAGGGGGGGGGGGGGGGGGGGGGGTAGGAAGGTGGAGAGGAGGCACCACTGTAAGGGGGTGGGGGGGGGGGGGGGGAAAAGGAGGGTGGAAGGGAGGGAGGGGTGGGGGGGGAAGGGAGGGAGGACCCCCTATACAAAAAAGCCATTGGGGGGCTGAGGGCGCTCGATGTGCAAAAAAAAGAAGATGCAAAAATGCATTTTCCCTATGCCAGTCACGGGGAAAAAGAAAAGAGAAGAGAGGGAGAAGGGAGGGAGAGGGGGAAAAGAGGGAGAGAGAGAGAGTGAGGGGGGGGGGGAGGAAGGGGGAAAGGGGGAAGAGAGAAAGGGAGGGGAGAGGGGGAGAGAAAGAGGGGGAAGAGGGGAGGGGGAAGAGGGGGAGAGAGAGAGGGGGGTGGAGGGAAGGAGGAGGGGAGAAGGGGGGGGAGGGAGAAAGAGGGGAGGGGAGGGAGAGAAAGAGGGAGGGAGGGGGAGAGGGGGGGGGTTTAGAGGGGAGCAGAAGAGAGAGGGGGGAGGAGAGAGAAAAGGGGTAGAGGGACAAAGGAGAGGGGGAGATGAGGAGAAGGAGGAGGGGGGGGAAAAGCAGATGGGGAGGGAGGGAAGAGAGTTGGGGGGGGGGGGGGGGTGGTACAGGGGAGAGGATAAGTTAGAAACAAAGTGGAGTTTTTGGACTGGGAATTGGGATTTGTGACAATCTGTTCCACCCGGGTGGGTGTGTGTGGTGTGGGTGGGGGTGGGGGGGGGGGGGGGGGGGGGTGTTCAAAGCCCTTTTTAAACAAATTGTGCAAAGCACTTTTTTTTCTTTGACACAATGCGTCAGAACATTGAACAAAAACATTTCCAGGTAGAAATGCGGGGTTTTTTTTAAAATCAAAATATCAAAACAGTATCCCAGTTCAAAAGATATTACTGTTTAACTTTAAGGGATAAAAACTTATTTCCAGAATAAAATGTCTTTTACTTGAGTTACAACAATTTTTAGATTTTTTTAAAGTTACTTTTCCGGGGTAAAACCAATTTTCAGATAAAAAATTACTTTTCCTGAGTTAAAAACTTTTTTTTTTCCAAATGAAAATTACTTTTTTAAATATCAGATAGACGCTACTATTTTGGTGGGTAAAGAATACTTATGTGAAATAGAAATTATTTCGGTACAATCGTTACTGTTATATTATAGGATCGAAACTATTTCCAAGTCAAAACTTTTTTTGTATGTGGTAAGTGCTATTTCAAGGTACAGGCTACTTTGATAAAGACTATTTCTAAGAAAAAGTGACGACGAGATAAAACTGTTTCCTGGTAAAAGATTCTTTTTCGAGAGATAAATGTTATTTCTAGATAAAACCTGCTTTGTTACAGAATATTTCAAGTGAAACTTACTTTTCTTTGATTAAAAATTATCTAAAAAAAAAAAATTTCACACGGAGTGACACACACACACACCACACACGAGTGATTCACACCAACACACACAACAGAGTGATTCTAATAAACACACCACACACGGATCTCACTCACACACACTAGTGATTCACACAACACACACACACACCACCCAGTGTTCAACACACACCACCACACAACACACACACACACTCACACACACAGTGTTCACACACACACAGTGATTCCCACACACACACACCACACAGTGATTCACACACACACACCACACACACACACAGTGATGATTCACACACACACACACCACACAGTGATTAACACACACACACACGTATTTTACTGTGGTGTGTAAACAGGGAGGGCCGCCAAAACGGAATTGATTTTTTTTTTTTCACAACCAAACAGACAGGCGAGAAGGATCAACACACCACACCACACACCACACACACACACCACACACACACTCCACCACACTCACACAACCACACACACCACAAAGAGTCAGAAAGAAAATAAAAAAACACCATCAAGTCAGACAACACTATAGACAGTTTGACAGGAAGACGGACGGACACAGACAGACACGAGGAGAGTAAGAAATACTGGAGGACAAACATATACAAGGGTTCATGGACTTATAACATATGGGTGGTGGAGTTGGGAGAGAGAGACAGAGAGGTAGAGGAGAGACAGAAAGAAGGAGAGAGGGAGAGGGGAGAGGAGAGGAACAACCAGGAGAAGAGAGGGAGGGGAGAGAGAGACAGGGACAGACAGTCAGGACAGACAGAGGGAGAGATGAGGGATGGGGAGAATAAGGCAACTGAATTTCTCCAACGAGGAGTTAGAATTTCTGGCTCAAGGGTCACACTGCTTACTTCATTCAGTGCATGCCAGACTCAGACTTCATGGAGCAGACTGAAAGGTTCAGCTCTCTCTTCTCTCTCTCTCTCTCTTCTCTCCTCTCTCTCTCTCTCTTGTGTGTATGTGTGTCTCGCTCACACATACACACGCGCGCGCGCGCAGCGCGAGCAGAAGATCACGTCTCTATTAATTTACTTGGATCTAAATATAAAACCGTCCAGCGTTACAGACTGGCTAGCGTGTGTTATTGTATGTATAGTCTGTGTGTGTTTTATTAAGTGCTCTCTGCTTGCATCAAATTGTCACATCCCTTGTTATAAAAAAAATAAACCCCCAAATGGCGTTGTTTGTTTGCATTGACAATGTCAGTGCTTGTCTCTCTGTCTCTCTGTTCTTCTCGTCTGATGATAGAGATGAAGGTTGGTTCCGGTAATCTATTGTTAATAGGTATCACCCGCAAGAGTACTTTTTTTTTTTAAGTCGAAGAAAAAACACCAAACTGGGGCTGTTTGATCTGGAAGATCTTTGTTTGTAGCACTTTGATTTTTGATTTGTTTTTATCAAGATAGAGATAGTTAGAATATATTAATATATAATTTATTAATATATATATATAGTATATATATATATATATAATATATATATATATATATATATATTTATATCTGACAACTGGACCTTCATTTGTTGCTGTAATTACTCCAAGTAAGGTAGTTATAGTATTCACAAACAAAAAAAAGGGTGGCCCGGGGGGCTTGCTCTTGTGGCTACGCTCTCTCCCAGGGGAGAGCAGCCCGAATTTCACGTAGACGAAATCTCGTGACTTAACGTGGGTTTAATAAAAAAATAATTTATATATATACTATTTATATACCTTTCATACATACACCACACATTCTCCATTTATTATTTTATTACGTGGGGGTGTTTATTTGTCAATGGTTGGTTGTCGGAGTTTTGTTTTCTTTGTTTGCTTTTTGTTGTTAGTGCTAGTGTTTGCTTTTTTTTGTGTTAGGAGTTTTTTTTTTGTAGGGTTTGTTGTTGTTATTGTTTTGTATTTTTGTGGGTTTTTTTTTTTTTTTTTTTTTTGGGGGGGGGGGGGGGGGGGATGAGGGAAGGGGTTAATAGGGGGGGGGGGGGGGGGGTGGGGGGGGGATTTTGGTGGGGGGGGGGGGGGATGGTGATCAGGGGGGGGGGGGGAATGGGGGATGGAGGGATTGGTTCTTCTGCCTATTTAAACGAGCAGCTGTTTCTTATAGTCTACCTTTCCCCACAATGACCCCCCCCCCAACCCCCACCCCACCCCCTCCACCTACCCTCATCACGCATCTCTACACAAACACAATCACACTTCACACACTGCTATCTGGTCTGCGCGAGTCATGTTATGACTGGCATAATTCGTAGGATTTAAAGTTATTATTTATCTTTGTTATTCTGTAGTCAGTATTAGAGTTGGGGGACTTAAGAAGGAGGACCACAACAAAACCAAACCATCAAAACAAACAAAAACAACTAAAACAAAAACACTAAACCAACACACCCCCCCCTCTCCCCCCCCCCCCCCCCTCCCCTCACCCCCACCACCCAAAACCCAACCCCCACCCCCACCCCCCCCAACCCCCTACCCCCCCCCCCCCCCCCCCCCCCCCCCCCCCCCCCCACCCCCCCCCCCCCCACCCCCCCCCCCCCACCACCCCACCCCCCCCCACCCCACCCCACCACCACCCCCCCCCCACCCCCCCCCCCCCCCCCTCCCCCCCCCCTCCTCCCCCACCCTCCTCCCCCCCCCCCCCCCCCCCCCCCCCCCCCCCCCCCCCCCCCCCCCCCCCCCCCCCCCCCCCCCCCCCCCCCCCCCCCCCCCCCCCCACCCCCCCCCCCCCCCCCCCCCCCCCCCCCCCCCCCCCTCCCCCCCCCCCCCCCCCCCCCCCCCCCCCCCCACCCCCCCCCCCCCCCCCCCCCCCCCCCCCCCCCCCCCCCCCCCCCCCCCCCCCCCCCACCCCCCCCCCCCCCCCCCCCCCCCCCCACCCCCCCCCCCCCCCCCCCCCCCCCCCCCCCCCCCCCCCCCCCCCCCCCCCCCCACCCCCCCCCCCCCCCCCCCCCCCCCCCCCCCCCCCCCCCCCACCCCCCCCCCCCCCCCCCCCCCCCCCCCCCCCCCCCCCCCTCCCCCCCCCCCCCCCCCCCCCCTCCCCCACCCCCCCCCCCCCCCCCCCCCCCCCCCCCCCCCCCCCCCCCCCCCCCCCCCCCCCCCCCCCCCCCCCCCCCCCCCCCCCCCCCCCACCCCCCACCCCACCCCCCCCCCCCCCCCCCCCCCCCCCCAACCCCCCCCCCCCCCCCCCCCCCACCCCCCCCCCCCCCCCCCCCCCCCCCCCCCCACCCCCCCCCCCCCCCCCCCCCCCCCCCTCCTCCCCCCCCCCCCCCCCCCCCCCCCCCCCCCCCCCCCTCCCCCCCCCCCCCCCCCCCCCCCCCCCCCACCCCCACCCCCCCCCCCCCCCCCCCCCCCCCCCCCCCCCCCCCCCCCCCCCCCCCCCCCCCCCCCCCCCCCCCCCCCCCCCCCCTCGCCCCCCCCCCTCCCCCCCCCCCCCCCCCCCCCCCCCCCCCCCCCCCCCCCCCCCCCCCCCCCCCCCCCCCCCCCCCCCCCCCCCCCCCCCCCCCCCCCCCCCCCCCCCCCCCCCCCCCCCCCCCCCCCCCCCCCCCCCCCCCCCCCCCCCCCACCCCCCCCCCCCCCCCCCCCCCCCCCCCCCCCCCCCCCCCCCCCCCCCCCCCCCCCCCCCCCCCTCCCCCCCCCCCCCCCCCCCCCCCCCCCCCCCCCCCCCCCCCCCCCCCCCCCCCCCCCCCCCACCCCCGCACCCCCCCCCCCCCCCCCCCCCCCCCCCCCCCCCCCCCCCCCCCCCCCCCCCCCCCCCCCCCCCCCCCCCCCCCCCCCCCCCCACCCCCCCCCCCCCCCCCCCCCCCCCCCCCCCCCCCCCACCCACCACCCCCCCCCCCCCCCCCCCCCCCTCCCCCCCCCCCCCCCCCCCCCCCCCCCCCCCCCCCCCCCCCCCCCCCCCCCCCCCCCCCCCCACCCCCCCCCCCCCCCCCCCCCCCCCCCCCCCCCCCCCCCCCCCCCCCCCCCCCCCCCCCCCCCCCCCCCTCCCCGCCCCCCCCCCCCCCCCCCCCCTCCCCCCCCCCCCCCCCCCCCCCCCCCCCCCCCCCCCCCCCCCCCCCCCCCCCCCCCCCGCCCCCCCCCCCCCCCCCCCCCCCCCCCCCCCCCCCCCCCCCCCCCCCCCCCCCCCCCCCCCCCCCCCCCCCCCCCCCCCCCCCCCCCCCCCCCCCCCCCCCCCCCCCCCCCCCCACCCCCCCCCCCCCCCACCGCTCCCCCCCCCCCCCCCCCCCCCCCCTCCCGATCCTCCCCCACCCATACCACACCATAAGAATGAAGTCACCACAGAGTTACCACTCAATGGGAAACATGGTTCCTTGACGCATGCCAAGGACTCGAAACGAGCCAGGCAACTCCGCGATGCGACGATTGAAGTGTGGGGACTGATGAGATGAGAGGGAAGGAGGGGGGGGCGGGAAGAGAGAGAGGGGTGAGAATGAGAACAATGGAACATTAATTGAAACAAAATTTTATTTGCTATTTAGCAAATCAATGGATGAGACAGATGAGGGGTGAGAGAGAGCGGGGTGAGAGGGGAAGAGGAGAGGGGGGATGAGAGAGAGAGAGAGGGGAACTGAGAGATAGGGGGAGAGAGAAGGGGGGGAGCGAGAGAAGGGTAGAGAGAGAGGGGGGTATAGAGAGAGGGGGTGAGGGAGAGTGAGTGAGAGGGAGTGTGAGGGGGGGAGATGACGAGAGAGAGTGGAGAGAGAATCTGAGAGCGAGCAGAGAGCTATTGCGTGGAGAGAGAGGAGATTTTAATTTCATTTCTTTTATATTTAGAATATTGGGAATATAAACATCATGTGTTTTTTTTTCCATCCCAGTCCCCGTTGTTGTAGGATAAGTATAAATAAGAAGAAGAAGAAGAAGGAAGAAGAAGAAGAAGAAGAAGAAGAAGAAGAAGAAATGAAATTTTGTATAGCGCTATGTCTTGGCAAGATAGAGAAGATACACAGAGGAGAGGAGGAGTGGAGGAACGAGACAGCGAGGATGAGGGATGGATGAGGAGAGATGAGAGAGGGATGGGAGGGGGGTTAAAGGTGAGGGGAATAGAGAATGAGAGGAGAGAGGAGAAAGAGAGAGAGAGGGGGGGGGGGGGTTGGGGGCGTGGGCAGAGAGGAGAGAGAGGGGAGAGGTATTGGAGAGAGAGAGAGAGAGAGAGTTATGTGGAGATTGGTGGAGATGTTTGTGAGTGAGAATGTTACGACAGAGAGAGAGGAGAGAGAGTTTCAAATTTTTTTCTATTCAAGGATAATTCAATAAGTTATACTCATGTGCTGTTTTTTACATCCAGTCCCCCAGTCCTTCTCGAGATAGGAATAAAACAGAAACAAAAAACATAGCTAAACACATTTTTTTTTAACCCCAAAATTAAACAAAAAAACAGAAAGGGAGGGAGAGGAGGAGAAAAAAGGCGAGAGAAAGAAGGAAGAAAGAAAGAAAGAGAGAGGGGATTTTTATTCTTTTATATTGAGAATATTGGGAACATAACACTAATGTGCGTTTTTTTTTTACAACCAGTCCCCGCGTGAAGGTGAGAGATACAGAGAGAGAGAGAGAGAGATGAGAGGGGGGAGGGGTAAAGGTGAGGAAGAAGAGCAAAGAGTAGGAGGGGGAGGCAGAGACGAGGAGAGAGAGGTGACGGGGGAGATGATGAGATGAAAGAGGGGGAGAGGAGATTTTGAGAGCATGAGTGGGGGGGGGGAGGGAGAGAGAGAGAGAGAGAGGGAGATCTTGGGATGTGTACGAGAATCGATATGAGTAGGAGAGATGTGAGGAGATCCGGGAGAGATGGAGAGAGACTTGAGTTAATTAGTAAGAGAGGGAATTGACGATGAAGGAGAGAGAGAGAGAGGAGGAGAGAAGAGAGATTTCAGTTCCAATTATTTTATTTTTCAAGATAATGAATAAGTATCATCTTGTGACTTTTTTTTTTTTTTTTTTAATTATAGTCCCATCCTTATCGGATAGAAAATAAACAAGAACAAGAAACAACCATTTTTTTTTTTTTTAATGTTTTAAAAACAGAAAAAGAGAGCGGAGAGAGAATGGCAATGATGAGTGAGGGAGAATCGATGTGGGGGGGGGGGGGGGGGGGGCGGGGGGGCAGAGAGACACACAGAAAGAGGAGAGAGAGAGATGAGAGGAGAGAAGAGAGAGACAGAGAGAGGACAGAGAGAGACAGCAGACAGAGACAGAGAGACAGACAGAGAGAGGGACACAAGAGGAGGGAGAGAGACAGAGAGAGATGGCCCCAATCCTTTAAACACATGCCTATTCTCGCTGCTCCCAATTCATGTGTTTGTGCTCTCCACCTTATTTTCAACACAAAAGGAAGAAGAAGAAAAACAGAAAGAAGGAAGAAGAAAAAAAGGTAGTTTATTAGGGTGGGGGGTGGGGGTGTGAGAGTGTTGGTAAGAAAAGAAAAGAAAAGAAATGAAGAGACATATAAGAGATGAAGAAGGGGAGACAAGAATGTGGTGATGATGTTGTGTGTGTGTGTGTAGATATGTGTGTGTGTGCGTTTGTGCGTTGCGTGCGTGCGTAGCGTGTGTGTGTGTGTGTGTGCGTGTGTGTTGTTGCGTGCTGTGCAGTGCGTGCGTGTGTGTGTGTGTGTGTGTGGTGTGGTGCGTGTGTGCTTTGATGTGGTGTGTGATGGTCTGATGTGTGTGTGTGTGTGTGTGTGTGTGTGGGTGTGTCTGTGTGTTTCGTTTTGTGGTGTGTGTGTGCGTGTGCTGTGTGTGGGTGTGTGTACGTGTTGTATGTGGCATGTAGATATTTATTATATTTTTTGTTTATTTTTTTAGCGAGGATAATGGATAAGCCACCTATGTGCTTGTTTACATCCAGTCCCCGTGTGTATTGAAGTTTTGTAAAATTATGTATTTGATCCCATCGTGTTGTCCTTGTGTTCGGTGTGTGTGTGTGTGTGTGTTGTGTGTGTTGTGTGTGTGTCGCTGTGGTGTTGTTGTCTTGTTTTTTGTGTGTGTGGATTGTGTGTGTGTTGTGTGTGTGTTGTGTGTTGTGTGGTGAAAGACGATTGAGAGAGGAGATACAGACGATACAGCGAGAGAGGGGGTGTGGGGGAGGGGGGAAAGAGAGAGAGAGGAAAGGAGAGAGGTAGAGAGACAGAGACA
Source organism: Rapana venosa (assembly GCA_028751875.1). Classification (NCBI taxonomy): domain Eukaryota; kingdom Metazoa; phylum Mollusca; class Gastropoda; order Neogastropoda; family Muricidae; genus Rapana; species Rapana venosa. Next base: position 9,926,795 of record CM054152.1, read on the forward strand.
GAGACAGACAGACCGACACAGAGAGAGAGAGACAGACAGAGGAACAGCAGGAAGAAAAATTTGGGTCTGTTGTGTTTTTGTGTGGTATGGGGGTTCATGGGGGAACTGCAAAGGAATGAAACGAAAAAGTGGTGGGGGGGGGGGGAGCGGAGGGGAGGAAAGGTGGAGAGGAGGGCACCACTGTAAGGGGGGTAGTGTTGCGGTGGTTGGGAGGGTGGTGGGGTGGGTAGGTTTGTAATGGTGGGGGGGGGGGTTTGGGGGGGGGGGGGGAAGAAAAGGAGGGTGAGATAAGGGGATGGGAGGGGTGTTTTGGGGGGGGGAGGGGGGATCGGGAAAAAGGGAGGGATGACTCCCTATACAAAAAAGCCTTGGTGGGGTGAGAGCGCTAGTCGTGGGCAAGTAAGATGCAACAAATGCATTTTTTCCCCTATGACCATGTCCACAGGAAGAAAAAGATGATCTTGAGAGAGGGAGACGACAGGGACGGGATGAGGGATGGGAGAGGGGGAGGGGAGGAGAGAGAGGAAGTAGACGAGTGAGAGAGAGAAGAGAGAGAGGGAGGGTAGAGAGATGACGAGAGGTGAGGGGAGAAGGGATCGAGAGGGAGCAAGGAAAGAGGGGGAGATGAGGGGAGAGAGGAAGGCATGAGGGGAAGAGGGGAGAGAGGGAACGGAGAGAGGAAAGAGGGGGAGAGAGGGGGCCGAGGATGAGGGGGAGGGAGGTAAGGTGAGAGAGAGAAGGGGGCGGGAGGAGAAAGGGAGAGGCGTAGGGAGGGAGAGAAAAGAGGAGGGGGAGGGGTGAGAGGGGGATGGTAGAAGAGTGATAGTGGTTTTGGTAGAGAAGGTTAGGAGAAGGCAGTAAGAAGACGAGAGGGGGGACGATGATGAGATTCAGAGAGGAGAGGCTGAGAGAGGTAGAGAGTGCAGAAGAGAGAGGGAGGGAGAGAGATGCGAGAGAGGGCATGAGAGGGTGAGAGTCAGAGAGGGGGGCGCAGAAGCAGAGAGTGAGAAAGGGAAAGGGAGGGATGAGGAGGATGGGGGCTGGGTGGGGGGGGGGGGGTGGGGGGGGGGGGTGGGACGGAGGGGAAGCGAGTAAGTAAGTAGAAACAAAGTGGACGTGTGTTTCTGGAGTCGAACATGGATTTGTGACACATTGTCCACCCGGGTGGGGTGTGTGAGTGTCATGTGCGTGCGTGTCGTGTGTGTGTGTGGGGGGGGGGGGGGCTCGCGGGGGGGGGGGGGGGGGGCGGGGGGGCGGGAGGGGGGTTCCAAAGCCCTTTATACAAAATTTCTGTGTGACACAAGCACTTTTTTTTCTTTGGCACTAATGCGTCAGACAAGTGAACATACCACATTTCCAGGGTTGATATAGCGGGGTTAGTTTTTTTTTTTTTTTTTTTTTTAATCAAAATATTCAAAACAGATTATCCCAGTTTTTTGAAAAGATAGTATATGTTTACTTTAAGGGATTAAAAAAAAAGCCTTATTTCCAGGAATAAAATGTTCTTTTACTTCGACTTGAGTTTACAACAATTTGTAGATTTTTATTTTAAAAGTTACTTTTCCGGGGTTAAACCAATTTTCAGATAAAAAATTACTTTTCCTGAGTTTATTAAAAACTTTTGTTTTCCAAAATGAACAATACTTTTTTAATTCTGATAGACGCTACTATTATGGTGGGTAAAGAATTGGTAAAAGAATCTTATGGAAATAGAAATGATTTCCTGGTACAAATCGATACTGTTTATTATAGGATCGAAACTAATTCCAAGTCAAAACTTCCTTGTTTTTGTATGTGGTAAGTGCTATTTCAATGGTACAGGCTACTCATTGATAAAGACTATTTCTAACGAAAAAGTGACGACCGAGATATTAAAACTGTTCCTGGTTAAAAGATTCTTTTTCGAGAGTATAAATATGTCTAATTTTAGATATTAAAAACCTGCTTTTTTACAGATCTATTTCTAAGGTGAAACTGACTTTTCGTTGGATAAAACTTTATATTAGGCGTAAAAAAAATAAAAAAAAAAAAAAATAAAAAAAAAAAAAATCATTTTTTCAAGGGACAAAATGCTATTTCTAGATAAAGCCTACTTCCATAAAGACCCATTTTTAAGTAGTAAAACCTGAATCTTGTTTTTATTTATGAAATAACACTATTTCTAGTCAAGATCACTCTTTTACTGGATGAAAATATATTTCCAAAGGCAAAAAGTTATCTCCTTTTTTTTTTTGGAGGGGGGGGGGGGTGTGGGGTGAGGCCCGTGAATAGGGGGGGGCATAAAAACTGTTTTTAGTAACACATTTTTTTATCGTAAAAAAAAAAAGTTTTTCCAGTTTTTATTAAAAAGCACAGAAACTGTTATTGTTGAATCATGTTGGAAACACCCCCCACCCACATAAATCAACTACTCTTAATAACTATACACCACTACACCAATCTATCTCCCCAACAACTACACCCCATCCCCCCATCCCAAACTAAAAACATCCTTCCCCCAACAACCCACTTAATAACCATAACTCCCATCACATATATAACCTACCTTACCCCAAACAAATATCATCCTAAAATAAAAAAATTTATATATAAAAATAAACCCCCCTCAATCTTACCCCCAATTAATCTCACAAAAAAACCTAAAAAACCCCCCCATCCCCACCCCCAAACAACCCCCCCCCTCCTCCCAAACCTTTCCCCCCCCCCCTTAACATATACACAAAAAAAAAACCAAACACCCATACAACCACCCAAACTAAAACAAAACTTCCACAACCACCCCACCATCTGTCCTGCATATCCAACCGAAAATTACCTTGTGTGATACCTCGCGTTACGTGCCCTTTGATAGAGATCTCCTCCTCTGTATCTAGAGTCGTTAGTGCATATATATATAGTGAGTTGTTGGAGAGTAGGTGGTTAGATATCACAACGTCTTGTTCCTGTGTCGGGACTCGGCGGCGATTTTTTGCGTCTGTGTTTTACTCAATTTCCTCATCTGAAAGGGGAGTCTCACTCGGTTTTGTGCAGTCGAGATGAATAAGAATAATCAGTGGTATCTACTTCTCGTCTGATGGATTGTTGGTCAGAAGATATATGCGCTCTCACATCGATGTGGTTTGTTGATGGTGATGGGTTGTGTGATAGATTAGGGACATCCGGCGTTGATAGTGATTTAAAGAATAATACATGAATATAGGTATAGGTTCGAGGCTCGAGCTCTCGCTCACGCTCAGCTCGAGGTTTTGGTGTGGTGCTCGCTCACTCTTCATCTCGCGCTCGATGTGTTTGTGTGTGTGCAAAGTGTGAACGCAATTAGCGCGCTCGTTCTCTAATGAGAGGAAGTATATGTGTGTAGAGAGATGGTGTGTGAGCGTGATGTGTGGTGTGTGATATGTCAGTAGTCGTTTGGGCGTGGTCGTGAGAGAGATGTCTGTCTGTTGGTGTGTGAGTAGATGGGTACATAGAAGTGGGTAGTTGCGTGAGAAGTAATTGTGTGCTGTGTTGTGTGTTGAGAGGCGTAGTAGTGACTTGTGTGGGTGGATGTGTGTTAAGTGTTAGGAAGTGTTGTTGATAGATTGTGTTCAGAGATGTGTGAGGGTAGAGAGATGTGTGTAGGGCAATGTGTGACACGGGGTTACGAAAGTAGAGCGCTCTGCTCTGTGTGTGATAGAGAGTGTCGACTTAGATCTAGTCAAGACAGACTCGGGTAGAGTCAGAAGATGACGCAGGACTCGCTGCTCGGCTTATTGTAGATAGATTGCCCTCGACGTAGATCGAATAGAAAAATAGAGAACGACAGGTGAGGGAAGTCGAGTTGGTGAGAGAGGGGTTGGGGGATTGTGGGAGAGCTCGCGCATGGCGTAAGCTTTTGTGTTGATGTCACTACGGGTGTGGTGTTGTGGTGGTGTGACATTTGTATTGGGGGGGACCTAGGCTAATTGTCTGATGACGCCAGTCTACTTATCCTCTCCTCTCTCTTACAATACTCTACCACTACACTTCACTACATTACACTAAAGCTACACTACAATACACCTACACCTATACTATACGGATAATTATACTATACTATACTTATACAATAATTATATACTTATACTATTACAATGCTTATACTCTACTCTACACTACTCTAATATACTACATACACTATTACTACACTACATATACTTACATACACAATACTACACTACACAATACTTTTACTACACTATACTACACTATACTACACTGTTCTTTATAATACACTATCTATTTACGACACTTACACTTCTATTACACACTGCACTGCATACACTACACTATACTACACTAGACCATACTATATACACTACACTTATACTACCACTATACTACACACAACTACCATATACTATACAACACCTTACACCTTTATACTTACATTATACTATACTACACTACACTAAACTTACACTATACTACATACACTATACCACTCTACACTACAACTACACTTATAACTTCAGTATTTATACACTACACTATGTATACTACACTACACTATACTACACTACACTATTACTACCACAACACTTATTACTATACTACAACTACCACTATACTTACACTATGCTGTTTACTATATACACTACATAAACTATACTCACTACACTTACTACACTACACCATACCCATACTATACTACACTATACTACATACATACATACACTACACTACACTATATACACTACACTACACTCTTACTCTACTCTACTCTACTCTCACACTCTACTCTAACTCATATACTACACTCTATCTCTACTCTACTCTCTTATACACCTCTACTCTACTATACTCTACTCTACTTATACTACACTCTACTTATCTACTTTTCTACTTCTACTCTACTACACTCTAACTATCACCCTTACTTACTATACCTTCTACTACACTACACTACACTTTATATACTGTAATTTACTCTTATTATACTATACTACACTACATCTATACTATATACATTACACTCACTACACTCTTACTCTACTCTACTTCTACTCTATTAATCTACTTACCTCTACTCTACTCTTACTTCTACTCTACATCTACTCTTACTCTAATTAATGCCTTTTGGTTTCCAGTGATCCAAGACAGCTTTTTCCCCTAACGGAAGGAAGGAAGTTCTTAGAGTTCACTAACCATCCCTTTCAAATTACCCATGCTGAGAGAGGTGTGTGGGGGGTGGGGGGTGGGGGGGGGGGGGGTAACTCTGCTTTGGTAGGAGGGGGCGGGGGGGTTAATCTGTGTGTGTGTGTTAATTGTGGACTGTCAGTAAAGTCAAAGTGAAACTTTTATTTTCAGATGGTACATTGAATAATAAGCAGAGATTTTGGGTGGGTTTGTTTTCATCAAACCAGCTATCTATATAAAATTTTAAGAAAGATATTATGTATGCAGAAATCGCTAAAAACCTAACGTGTGTGTGGTGGTGTGTGTGTGTGTGTGTGTGTGTGTTTTTGTGTGTGTTCCATTTCCTGTACTCAGATTTTGGTGTGTGTGTGTGTGTGAGTTGTGGAGAGAGGATGAGAGAGAGATGGAAGACGTGAGTGTGTGTGTAGTTGAGTGAGTGTGAGTGTGTGTGACTTCTTTTCTTCTTGTGTGTGTGTGATTTATTTTGTGTGTGAGTGAGTGTCGTGTGTGTGTGGGTGTCGTGGGGGACCTCGTAACTCTGTGTGTGTGTGTGGTTTGTGTGTGTGTGTGGTGTTGTGTGTTCGTGTGTCGTGTGTGTGTGTTTTTTGTGATGTGTGTGTAGTTGTGTTGTGTGTGTGTCATTGTGAGTGTTTGTGTGTTTGTGTGTGTCTTTTTTTGTTACTTTTCGTGGGGGAGAAACTCTGTGTTGTGTGTGTTCTGTCTGTCTGTTCTGACTAGACAGTCTATAAACCTTTACACAGCGATTTTCTTTCCTAGTTCCTAAATAAATCCACATAATGCAGCATAAACAGGAAGTTTATATCTATATAGATATATATATATATATATATATAATATATATATATATATATATATAATATATATATATATACTTATATATAAATACATATAAAATATATTTTGTGTGTGTGTTGGTGTAAGTTACGTTTGTCTGTGTGTGTGTTGTGTGTGTAGTTTTGTGGTGTCTGTGTCTGTGTCTGTCGTGGTGTTTGTAAATATTTAGCTTCCTCACTTCCAACAATAAGGCCTCATTCAGGCATTAGGCTTTTTTATATTTTTTAAAAGGCAATGCAATACTTCTCTCAGCTGCTACAAAATTATGTATCAGATTGATACCTGAATTTAATGTCGTCCAAACATCAAAAAAAGTGTCTGAAACACATCGCACGATTCTGTTGGTTATACTTCTAAACTGTATGTCTTTCAATTCATTAAGACAGCAAAGTACATACACGACATGTGCATCACCAAAGTAGAACTAACATTGTATCAGTCGCCGACTCCTCCGCGCAATGCTCTCCCCTGTCTGCCTAAAAGAAGGAAGGGGAAAGAATTAATGGGAAAAAAAAAAGAAAAAAAAAAGAAAATATTTCCCTAAGTGGAAATTTGGAATTTGTAAGTTTTGCTTTTAAGTTTTCACTTCCATCCATACCTTCTTTGACCACAAGCACTCCAATCAAACGCCAAAATGCTTTTCGGGCCAGGGGGAAAAATCACAGAAGCATCACAGAGAGTGAGAAAGAGGGTATGAAGAGATGAGAGATGGAGAAAAGATGAGAGAGAGGGGTGAGCTAGAGCTAGAGAGGAGAGAGATGTGGGAGGAGAGTGGGGATGAGAGAGATGATGGAAGAGAAATGAAGATAGAAGAGTGTGAGGAGTGACGATAGAATGGATATGAGTGGAAGCTGGCGAGTTCGACATCGATGACGAGACGATGATGACGAAGTCCAGATTCGTTGTGAGTTCAGGGAGAGAGAGATTTGAGAAGAGAGAGATGGAGAAAAGAGAGAAAGAGGGAATCCGATGAATGATGAGCGGATGAGAAAGAGAGTGGGATGGGAGTGGGATGAGAGAGAGAGAGATGGAGAAGAGGGAGAGCGAGAGAGGAGAGAGAGAGAAAGAGATCGAGAGAGAATGGAGAAGGAGGAGGATGAAAGAGAGAGAGGGGATAGGAGAGACAGAGAGACACTCAGACAGACACACAGAGAGATAGAGAGACAGAGAGAGAGAGGGATCGCGAGAGAGCTGATGAGTCGGGAGACGTGGAGAGAGGGATCGAGGCTGTGTCAGGGAGAGGGGATAAGAGAGTTTTGGCGAGGAGAGAGGAGAGGAACGGACTGAAGAGAGGAGATGAGAGAGAGAGAGGAGAATATGTGAGTATAGAAAAAGAGCACAGAGAAGCTAACCGAATCGGAACACACACAGAGGGAATTCGGACTAAAAACTGCCCGGGTGATAAAGACTAACAGTCCATACACTAACTAAACCCGCAGACGAGACGAGACACACCAGACCAGACGAGACCTGCAGACAAGATGTCGCTGAAAACACTAAGACTGGAACAGGAAAAGAGAAGAATAAATAGAAAAAAGAATAGACAGAAAAAAGAAACAGTTAGTGCGAAGGAAATTACAAATAATTCATTCCTCTCTTCTCTTTTTTTTCTCACTTTTTTTGTTTTTTTACTGTCATCGGTTGTTGTTTTTTTTGTTTTTACAAAAGCACGTGCGCGTCGTACACGTCGAGACAGTGAACTAAGGAGTGGAAATTTCATAAATTATAATGCACCCGAGAAACGGTGCAAGTCTCCACTTTGACCCCTCAAAAACTGCCGCTGCCTGCCTTCCTCCCTTCCTTCCTACAGGCCAGCCAGCAGCAGCCTGGACAGACTTTTGAACAGGCCTTGCTAAGCCCAGCCAGGTTGGTTGCCCTACTGAACAAGACTTTGCAGAAAACTACCACAACTCTAATATTAAAAGCGTTGTGGTTCCATCTTTTCCACACTCCAACCCCCCACCCCACCCCCTTTCAGCTTCCCCCCCCCCCCCCCCCCCCCCCCCCCCCCCCCCCCCCCCCCCCCCCCCCCCCCCCCCCCCCCCCCCCCCCCCACCCCCCCCCCCCCCCCCCCCCCCCCCCCCCCCCCCCCCCCCCCCCCCCCCCCCCCCCCCCCCACCCCCCCCCCCCCCCCCCCCCCCCCCCCCCCCCCCCCCCCCTCCCCCCCCCCCCCCACACCCCCCCCCCCCCCCCCCCCCCTCCCCCCCTCCCCCCCCCCCCCACCCCCCCCCCCCCCCCCCCCCCTCTCACCCCCCCCCCGCCCCCCCCCCCCCCCCCCCCCCCCCCCCCCACCCCCCCCCACCCCCCCCCCCCCCCCCCCCCCCCCCCCCCCCCCCCCCCCCCCCCCCCCCCCCCCCCCTCACCCCCCCCCACCCCCCCCCCCACCCCACCCACCCCCCCCCCCCCCTCCCCCCCCCCCCCCCCCCCCCCCCCCCCCACCCCACCACCCCCCCCCCCCCCCCGCCCCCCCCCCCCCCCCCCCCCCTCCCCCCCCCCCCCCCCCCCCGCCCCTCCCCCCCCCCCCCCCCCCCCCCCCCCCCCCCCCCCCCCCCCCCCCTCCCCCCACCCCCCCCCCTCCCCCCCCCCCCCTCCCCTTCCCCCCCCCCCCCCCCCCCCCCCCCCCCCCCCCCCAATCATGGTCAGTGGCTCGTGCACAGATAGACAGAAGCCAATATGTAATGCAGGCGCGGGGAAAAGCAAAATTAACTTGATGCAGCCCCCCCCCCAAAAAAAAAATAGTTTAATGAAAAAACGTAACTCCCCCCCCCCCTAATAAAAAAAGGGTTCACGGAAAGATTCTCCTCTCTCTCTCTCTCTCGCTCTCTCTCTCTCTCTCCTCTGTGTATTATATATATATAAGAGAGAGAGACTATCTATATAATACCAAAGAGCAGTAAGAAGAAGATGGTATAGTTTCTAGAGGGGGGAAGGAAGGTGGAAGATGGGTGGAGGATGGTGGGGGGTATGGGTGGGGGTGGGTGAAGATGGGTGGTGCGTCTTTTTTTTATGTGGTCTGAGTTCAATGTTCGTTGGGTAGTAGGGTACTAAGCGAGGAGAAAGAGTGTGTGTGTGTGTGTGTGTGTGTGGGTGACAGAGAGAGACAGAGAAGAAAGACAAGACAAGCAGACAAAGCTGAGAGGAAAGACGTGAACGCGATGCGAAAGCTTGAATGCATGGTGGGGGTGTGTAATAATAGAAAATATTATAGGCATAATTTATATATTCTTATAATAACACGGAGTGACACACACACACACCACACACGAGTGATTCACACCAACACACACAACAGAGTGATTCTAATAAACACACCACACACGGATCTCACTCACACACACTAGTGATTCACACAACACACACACACACCACCCAGTGTTCAACACACACCACCACACAACACACACACACACTCACACACACAGTGTTCACACACACACAGTGATTCCCACACACACACACCACACAGTGATTCACACACACACACCACACACACACACAGTGATGATTCACACACACACACACCACACAGTGATTAACACACACACACACGTATTTTACTGTGGTGTGTAAACAGGGAGGGCCGCCAAAACGGAATTGATTTTTTTTTTTTCACAACCAAACAGACAGGCGAGAAGGATCAACACACCACACCACACACCACACACACACACCACACACACACTCCACCACACTCACACAACCACACACACCACAAAGAGTCAGAAAGAAAATAAAAAAACACCATCAAGTCAGACAACACTATAGACAGTTTGACAGGAAGACGGACGGACACAGACAGACACGAGGAGAGTAAGAAATACTGGAGGACAAACATATACAAGGGTTCATGGACTTATAACATATGGGTGGTGGAGTTGGGAGAGAGAGACAGAGAGGTAGAGGAGAGACAGAAAGAAGGAGAGAGGGAGAGGGGAGAGGAGAGGAACAACCAGGAGAAGAGAGGGAGGGGAGAGAGAGACAGGGACAGACAGTCAGGACAGACAGAGGGAGAGATGAGGGATGGGGAGAATAAGGCAACTGAATTTCTCCAACGAGGAGTTAGAATTTCTGGCTCAAGGGTCACACTGCTTACTTCATTCAGTGCATGCCAGACTCAGACTTCATGGAGCAGACTGAAAGGTTCAGCTCTCTCTTCTCTCTCTCTCTCTCTTCTCTCCTCTCTCTCTCTCTCTTGTGTGTATGTGTGTCTCGCTCACACATACACACGCGCGCGCGCGCAGCGCGAGCAGAAGATCACGTCTCTATTAATTTACTTGGATCTAAATATAAAACCGTCCAGCGTTACAGACTGGCTAGCGTGTGTTATTGTATGTATAGTCTGTGTGTGTTTTATTAAGTGCTCTCTGCTTGCATCAAATTGTCACATCCCTTGTTATAAAAAAAATAAACCCCCAAATGGCGTTGTTTGTTTGCATTGACAATGTCAGTGCTTGTCTCTCTGTCTCTCTGTTCTTCTCGTCTGATGATAGAGATGAAGGTTGGTTCCGGTAATCTATTGTTAATAGGTATCACCCGCAAGAGTACTTTTTTTTTTTAAGTCGAAGAAAAAACACCAAACTGGGGCTGTTTGATCTGGAAGATCTTTGTTTGTAGCACTTTGATTTTTGATTTGTTTTTATCAAGATAGAGATAGTTAGAATATATTAATATATAATTTATTAATATATATATATAGTATATATATATATATATAATATATATATATATATATATATATTTATATCTGACAACTGGACCTTCATTTGTTGCTGTAATTACTCCAAGTAAGGTAGTTATAGTATTCACAAACAAAAAAAAGGGTGGCCCGGGGGGCTTGCTCTTGTGGCTACGCTCTCTCCCAGGGGAGAGCAGCCCGAATTTCACGTAGACGAAATCTCGTGACTTAACGTGGGTTTAATAAAAAAATAATTTATATATATACTATTTATATACCTTTCATACATACACCACACATTCTCCATTTATTATTTTATTACGTGGGGGTGTTTATTTGTCAATGGTTGGTTGTCGGAGTTTTGTTTTCTTTGTTTGCTTTTTGTTGTTAGTGCTAGTGTTTGCTTTTTTTTGTGTTAGGAGTTTTTTTTTTGTAGGGTTTGTTGTTGTTATTGTTTTGTATTTTTGTGGGTTTTTTTTTTTTTTTTTTTTTTGGGGGGGGGGGGGGGGGGGATGAGGGAAGGGGTTAATAGGGGGGGGGGGGGGGGGGTGGGGGGGGGATTTTGGTGGGGGGGGGGGGGGATGGTGATCAGGGGGGGGGGGGGAATGGGGGATGGAGGGATTGGTTCTTCTGCCTATTTAAACGAGCAGCTGTTTCTTATAGTCTACCTTTCCCCACAATGACCCCCCCCCCAACCCCCACCCCACCCCCTCCACCTACCCTCATCACGCATCTCTACACAAACACAATCACACTTCACACACTGCTATCTGGTCTGCGCGAGTCATGTTATGACTGGCATAATTCGTAGGATTTAAAGTTATTATTTATCTTTGTTATTCTGTAGTCAGTATTAGAGTTGGGGGACTTAAGAAGGAGGACCACAACAAAACCAAACCATCAAAACAAACAAAAACAACTAAAACAAAAACACTAAACCAACACACCCCCCCCTCTCCCCCCCCCCCCCCCCTCCCCTCACCCCCACCACCCAAAACCCAACCCCCACCCCCACCCCCCCCAACCCCCTACCCCCCCCCCCCCCCCCCCCCCCCCCCCCCCCCCCCACCCCCCCCCCCCCCACCCCCCCCCCCCCACCACCCCACCCCCCCCCACCCTTGAACGGGATTCGAACCCGGTCATCAGATTGCGAGCGCAATGTTCTAACCACTAGGCTATCCCGTCCCCTTCATGAAAGTAAGAGCTTTCCCGCCTCTCTCCCTGGATGGAAACCCTGTGTGGAAACTCTTACTTTCTCCTTTATTTCACATTATCAAATATTACGCTTAAGCGTGCTTTTCGCCTTTTTTGTGTGTGTTGTTGATATACGCATTCTTGTGTCTGTAGAAATTTATGTAGAAAAAAAAGGTAAAGGTGTCCCATAACCTATAAGGTCGTAGGGGAGTGAGGCGTCAGAGACCTCAGCATCTTTAGGGGCCAGCATATTGAGGGCGGCGCCCATCTCCTCTCCTTCGCTGCTTTACCTTCCCTGACCCTAAAGAGGGCAGGTATCCATTTACAGCTGGGTGAACTGGGGGACTGTGCTGAAGCCAAAGCGCACAAACTGTCATCCATCCAAGTGGTTACCACGCTCGATGCTGCTTAAACTTGGCTGGGCGAAAGCGAGTGCTCTGACTACTGAGTTATCCCGTCCCCTGACACATTTATGTACCCCGAACAAATGGGCAGAAAGCTTAATTCATTACAATTAAGTCATTGTCATTGTCACTGTCCTTTCATTCACCAGGTGAAGCTGCAAATACACAGCTAGTCAAGTCAAGTCAAGTCAAATGTCTATTTCCAGATGGTACATTGAATAAGCAATGCATTTGCTTTTTTCATCAAGCCATCTATCTAACAAAAATTTATTTATGATAATACTGAAGTACTACATTATTACAACCTTTATCAATAAAGTGTATGAATATTTTTTTTTTAAGAGGAAAAACCAATAAAAGAATACACTACAAAATACCCAGCTAGCAAACTGCATGCAAATAGCAAGGCGAACGATTCCGGTATCCAACTGTCTCTATAAGCGGGCGAATCCAGGATAATAAAAATCAAAAACCAACCAGATTTTCCACAGGAAAGATTGGGAGTACTTGTGTTAACGTTTGCAGTCTCCAGTGGATTTTTATTTATTCAATAATTTATTGTTGCCAATATTTTCGGTCGTGTTTCCGCCTGTGATGATGTAAAACAACCGTGGTTTAACATAATTTCCATTATATACGTTTGGACCGGGTTCGGGCATTTGAACTTCTTGATCCAGTTAACGACTGACAACTATTTCACGACACCAACCACACATACACGTGTATGCTTCAGCAACAGAGCTGCCTGCGTGGACCAATTGATACTCAGAGGCAGAGCTCTTGACAGCATAATTATTATGAAGCAAAGTTCTGATCAAAAGTAATCATGAAGTTACTTTGTGACCGACCCTCTCTCCCTTCCACTGCACATTGAGTGGTGGTCTGTGTGCTAGTCTTTCGGAAGAGATGATAAATCGAGGCCCGGTGTACATACAACACGCATTCGGCGCACGTAAAAGAACCCATGTTAATAACACAAGGGATGTCCCCGGCGAAATTCTTTAGGAATAAACAGCACTAGCATAGGGAAACAAAGTACACATGCAGACAGGAAAATTAACAGAAAAATGACTTGCACTACTCTTAAAGACACACACACACACACACACACACACACACACACACACACACACACACACACACACAACACACACACACACACAATTTTCTGCAATAAGATCTATAGATACAACCTGAATGAAGTCGGAACACAACACATGATTTAAACCATAACCCACCTTCTTCAGTCATCATCATTCTACCGCAGAACCTATGTAACGAACGTGAATAGATGATGACAACAACAAATGTCTTTCCGTTTGGGGGGGGGGGTTTCCCACGAAAACAGACAGCCAGGCAAAAGCAGGCTCACCCGAATCACCAAACCAGTGCACAAACGAAATAATAAAATAACTCTAAACAAGTTTACCTCATTTATTAACGTACAGTATTCCAGACTAAAGCGGACATCATGAATTGGACAGAGAATGCGTATTTCCCATTCGCTATTTTCCCCTTCTACCATTTCGATTCCTTATCCAATGGTCTGTGTTTGCTACGCTTCTCCAGAAACGCATTAGCACGTATAAACTTCCCAACAGCATTTAATTATCATCTTGTTCGTGATGTCACCTTTCCCCTTTCCTTTTTTTCCTCTTCTCCATAATGATATGATACACTCTGCTGCGACACAAATGGCTGACGTGACTTTCCTGTTTCGAAGCCGCAGGAAGGCCAACAAGAACAGTGTAAAGCAACCCTACGAGGAAGCAGCAGAATGAAAGTGTATATATCTATCGATTTAACATTCAAGATTTGTGTTTTCTCTTCCATCATCATCATCATCATCATCATCACTAGTAGTAGTAGTAGTAGTAGTAGTAGTAGTAGTAGTAGCAGCAGCAGCAGCAGCAGCAGCAGCAGCAGCAAGCAGCAGCAGTAGTAGTAGTAGTAGTAGCAGCATCGTTGTTTCTTATTGTTGTTATTATTATTATCGTCATTTTATTATTATTATTATTGTTGTTGTTATTATTATTATTATTATTGTCTTCATCATAATCATCATCATCATCATATTATTATTATCATTATTGCTGTTGTTGTCATCGTCATCATCATCAACATTATTATAATTATTATTACTACTCAGAGCAGGGAATCAATTAATAAGTGACTTATGAGTATGCTAGAAGAGAGATATAGGCTTTATGGAAGGATGGTGTGTGTGTGTGTGTGTGCGTGCGCGTGCGCGTGCGACCGCGTGCGTGCGTGTGTGCGTGCTATATTTTGCAAGAGGAGGGAAAGTTCGCATCTCTCTCTCTCTCTCTCTCTCTCTCTCTCTCTCTCTCTCTCTCTCTCTCTCTCTCTCTCTCTATATATATATATATATATATATATATATATTATATATATATATATATATTATATTGTGTGTGTGTGTGTGTGTATATATATTATTATAATATGGAGATACATAGATAGATACATAGATAGATACATAGATAGATAGATAGATAGATAGATAGATAGATAGATAGATAGATAGATAGATAGATAGATAGATAGATAGATAGATAGATAGATGGATGGATGGATGGATGGATGATTGGATGGATAGATAGATAGATAGATACATACATACATATATACATACATAGATACATAGATAGATGGATGGATGGATGGATGGATGGATGGTTGGATAGATAGATAGATAGATAGATAGATAGATAGATAGATAGATAGATAGATAGATAGATACATACATAGATAGATAGATAGATGGATGGATGGATGGATGGATGGATGGATGGATAGATAGATAGATACATAGATAGATTCATAGATAGATACATACATACATACATAGATACATACATAGATAGATCTATAGATAGATAGATAGATAGATAGATAGATAGATACATACATACATACATACATAGATCTTAAAGAGGAGGGCCAGTCTTTAAGGAATTTTTCTTTTCGTTCCTCGGCTCCAGCCAGCTTCGAGGTTCAAACATGGTGAGATTTTTGCGTGTACGACTTTTTTTCTCCCACCATTTAGGCCTACGGGGATTTGAAGGATACGGTTTTCACTGACCTCTGCTTGACCCCTATTTTTATTTATTAAGTTATTTATTTTTATTTCATTCTTTTATTTCGAGGATAATGGAATAAGCACTTACGTATCTTTTTTTAACATCCAGTCCCCGTGTGTATGCAGTTTTGTAATTTTGTCATCCGTTCCCACCGGCACACAATGGCTTCCTCTTTCGAAAAGCGAAGCAGGTTTTAACGTGTGTTCTAGGGCAGTTGTAAAAGGTCCTGAGCTGATTTTTTTTCGGGGGGGAAAAGGGGGGGGGGGGGGGGGGGGGGGCAGTTTGTTGTAGAAGTAAGTATAGCATGGTGGAGTCAATTTGCTGCATGCTGGGTTCTAGATTATTGTCTTATGTAACAAAGTGTGTTGGGTATAGCAGCCACAGGCGCAGCAAACACGAACTCGGAGAACTTGGAAGCTCGCGTTGTGTGTGTGTGTGTGTGTGTGTGTGTGTGTGTGTGTGCGTGGTGTGCGTGCGTGCGTGCGTGCGTGCGTGCGTGCGTGTGTGTCAGTGCGTGTGTGTGAATGTGTGTGCGTGTGTGTGTGAATGTGTGTGCGTGCGTGTGTGTGTTAGTGCGTGTGTGTGAATGTGTGTGTGTGTGCGTGCGTTTGTGTGAGTGAGTGTGCGTGTGTGTGTGTCTGTGTCTGTGTTGTCGTACTGAATACTGACACATAATATTTCAAAGGAATATACCTTCACACAAGCTTTCATTGAATACTCTCTGACATTTAATTTCATCTTTCATACTTGCTGTAACTGAACACTCTTTGACATTTGAAATGAATATTCTTTGACACAAAGTTTAAATCAAAACTCTCTAACAGCATGCTTTTCATTAACACTCTGACACATGCCTGAAATCAACATTCTGACACGTGCCTGAAGTAAACACTCCCTGACACATGCCTGAAATGAACACTCTGACACATGCCTGAAATGAACTCTCTGTCACATGCTTGAAATGAGCACTCTCTGACACAAGCCTGAAATGAGCACTGTATGACACATGACTGAAATGAACATTCTCTGACACGGGCCTGAAGTAAACACTCTCTGACACACGCTTGAAATGAGCACTCTCCGTCACATGCCTAAAATGAGCACTCTCCGTCACATGCCTAAAATGAGCACTCTCTGACGCATGACTGAAATGAACACTCTGATACATGCCTAAAATGAACACTCTGACACATGCCTGAAATGAACATTCTCTGACACGTGCCTGAAGTAAACACTCTCTGACACATGCTTGAAATGAACACTCTCTGACATTTGCCTGAAATGAACACTCTGACACATGCCTGAAATGAACATTCTCTGACACGTGCCTGAAGTAAACACTCTCTGACACATGCCTGAAATAAACACTCTCTGACACTTGCCTGAAATGAACATTCTCTGACACGTGCCTGAAGTAAACACTCTCTGACACATGCCTGAAATGAACACTCTCTGACACATGCCTGAAATGAACACTCTCTGACACGTGCCTGAAGTAAACACACTCTGCCACATGCCTGAAATGAACACTCCGACAAGTGCTTGAAATTAACATTCTCTGACACATTATTGAAATGAACATTCGTTGACACATGACTGAAATGAACACTCTCTGACACATGACTGAAATGAACACTCTGACATGTGCCTGAAGTAAACACTCTCTGACACATGCCTGAAATGAACATTCTTTGACACATGACTGAAATGAACATTCTCTGACACATGCCTGGAATGAACACTCTGACACATGCCTGAAATGAACATTCTCTGGCGCATGCCTGAAATGAACATTCTCTGACACATGCCTGAAATTAACACTCTCTGAAACACGCCTAAATGAACACGGACTCATGCCTGAAAATGAACTTTCTCTGACTCGTCCTTAAAAATGTTCACTCTCTTACACTTGCCTGAAATAAACACTCTGACACAAGACTGAAATGAACACTCTTTGGCACATGCCTGAAATGAACATTCTCTGACACATGCCAGAAATTAACACTTTCTCTGTCACGTGCCTGAAATGAACACCCTGACACATGTCTGATTTGAACACTCTTTGACACATGCCTGAAATGAACTACTCTGACACATGCCTGAATTTGAACTCTCTGACACATGCCTGAAATGAACACTCTGACACTTGCCTGATTTGAACGCTCTGACACATGCCTGAAATGCACACTCTCTGACACAAGACTGAAATGAACATTCTCTCTGACACATTTCTGAAGTGAACATTCTCTCTGACACGTGCCTGAAATGAACTACCTAACACTTGCCTGAAATGAACTCTCTGGCACATGCCTTAAATGAACTCTCTGACACATGCCTGAAATGACCACTCTCTAACACATGCCTGAAATGAACTCTCTTTGACACATGCCTGAAATGAACACTCTATGGCACATGCCTGAAATGAACACTGTGGCATATGCCTTAAATGAACACTCTTTGACACATGCCTGAAATGAACACTCTATGGCACATGCCTGAAATGAACACTCTTTGACACATGCCTGAAATGAACACTGTGGCATATGCCTTAAATGAACACTCTTTGACACATGCCCGAAATGAACACGCTTTGACACATGCCTGAAATGAACTCTCTTTGACACATGCCTGAAATGAACACTTTGGCAAATGCCTGAAATGAACACTCTTTGACACATGCCTGAAATGAACACGCTGTGACACATGCCTGAAATGAACTCTCTTTGACACATGCCTGAAATGAACACTCTGTGGCACATGCCTGAAATGAACTATCTTTGGCACATGCCTGAAATGAACACTCTTTGACACATGCCTGAAATGAACACGCTGTGGCACATGCCTGAAATGAACACTCTATGGCACATGCTTGAAATAAACACTCACTGACACGCGCCTGAAATGAACAATCTGTGACACATGCCTGACATGAATACTCTAACACGTGCCTGAAATGAACATTCTCTGACACATGCTTGAAATTAACTCTCTGACGCAAGCCTGAAATGAACACTCTGACACTTGCCTGATTTGAACTCTCTGTCACATACCTGAAATGAACTACCTGACACTTGCCTGATTTGAACTCTCTGACACATACCTGAAATGAACTACCTGACACTTGCCTGATTTGAACTCTCTGACACATGCCTGAAATGAACACCCTGATACTTGCCTGATTTGAACTCTCTGACACATACCTGAAATGAACTGCCTGACACTTGCCTGATTTGAACTCTCTGACACATGCCTGAAATGAACACCCTGATACTTGCCTGATTTGAACTCTCCGACACATACCTGAAATGAACTACCTGACATTTGCCTGATTTGAACTCTCTGACACATGCCTGAAATGAACACTCTGACACGTGCCTGAAATGAACATTATCTCTGACACGTGCCTGAAATGAACATTCTCTCTGACACGTGCCTGAAATGAACATTCTCTCTGACACGTGCCTGAAATGAACATTCATCGACACGTGCCTGAAATGAACTCTCTGACACATGCCTGAAATGAACACTCCCCGCCACGTGCCTGAAATGAACACTCTCTGACACATACCCGAAATGAACACTCTGACACATGCCTGAAATGAACTCTCTGACACATGCCTGAAGTGGACTCTGACACTGCCTGAAATTTGAACTCTCTGACACATGCCTGAAATGAACACCTGATACTGCCTGATTGAACTCTCAATGACACATACTGAACATCCTGAAATGACACTGTCTAACACATGCCTGAAATGACCACTCTCTAACACATGCCTGAAATGACCACTCTGACACGTGACTGAAATGAACACTCTGACACTTGCCTGAAATGAACACTCTGTGACACATGCCTGAAATGAACACTCTGTGACACATGCCTGAAATGAACACTCTGACACATGCCTTAAATGAACACTCTTTGACACATGCCTGATATGAACTCTCTGACACATGCCTGAAATGAACACGCTGTGACACATCCTGAAATGAACACTCTGACACATGCCTGAAATGACACTCCTGACACAGCCTGAAGTGACACTTGACACATGCTGAATGAACTCTGACAGATGCCTCAAATGAATCTCTGACACATCCTGAAATGAACTTCTATGACACATGCCTGAAATGAACACTCTGACACATGCCTGAAATGAACCTCTAGACAATGCCTGCAAATGAACTCTCTGACACATGCTGAAATGAACTCTCTGCACTGCCCTGAAATGAAGACACTCTTGACACATGCCTGAAATGAACATCTGTGACACATGCTGAAATGAACACCATGACACGCTTAAATGAACACTCTTGACACATGCTTGATTAACTTCTCTGACACATGCTGAAATGAACACCTTGACAATGCCTGAAATGAAACCTGTGCACATGCTTGAAAAAAACACTCACTGACACGCGCCTGAAATGAACAATCTTTGACGCATGCCTGACATGAATACTCTAACACGTGCCTGAAATGAACATTCTCTGACACATGCCTGAAATTAACTCTCTGACACAAGCCTGAAATGAACACTCTGACACATGCCTGAAATGAACTCTCTGACAGATGCCTGCAATTAACTCTCTGACAGATGCCTGAAATGAACTCTCTCTGGCACATGAGCTCTCTGACGCAAGTCTGAAATGATCACTCTGACACATGCCTGAAATAGCAGTTCTGACACATGCTATACAGGACACCATGACACGGGCTTCAAAGAACACTCTGACACATGCTTTAGTTACTTCAACATTGCTGCCCTATACATCATCAAATGCACACCCTGACATATTGTTTACAGAAACAATCCGTATCACATAAATGCTTCGAAAACAAAAAAGCCCGATAAATGTTTAGTACATGAACATGCTTTGAATGAACAAGTCTGGGACACACTGCAAATGTTAACACTTTTAAATGAAGAGTCTGAGACACAATGCAAATGTTAACACTTTTAAATAAACAGTCTGAGACAAAATGCAAATGTTACCACTTTTAAATGAACAGTCTGAGACGCAATGCAAATGTTAACACTTTTAAATGAACAGTCTGAGACGCAATGCAAATGTTAACACTTTTAAATGAACAGTCTGAGACGCAATGCAAATGTTACCACTTTCAAATGAACAGTCTGAGACGCAATGCAAATGTTACCACTTTCAAATGAACAGTCTGAGACACAATGCAAATGTTAACACTTTTAAATGAACAGTCTGAGACACAATGCAAATGTTAACACTTTTAAATGAACAGTCTGAGACGCAATGCAAATGTTAACACTTTTAAATGAACAGTCTGAGACGCAATGCAAATGTTAACACTTTTAAATGAACAGTCTGAGACGCAATGCAAATGTTACCACTTTCAAATGAACAGTCTGAGACGCAATGCAAATGTTACCACTTTGAAATGAACAGTCTGAGACGCAATGCAAATGTTACCACTTTGAAATGAACAGTCTGAGACGCAATGCAAATGTAAACACTTTTAAATGAACAGCCTGAGACGCAATGCAAATGTTAACACTTTTAAATGAACAGCCTGAGACGCAATGCAAATGTTAACACTTTTAAATGAACAGTCTGAGACGCAATGCAAATGTTACCACTTTTAAATGAACAGTCTGAGACGCAATGCAAATGTTACCACTTTTAAATGAACAGTCTGAGACGCAATGCAAATGTTAACACTTCTAAATGAACAGTCTGAGACGCAATGCAAATGTTACCACTTTTAAATGAACAGCCTGAGACGCAATGCAAATGTTACCACTTTTAAATGAACAGCCTGAGACGCAATGCAAATGTTACCACTTTTAAATGAACAGCCTGAGACGCAATGCAAATGTTACCACTTTTAAATGAACAGCCTGAGACGCAATGCAAATGTTACCACTTTTAAATGAACAGCCTGAGACGCAATGCAAATGTTACCACTTTTAAATGAACAGCATGAGACGCAATGCAAATGTTAACACTTTTAAATGAACAGTCTGAGACGCAATGCAAATGTTAACACTTTTAAATGAACAGTCTGAGACGCAATGCAAATGTTACCACTTTTAAATGAACAGTCTGAGACGCAATGCAAATGTTAACACTTTTAAATGAACAGTCTGAGACGCAATGCAAATGTTAACACTTTTAAATGAACAGTCTGAGACGCAATGCAAATGTTAACACTTTTAAATGAACAGTCTGAGACGCAATGCAAATGTTACCACTTTACGAGGCATGTGTATTGAGTGCTCTGTTATCGTTAAGCGGACGGGCTTAAAGCAGATATGAAGAATTTCTCTCAGTATTGCATGACTGTGTAAGATTAGGTTGAATGCATGCGCTTTGATTTGTCTTTGCAAGATATAGCGCTATATAAGTTCCATTTATCATTATTATTTTATATAAAAGGTAAAGGTAAAGGAGTCCCATAACCTATAAGGTCGTAGGGGGGCGAGGCGTCAGAGACCTCACTTCTCTAGGGCCAGCATATTGAGGGCGGCGCCCATCTCCTCTCCCTCGCTGCTTTACCTTCCCTGACCCTAAAGAGGGCAGGTACCCATTTACAGCTGGGTGAACTGGGGGAGCTGTACTGAAGCCAAGGCGCGCAAACGGTCACCCATCCAACTGGTAACCACGCTCGACGCTGCTTAACTTGGCTGGGGGAAAACGAGTGCTCGGACCACTGAGCTATCCTGTCCCCATTATTTTATATATAATATATATAATATATATATATATATATATATATATATATATATATATATATATAATATATATATATATATATTATATTATATATATATTTGAGCCCAAAACTTTCCCCCATCCATAAGACCATGAGTGGTGGTCTGGGTGCTAGTCTTTCGGATGAGACGATAAACCGAGGTCCCATGTGTTTACACATAATTATTTAGCGCACGTAAAAGAACCCTCGGCAACAAGAGAGTTGTTGCTGGCAACATTCTGTAGAAAAAAAAGCCACTCTGATAGAGAAATAAATGCAGTTGAAGACAAGAAAAAATCTATTTAAATAATGGATGGCGCTGCTCTTGTGGCGACGCGCTCTTCACGGGGAGAGCAGCCCGAATTTCACGCAATCTGCCGTGACTGTAAGTGGTTTGTTTTTTTTAATTTAATAATTTTTGAAAAATATATATATATCTTTCTTTCTTTTTCTTTTTCGTCTCGCTAGAACTTCAATGTTCACGAATTTTTTATTTATTTATTTATTCTTTTATATCGAGGATAATGGAATAAGCACTCATGTGCTTTTTTACATCCAGTCCCCGTGTGTATGCAGTTTTGTAAATTTTGTCATCTGTTCCACCGGCACACAATGACCTACTCTTTCGAAAAGCGGAACAGGATTTAACGCGTGCGCAAGATGTTCTGCATGCGTTCACACACGGGGCCTCGGTTTATAGTCTCATCTGAAGGACGAATTTGCGTGTATTATATGCCTACCACGAAGGAAGGCGCCCTACGACTTCAAGGAAGCATGCTGGGTTCGGGTAGTGTATTACCAAAGCGTTTGGGGGGATGGGGGAGAGGGGGGGTGGTTGGCGGCGCCAAGCGTGATTGTCTTACGGTGAACAGTTCT
This sequence comes from Rapana venosa, assembly GCA_028751875.1. Lineage (NCBI taxonomy): Eukaryota > Metazoa > Mollusca > Gastropoda > Neogastropoda > Muricidae > Rapana > Rapana venosa. The sequence continues at coordinate 9,949,784 of CM054152.1, forward strand.
TCCCCCATTACCAATATAGTCCTGGCATTTCCAATAGTGGACATTGTATTGGCGGTTTGTTTGTTTGTGTTTTTTTCCCTGAGGTTATAGATAGACCCTGCGTGTTCTATGTTATTTTTTTCTGTGACGCTGAATGATCTAATCCTGTATGCTTTATGTTCTTTGTGCCACGTTAAAATCCTACAGGCTTTCTATAGCTTTTTGTGCTGAATTCTAGGTCCTGCGTGTGTGTGTGTGTGTGTGTGTGTGTGTGTGTGTGTGTGTGTGTGTGTGTGTGTGTGTGTGTGTGTGTGTGTGTGTGTGTGTTGTTGTTGTTGTTTGGTGTTGTTGTTGTTGTTGTTGTTGTTTTTGTTGTTGTTGGTGAGTGTGTGTGTGTGTGTGTGTGTGTGTGTGTGTGTGTGTGTGTGTGTGTGTGTGTGTGTGTGTGTGTGTGTGTGTGTGTGTGTGTGTGTGTGTGTGTGTGTTGTGTGTGTGTGTGTGTGTGTGTGTGTGAAATAGTTATCTAAAATCCTGCCGGTTTCGTGGTTCTTTGTTGTTGGTTGTTGTGAGGGGGACGGGGGTCTTGTTTGTTGGTTGTTTTGTTTGTTTGTTCTTGGGGATTTGTTTGTTGTTGTTGTTTTGGAGGGGTGTTTGTTGGGGGTTTGTTTTTGTTTTGTTGTTTGTTTTGGCTTGTTTTTGTTTTGTTTTGTTGTTGTTGGGGGGTTTTGTTGGGTTTTTGTTGGGCTTTTTTGATTTGGAGGTTTGATTAGGGGTTTTGTTGTTGTTGTTTTTGTTGTTTTTTAATTGTGCCGATTTCGTTTTAAAGTTTTTTATGTGTGTGTTGTTTGTTTTCTGTGGAGTTAGATCCTACTAGGGTTGGGTTGGGTTTTTTTTCTTCTGAGTTATATATTATAGACGGTTTTGTTCTTGTTGGTTTGTTTGTCTTTTTTTTTTTTTTTGGGGGGGGGGGGATGTTTCTTTGATTTTTTAGGTGTGGGTAGAGTTAGAGCCTGAATGCTTTGTTAATAAAAAAATTTTCTAATTTTTTTGGGGGGGGGCTGAGTTCGATCGTCAAGGTTCTGGTATTTTTTTGGTGCCAAATAGGTCCTGCAGGCTTCGTGTTAGTTTGGTGGTAATATAGATTCTGCATGGTGTCTTGTTTCTCTGTGTGCGTGCGTGCGTGCGTGCGTGCGTGCGTGCGTGCGTGCGTGCATGCGTGCGTGTGTGCGTGTGTGTGTGCGTGAGTGCGTGTGTGTGTGTGTGCGCATGTGTGCGAGTGTGCGCGCGTGCGTGTGTGAATGTGCGCGCGTGCGTGCGTGTGTGTGTTGAGTTGAGTAAAGAACGGTGACGGTTTTGAGTTGTTTTTGCTCGGAGTTACCATCCTCCGTCTCTTGACTTGTGTTGTTTTTACTCTGAGTGAGAAAGATTCCTGAGGTGTTTGCGTTATTTTAATGCCGAGCTACAAACTGCTGTGTCTTGCCTTACTTGTTCAGTTTAGTTCTGAGTTCCATCCTTCAAGTCTTGTGTTTTTTTTGTGCTCAGTTAAACCCGAGGGGGGGGGGGGGGGGGGTATTGTTCTTGGGTTTTTGTTTGTTTGTTGTTGTTTGGGGTTTTGTTGTTGTTTTTGTTGTTGTTGGGTTTTTTTGGGGGGTGGAAGCTATCTTGGACTGTTCATACCAATTTGAAATTATGTATTTTCTTGTGTCTTTCGAGATAATTACACGTATCAATGTGCCTGTCAGTATTGCAATTGCCCTTCATGGGATGATTGAAATGTTTTTGACTTGACTTGACTTGACTTGACTTGACTTGACTTGACTTGACTTGCCGGTTTTGTGTTATTTTTGTGCTCAGTTAAATCCTGCTGCAGGTTTTGTGTTATTTTTGTGCTCAGTTAAATCCTGCTGCAGGTTTTGTGTTGTTGTTGGGTTTTTTTGGGGGGTGGAAGCTATCTTGGACTGTTCATACCAATTTGAAATTATGTATTTTCTTGTGTCTTTCGAGATAATTACACGTATCAATGTG
>CM054152.1:9956787-9961787 GCA_028751875.1 Rapana venosa
GCCACCACTGAACATTTTGCAAACAACCAGCTTCCTCCATTCAGCTTTCCGGTTTACCAATATACTGATCCTGATAAGGCAACAGAAGTCTGGGTAAACATTTTCACTAGAATCTATGACAAACATGCCCCTTTAATAACTCAAAGAGTGAAGCACCACATCAAACCTCCATGGTTAACTAAAGAGATTGAAAAAGAAATAAATCTTCGTAACTACTTGAAGTCAACAAATGACAGCAAATTTAAAGAACAAAGAAATAAGGTAACTACATTGAAGCGTAAAGCAAAATTAAAATATTATCAAGATTTAGTAACCAATAAAAAAGGGTCAAGGTCAGTCTGGAAAGTAATCAATAAATTAACCAACAAAGACTATTCTGAAGTACAGACAAATATAAATGATATAACTCCAAGCACAATCAACGATTACTTTGTAAATGCAGCTGATAATTTGTTATTAAATAATGACTGGGAAAAAAATGACTTAGAAATGTTAAAAAAATATTGCTCTGCAAAAAATATTGACTGTAAAGTGAATATTCCTTTTATATCAGTACCAGAAGTTAATGCGGCTCTTTTGTCTCTAAAACCTTCAAAAACAAAAGATTTGGAGAAATTAGATGGAAATATACTCAAACTTGCATCCCCTGTTATAGCAGATACACTGACTTATATTTATAATCTGTGCATTAACAAGAACTATGTTCCATTATGTTTCAAGCAAGCAAGGGTAATTCCAATGTTCAAAAAAGGAGACCGTACAAACCCATCCAATTATAGGCCTATATCAATTTTGTCTGTTTTGTCAAAGCCATTCGAAAAACATATTAGACTACATTTAATTAACCATCTGAACAAATACAACTTGATACATCCAAAGCAATCAGCTTATAGAGAAAACCACTCTTGCCATACAGCACTAACCCAAATGATTGATAAATGGCTTCTAAATATAAATAACAATGAACTCACTGGCACTGTTTTCATTGACTTTGCTAAGGCATTTGATGTCATTAACCATACTCTTCTTTTAAAGAAATTAATGGTATATGGTTTTTCAGATTCCACAGTCCAACTAATTTCCTCCTTTTTATCAAATAGAAAACAATTAGTGTGTGTGAACTTTTCTGTTTCAGATTTCAAGACTATTAAACATGGAGTACCTCAAGGATCCGTACTAGGTCCCCTGTTATTCATATTATATATAAATGATTTGCCAATGCATCTAGCAACAACTTGTGAACTATTTGCAGATGACAGTTCCATGCATTGTAACAATGTTAGCCTTTGTAAATTAACAACTAACCTCCAAAATAGTATTGACAAATTAGTTCGTTGGACACAACTCAATCATATGTGCCTAAATACACAAAAAACAAAATGCATGTGTATAACTACTAGACAGAAACGACAAAATGTATTAACACATTTGTTTTCTATTTCAGTTGCCGGACAAAGTGTGGAAATAGTCAATTCGCATCGTGTACTGGGTATCATTATTGACAATAACCTGTCATGGACAGACCACATTTCTCATATTTGCAAACGAATCTCTCAAAGAGTGTTCCAGTTATCAAAAATTAAACACTTTTTAAACATTCATGCCCGTAAACTGTTTTTTCAAGCACACATTCAGTCGATAATGGACTTTGCCTCTACATCTACCAATTATTATCATTATTATTATTATTATCATATATTTTTAATTTTAAATAAATAAAACAAAACAAAAAACAAAAAACAAAAACAGCCAACAATCGTTTCATTGTTTTGGTCGTTCTAGTATTCATTTATTCCGTCAATTAACGGTATGTCGCTGAAATACAACTTCATTAGTTAAAACAAAGTTTTCTTCAGAAAATGATATATATATATATATATATATATATATATATATATATATATATATATATATATATTATATATATATATATATATATATACACACACACACTTACAATAGAGCAAGAACAAGCTAAAAGCTTACAGTGGGCTCAACAACAATGAAAGGTCCAGACTTTACATTTAGCAGCTGGTAGTCATCAATTTACTACGGAAAGCAGAGGACCGCGGGGAGTGGAGGAAGCTGGTTGCAAAATCTTCATGGGTGCCCCCACGGTCCAGGGGACTACTACGGGATAGGTGAAGGTGGGGGTGAAGACATCAATTTGTCCAAACTGTGAAAGTGGAATTTTTTTTTTTAAAACACACCTCTGACAACGAACTTTATTCAAGAACGTCACAAATAATACAAACGTAATTTTGACAATGAGCTAAGAAAAATAATTTATTTTTAAAGTAATTCTAGGTAAGTCCTGTCAGGATATACACTTACAGATTGTGACAGAATATCACTGCATCTTCAAGGCACACTTCATTTTTTAAAAATGGTTTTCGTTCCTCGGCTAGAGCTCCGAGGTTCATCAATGGTGAAATTTTGCGTGTGCAACCGTTTTACCCACGATGAAGGTAGCCGCATTCCCTCTTCGGGGATGTATGCTGGGTATGTTGGTGTTTCCGTAACTCACCAAACAATGACAGGAATGACGGGATCTTTAACGTGCATAGTTTGGTCTTCAGCACGTAGGCAATCGAGGCACTGGCAGGTCTGCATTTGAAGTTGAAGTGGAAGATCGTACAAATCCCCACCTTTGATTCATCAATACACCGCCGAGATTCGAACCCACGACTTCATGGACTATGGGATTGAAGTCGAACGGTCTTAACCACTCGGCTATAGCGTCCGTCCTTTCAATTTTCAATTCTGGGCGTCACAGACATCGTACGCTAATTTTTGACAGGACAGAAAGGAAATAAATTTATATCAACAGGCGTCCTTTCTTTAAAAATCCTCTCAACAGGCTGTCTCTGCAAGCGCCATTTCTTTCCATCCTGCAACGACTATCAAACAGCATCACAGTTAGTACAAGCCTATTCTTAGACAGTATCCCCCAAAAAGTAGTTATATATTATTCCTGTTGTGAAATATACTTACAGATTGTGACGAAATAACTGCAGTTTCAAGTAATCGTTCTTTCAACCCTGCTACAATTATTCAAAAAGCCTGAGAGTCCAGTTTGACAGTATAAAAAAGTAAAGTATATATTGATATATTGCAAGTCTTGTCATGAAATACACTCACAGACAAGCGACGAAAGGTCTGCCTCTTCAAAGAGCCACACTTTTCGATACTGCTACACGGGTTTATTATTTATAAATACATCTGCAAAAATCTTTAGCAACGTTTTCGCGAAAAGGTTTGCTTTTCCTCCTTTGACGATTGACAAGCAAAACTGGACACAAATTGATACTTTTCCTAAGAATTTATCTATAGGCATAACTGGACAAAACTTACCAGTTTTCCCTTAAAGATTTAACAGACATAAATGTTCAACAAATAAATCAGAACCCCCAGATTCAACCCCCAGCCCCAGCCCCACCCCTACTCCCCCGTGGGGATGCCTGAGGGCCTGTTAATATACAATATATAAATACCATCCCCACTTTCTGCAAATTCTGTGCTAAGAATTCCCTTTTTTCTATCCTTCTCCTTGTTTCTTCTGCCTTGTTCCTTGTCTTTCTGTCACCTCCTTCTTGTCTATTTTTTTATTGCCTTTTTGGTCCAGTCTCCTGCCCTTTTTTTTTCAAGGATGGGTGGGAGAAGGGTGGGGGGGGGGGGGGGGGGGGGGGGGGGGGGATTGGGAAAACCCACTATTTTCATAACAATTACTCACGCTGATTTTCCTCATTTTTGTTGTTTGTTTGCAATTGTGAAATATTTGTAACATGAGTTACGACGGTTTGCGTTTACAAGTGAATGATTTATGAAAACATTCAAAAGTTAACATTTGCAGGCTTGGGTTTTTGTTTGTTGGTTGGTTGAGGTTGTTTTGGGTTGGGGGGTTTTCTTTTGCACATGGGAATATACATTATGAATCTCTAAATAACGTTTGTTTATACCAAATTCGATTTTTTTTAATTTAATTGCAATCATCATACCAAGTAATGCAAGTATACAGTTCAAACATGCAAAAAGTAAGCTTTGAGAATTGATTTTTAAACATTTATTTGAAAAACCCAAGCAAAATCATTCCCTTGAAATTTATCAAAGTCTCTTCATTTTACACACAACACCACGCTCCCCCCCCCCCCCCCCCCCCCAAAAAAAATAAATAAATAAATAAATACACACTAGATGAGTATAAAATTCACACTTAACAGCATCTTTTGACACATACCATGTACTTATTTCATCAACATCACACCCACAATTATCATAATGATCACGTGGGCTCTCGCTCTCTCTTCTCTCTCTCTCTCTCTCTCTCTCTCTCTCTCTCTCTCTCACTCTCTCTCTCTCTCTCTCTCTCTCTCTCTCTCTCTCTCTCTCTTCTCTCTCTCTCTCTCAGCAGTTTATACCTCGAAAGTTCTTACGTCAACCATGTCTCCATAGGTTAATCATGCTCATTACGTCTGGAAATGAAGTTACTACAAAACAGTTAGCTCTTTTCCTATATAAAGCATTTAGACTGCGGGACACCCTTATTAATTCTTGAAAAATGATCGTGTTTTGCTAATGTTTTGTGAATTGATTGTTTATGTGAATATCACTTGTATGATAGTGTGTGCTTTGTGTTTTTCCCCTTCAAATGTGGCCAAGGCCTTTTGAATAAACCATTCGCATTCGCATTCGCATTCTCTCTCTCTCTCTCTGTTGTTAATAAATTTTGTTCATTTTTTGCCTGCTAAAAATTATAATCATCATAGTTTACAATGTACCAGTGTTTTTTGGCAGCTGTTAAACCACGATATATAATCCATATCATGATGGTTATTTGGGCAGTTTGAATTGTTTTTACTTATTGGTTAAATATGTGTTTGTGCCCAGTCCTCTTTGCACTGTTCCCTTGTGAATGGGCTTGTAAGCTTACCACAATAAACCATTGTCATTGTCTCTCTCTCTCTCTCTCTCTCTCTCTCTCTCTCTCTCTCTCTCTCTCT
>CM054152.1:9976787-9999287 GCA_028751875.1 Rapana venosa
TACAACAGGATAGGCAGAGCACCAACACAGAATAAACACTGCAGTGATGTATGTAGTCCTGAATGTGATAACCTGTAATTACAACAGGATAGGCAGAGCACCAACACAGAATAAACACTGCAGTGATGTATGTAGTCCTGAATGTGATAACCTGTAATTACAACAGGATAGGCAGAGCACCAACACAGAATAAACACTGCAGTGATGTATGTAGTCCTGAATGTGATAACCTGTAATTACAACAGGATAGGCAGAGCACCAACACAGAATAAACACTGCAGTGATGTATGTAGTCCTGAATGTGATAACCTGTAATTACAACAGGATAGGCAGAGCACCAACACAGAATAAACACTGCAGTGATGTATGTAGTCCTGAATGTGATAACATGTAATTACAACAGGATAGGCAGAGCACCAACACAGAATAAACACTGCAGTGATGTGTGTAGTCCTGAATGTGATAACCTGTAATTACAACAGGATAGGCAGAGCACCAACACAGAATAAACACTGCAGTGATGTATGTAGTCCTGAATGTGATAACCTGTAATTACAACAGGATAGGCAGAGCACCAACACAGAATAAACACTGCAGTGATGTATGTAGTCCTGAATGTGATAACCTGTAATTACAACAGGATAGGCAGAGCACCAACACAGAATAAACACTGCAGTGATGTATGTAGTCCTGAATGTGATAACCTGTAATTACAACAGGATAGGCAGAGCACCAACACAGAATAAACACTGCAGTGATGTATGTAGTCCTGAATGTGATAACATGTAATTACAACAGGATAGGCAGAGCACCAACACAGAATAAACACTGCAGTGATGTATGTAGTCCTGAATGTGATAACCTGTAATTACAACAGGATAGGCAGAGCACCAACACAGAATAAACACTGCAGTGATGTGTGTAGTCCTGAATGTGATAACCTGTAATTACAACAGGATAGGCAGAGCACCAACACAGAATAAACACTGCAGTGATGTGTGTAGTCCTGAATGTGATAACCTGTAATTACAACAGGATAGGCAGAGCACCAACACAGAATAAACACTGCAGTGATGTATGCAGTCCTGAATGTGATAACCTGTAATTACAACAGGATAGGCAGAGCACCAACACAGAATAAACACTGCAGTGATGTATGTAGTCCTGAATGTGATAACCTGTAATTACAACAGGATAGGCAGAGCACCAACACAGAATAAACACTGCTGTGATGGTGTCTTGAATATGATAACCTGTAATTACAACAGGATTGGCAGAACACCAACACAGAATAAACACTGCAGTGATGTATGTAGTCCTGAATGTGATAACCTGTAATTACAACAGGATAGGCAGAGCACCAACACAGAATAAACACTGCAGTGATGTATGTAGTCCTGAATGTGATAACCTGTAATTACAACAGGATAGGCAGAGCACCAATACAGAATAAACACTGCTGTGATGGTGTCCTGAATATGATAACATGTAATTACAATAGGATAGGCAGAACACCAACACAGAATAAACACTGACTGCTGTGATGGTGTCCTGAATATGATAACATGTAATTACAATAGGATAGGCAGAACACCAACAGAGAATAAACACTGCTGTGATGGTGTCCTGAATATGATAACATGTAATTACAACAGGATAGGCAGAGCACCAATACAGAATAAACACTGCAGTGATGTATGCAGTCCTGAATGTGATAGCCTGTAATTACAACAGGATAGGCAGAGCACCAATACAGAATAAACACTGCAGTGATGTATGTACTCCTGAATGTGATAACATGTAATTACAACAGGATAGGCAGAGCACCAACACAGAATAAACACTGCAGTGATGTATGTAGTCCTGAATGTGATAACCTGTAATTACAACAGGATAGGCAGAGCACCAACACAGAATAAACACTGCAGTGATGTATGTAGTCCTGAATGTGATAACCTGTAATTACAACAGGATAGGCAGAGCACCAACACAGAATAAACACTGCTGTGATGGTGTCCTGAATATGATAACATGTAATTACAACAGGATAGGTAGAGCACCAACACAGAATAAACACTGACTGCTGTGATGGTGTCCTGAATATGATAACCTATAATTACAATAGGATAGGCAGAACACCAACAGAGAATAAACACTGACTGCTGTGATGGTGTCCTGAATGTATAACTGAGTTAATGAGGGGCACGGTGGCCCAGTGGGTACAGCGTCCAATCTGTGATCCTGTAGTTGGAGTCACCACAAGTCCAACCCTATTCCCCTTGCAGGTTCGGATGAGACTATAAGCCAATGTCCTGCCCGTGAACGCGTACAGAACATCATGTGCACTTGTTCAAACCCTATCCAACTCTCGTAGCAGGGTATAGCAGCTACGACTGGCTGTATGGTTGGCACGAACATACCTAGCATGCAGCCTGTAGAGGATGATGCTCCCCCAGATTCCAACCTGCCCAAAACACACAGCATTAAAAATAAGTGCAGGACCCTGACGACTTCAACATGTGATGAGAGAGAAGAAGTAGTATAGAGTTGATGGCAGCAATGAGAAACTGATCTCATGTCACGCACTAACATTTTCTTTTTCTGCGTTCCCTTATTGGGAGGGATGTATAGTGCCTGGTCTTCCCCTGTGCTTGCAATGCTGCAGGAGGTCTGCCTGCTGGCTTCAGCTGAGACATTCCCACTTCAAGGTAGATCATTCAACAGTTTGTAAGAAAAAAGTGAAATTTGCTTGAGAAAAATTGTTTGAAAACAGGCTGGATGGGCAGGAAAAAAGGCACAAGAGAAAAAGGGGATGGGGGATAGAGGCAGAGGAAAAGACAGACGCAAGGGGAAGGATAGAAAAGGGGAATTTTCCAGCACCTAATTTGCAGAAAGTAGGGATACTATTTGTACTGAAAGAGTACTGAAAGAGAGCATCTCCACAGGGGTACAACAGGCTAACAGGTTGGCTGGCTGTCATCTTCCACAACCATCAAGTGTGGCGCTAGCCCCTCCTCAAGAAGTTAGATCATGATTAAGATATGATAAAGAAATAAACAAAGGATGAGACATTCCTCTTTAAACACATAGCAAACTGTTGAACCTGTGTGCGTGCGTGCGTGCCTGTGTGTGTTAGTCCAAAATTGGTTACACTTAATACCTGAAAATACTCTATAAAGTTAGACAGGTAGTAGAGCAATTTTTACTTTCTTTATCTGTGACCTCTTTGCTTGGTTTGGTTTGGTTTTGGTTGTTTTGGGGTTTCAGTTTCTTGTGATACATTCAGCCCAAAGGAAATTGTTTGAAAAAACACTTTTCTCTCATTTGATTTCCATTTCTCAAAGGATTGTTTGCCTGAGGAAACGAATTTTCAGTGTTATAAAACTCGTTCTGGATCCCCTTGTCAGGTTTTTATGTATGTGTAACAAAATATAAGCATGCCGGTTTCTGTCGAATTTTTTTCTGCTTGTCCGACCTGTTTGATAATGACCTCCAAAACAGAAGAGAAGGCAGCTGCTGTTTCGGAAATTGGGCAGAAATTTAATTATAATGGAGATGCCTTGCCCACTGCACAATCCCACTCTCTCAGCCAAGAGGGCATACCGACTGTCAGCGTTGGAGATGTTCTCCAAAGGCCAGCTAGCCCCCAGGGCTGTAGCACATAAGGACTGTGCAAGTAAAGCCTCCTAGTCAGAGAGTCATAGTCAATCACTAAAGACTAAGCTGTAAAGTGCAATTCTATGAGTGGGAAAGCCACTGATCATACAGGCGCTCACTTTGCTGTTGCCCACAGTGTCCATGGCTTAATCAAAAACTTCGACAAAGCCCAGTAACTGAATGGAAAAGGAAAGGCGGAAGTGGCAAACTGACTGATACATGCATTCACAAAACAGCAACTCCTGAAGCTAACTTTGAAATGGAGCACTGCTACTGTCCTGAATGGGAGGAGTATTCCAACAGCAACTTGACTGAGTACAATTTTTTTTCAAGGAAGTAGTTCTATAATCTGGATCATGGACAAATCAGAGGCAATTGAAGCAACCAATCATCTAAGGGCAATAACAATTGCAACAGGAAGCAAGGACATGCAAAGTAGAATTCTCTAAGGAAGTAGTTGACTGATTGGCAGAAATTTGCCTAGTGCAAGAACTTTCCCAGTGGAGCAAAATTCTGTTGCCAGGTCAAAATAACCAGATGACGCAGCAATATACCTTATTGAGGCCAATTAATGTTTGACAAGTAAAGCTACAACATGAATTCTGAAGTTATTATCAATGATTTAATCGTCGCCACTATAGGATTCTCTCAATAAATGGTCTACCACCTTTCTGTAGCGTGGCAGTGTTCTGCGCATGTCAGGAAAACACCTTGTGCAAAATTACAGTACTTTCCAAAGTACAGTACTCCAGTATGACAGGTTAAGCAATCAGACACATAAACTGGAAGGAAGGGAATGCCCATGGACATCACAGAAGATGTATTCTATAATCTGTTTACTGAAGGAAGCAAACTAATCCATCGAATGTAAAACTGAAAAATAGGCATAAAAATATGCCCTTGGCTTAACAATGGACTGAAAAGTATTTGCCAAAATATAACAACTAACAAACACACTTTATAGAACAGCAGTCATAATTGGGGTCCAACCAGGGATTTTTTTCGGAATTGTGAGGTAGGGGGAGGGAAGTAGGTAAGCAGAACTTAGAACATTACAATAAACTGAATGACTTTGTTGTGGGCCCTTGTCAGTTTGGTCCAAAGAACCAGTGAAACAGGCACGAAATTGTAGGGAGGAAAAGTAAGTCAACAGAAATTGTAACATTACAATAAACAGTCTGACTTTGTTGTAGATAATAGACAGTTGGACCAAAGGAACTGGTAGAACTTGCCAGGGTTTTTTTTAACAAGAAGGATGTGGATCAAGTCAGGTATACCACTACCCACAGTCAATGCAAAAAATAACCTATCTAAACAAAGGGAAGGTGGCTAAGTGTGTTAAAAATTAATGTCAGCTGTTGGATGAGGGAACACACGGGAGTTGGATGCGCTGGGCCTGATTTGTCAGTCGCTTAACAGCATCTCAACGCATTTTCGCTCATGTGACAGACAACAGTAGTTGCTGTCTGAGCCTTCCAAGAAGAAGAAGAAGGATGAGAGGTGCTCCACAACTGCACATCACAACGAACCAGTCAGCATAAAGTATATAACACTGAAGGCTTTAAACTAAAAGTGCATATGGATATTATGTAGTCTTGATACTAAACTTATATGTGGATATCATATACGTCTTGATAATAAAAGTATATCTGAACATCATAATTACAGTCTTGATATTAAAAGTGTATCTGGATATCATATAGTCTTGATATCAAAAGTGTATCTGGGTATCATAAGATATTGATACTGAAAGTGTATCTGAATATAATATAGTCTTGACATTAAAATATATCTGGATAACATATTATAGTCTTGATAGTAAAAGTGCGTTTGGATAGTCTTGATACTAAAAATGCATTTCAATTTTTTTTAAACATGTTGATTCAAAAAGTGTTTCTGGATACTTTGAACAGTTTTGATACTAAAAGTTTTGATACTAAAAATATATCTTGATATCACACAGTCTTTATACAAAAAAATGTATCTGTTTATCAAAGGAAAAGAATATCTTGATACTATAATTATATCTGGACATTACACAAAGTCTTGATACTAAAAAGTGCATCTACATAATTTTTATTTTAAAAAGTCTTGAGTTACCTGGACAAACTCTTTGAAAGAATAGTATAAATACCCACTCAATGTGCAGCTACACCTTAACGATTCATGGAGATTCAACAGTCTGTTTACTTGCTGTCTATGACACTGTTGTGAAAAACTAATGCTAGAGGCATTTGTGTTCATTCTGGTTTATTTGTTGATGTATTCTATTGTGTTGGTTTTTTCCTTCATTTATTCATTGATTCAATGACTTATATCTCCTATCCCCGAAGTCAGAATGCGGCTACCTTAAAGGGTGGAGCAAATGACAGTGGCATACGCAAAAACCTTACCATTGGTGACCCTCAGAGCTCTAGGGAAGGAAAGAAACAACTCCGAAAAGATTTACAGTGATACTTCATTTAAATCAAAGGCAAAAGGAATTAAGAGGCAAGTTTCCAAACGGTTTTAACACTTACCTTTGTTCCCCCTTGGGAATGCAGGGGGCCTATTAGTATGAATACCATCCCCATCTTCTAGAAATTCTGGGCAACAATTCCCTCTTGTCTATCCCTCTCCTTGTTTCTGCCTTGTGCCTTTTGTCCCTGTCACCTCCTTCATGTTAATTTTCTGCCCCCTTGGTCCATTCTCCTGTCTTATTTTCAGAAAGACTTCAAAGATAACAATTCTCTTGCATGCCGAAGTCAGATGCACTGGGCCTGACTTGTCAGGTGGTCAACGGCAGCGCAGCGCATTTTCGCTCATATGACAGACACCAATAGTTGCTGTCTGAGCGTTGGGCAACGAAGAAGAATCACTTATTTTTTTAAAGCAAGTACTGGACAGTTGCAAGTCATTGAGTACAGACAAGAAGCTCTCAACAAGAACCAGTACTGGGCGGCTTTAAGAGAGGGAAGTGTAGGAGATTTTAAATGAACTTAGATTGCAAAGCTGCCGCTATTTCTTCTAGGAAGTCCTTCACAGAAATATTGTCACATAAAAAAGGAAGACACTCAATCAGTATGTGAAAGGTATGTATTGTCAAACAAAGAAGTAGTGTGAGTGTGTGTGTGGGGGTGGGGGTGGGGGGAGGAAGGGTTATTGTTAAACAAATAAGAATGTGTGTGTGTGGTGTGTGGGTGTGTGTGCGCGCGCGTGCGTGCGTTATCATTTACTGCAATGTGTGTATGTGTGCGTGCACGTGCGTGCTAAATGGATCTCCACCAATCTAGTTCTGTAAGTCCTCAGTCCTTAAGAGTGTTTTCCTGTCTAAAAAGAGACTTTCAAATCCCCTTGAAAGCGTGTATGGCAGAATGGGCAGAATGCTTGATACCTTATCCAAGAGTCAGAGGTTTGAATCTTACTCGCAGTAGCTTAATGCACACGAAACTCTGTATAGCTCATTCAGAGCAGTGCCTTTGCAAGACTCACAGCTGTCAGTTTCCCCCACTTTCAGCTACTCTCAGCTGCTATTCATCCCAGTCCAGCCGGAGCTAATTATAGGAGGAACTGACCACACTTGGACTTGGTAGATGGAAGAGGTGTGGTAAATTTAGCGCTCTTGACTGAGTGATGTTGGATTTACGTGTTGTGGACTGGCAGCCAGACAACAGAACATGTGCTGCAGTCCTGCCCGTTACACGAGGTAGCACTCTGGAAGAGGATCTGGCCTGACTGACCCATACCACCCCAGTGACCAAGAAGCTGTCTGGCAACGAAGAGGGCTGCATGGTACTGCTGAGCACTTCATTGCAGAAACCGAACTGCCCCTCTGACAAACGCAAAGGAGAAGAACTTGTTTCTGTACGGTTGAAAACAGGGCTTGTACATTGTCTTCCAAGCGAAAGTTTGTTTTGTGCAGAATCGAACCCCCTACCTCCCTGTGGGAATAGAAGGGGGCAGTGGGGGGAGGGGCTATCAGTATTTTACAAGAGCATCTCGAACTTATGGAAAATCTGTGCTAGGAATTCTCTCTTTTCTATCTTTCTCTTTCTTTCTGCCTTGTTCCTTTACTTCCTGTCACCTCCTTGTCTATTTTCTGCCTTCTTGGGCCATTCTCCTGCCTTTTTGGGGAAAGATTAAGAAGAAGAAGAAGAAGAAGAAGAAGAAGAAGAAGAAGAAACCTTTTGTAGTTCATACTCCCACAAAACGATAAACAGAAATACACCCCCTACCACCCCAAATCCTATCTTACTCAAGATCAGCAGAGCTTAAGAATGCAGTACTGTTATAATCCACCAATTTTTGTTTAGCTGATCACAGAGAGCTACATCATTCAAAGATATAGGATGGACTTGGTCTTCATGCCAGTCAGGATAATTTTCATAAGGAGTAAGACTGAATTCTATAAGATTAAGTCAACACAGTGCAGCCAAGGCTGGTTCGTGTTGTTCTACACGTTCAGGTCATTGTCAGTGCCCTGACAGTGTCATGACAAACGGCTAAGTGTGTTGTTCTTGTGTTGTTCTTACCTCCGTCCACTGCCCTGTAAAAATGATAGGATGGACTCTTGAATTGCAGACCCTATGCATGCGTTCTTGCTCTCCTATCCAATCCAATCCTCCCCTTCTTGCTTTCCTGCATTTGAAAACACACACACACACACACACACACACACACACAGGAGAGTAAGGAATTGGCAGGTCTGCACGTAAGTTTACTTCAGAGTAGGATTGTGAACTGTCTACCCCCCCCCCCCCCCCCCCTCTCCCATCCCCAACAAGTCCTGGCTGCTGAATCAACCTTAGCAGTGTGCAGGCAGGCAGACAGGCCAGAGGTCCACACGTTAAAATGCATTTGGCTATAGCGCCTGTCTACAGGCTTTTGTTGTGCATAATATTTTCTACATCTTCATTCTGAGTGCTAGTAATCTCAGCGGCCAGTTCCACAGAATCAATTTGAACTCAATCAGTCCTGTCAAAAGTGTTCTAAAACTACACACATGAATTTTACAAATGTTATTAACAATACATCCCCCTCCCACGCTCCCCCCCCCTCCCCCCCCTCAAATAAAACCCACCAAAAAAAAAGCAACAAAAATTAAAAAGGAAAAGGAACAGTCTTGGGTTGAGTGGATTAACCCCCCCCCCCCCCCCCCACTTCCTTTTAATCCCTGCTGTGTGCACTGTGAACTGCAGGTAGAAGGCCAAGAACTCTGAGGTGCATTCTCTTCTCTCTTTAATGTCAGTTGCACACGCACTTCTCTGTCTACCAGACAATTTTGAACTCTTCTTGTTAAGGAGACCCTGTTTGTGAACTCTAAATGACTTCCTCAAGTTCCAACCACCAATTTACGGCAGGATTCATGCCGGCCATTTTAGAGACAGAGAAAGAACTATTTAAACGACCAAGGTGAAGGACGCCAATCACGTGATCTACGTTGCCGTTTCCTGTAGCCTACCATGTTGTTGTCAATCGGGAAAAACCGCGCACAAAGGGAGGGAGTACTGACCGACTAGCTTCCCTTTCGCGCTGCAGACGACAGAAAGTAGGCTAGCTATGAAAAAGGGCACACACATTTCGCCTTAGGCCTACCCTGTAGGTTAGCCTAGTATGACATAGATGTCAGCTTACTTCACACCATTCTCTGCACGGAAATGGCCATGTGTCTAAAAGGATAAATGTTGCAGAAATCCACCCCCCCCCCCCCCCCTCCCCCAAAATATGCATGCATCTGAGGATTGAAGACTATTGTGGCAAGAGGTGGGCGATCATCTCTCATGCAACACAGTGGATTTAAACTGTTGTTTTACGAGTAACCAACTCTCAAATGATGTGATACATGCCGGTCACATTGTAACTCGGGGTTGTTGTTTTTTAATCCACTTTGGTTTCTTGTTAAAATGGTGCAGTACCAGTGACATACATATATACATGACCCAAAAAACAAACCCCAGCCTAAAGAAGGTAGCCTAGATTCATAGCTTTCGTGATCAGTGCCTCTGTCATGTCAATGAAGTCTTATAAGAAAGCAATGATCTACATGATATACTGCAAACTATGTTTGTGAATAACACACACACACACACACACACACAGAGACAGGCAACAACGAACTAGGCTAGGCCTAAGGCCTGGCACACACAACAAGCCCTACATTGCCAGCGAACCCAAGCGGAAAGATCAGTGGGAAGGAGTGCGTTGTTCGGCTGAGGACGGCAGCAGCGCTGCACACGGCACATAACTGAGCAGCATGTGGTGCACTGGGGGGAAAGAAAGGGTGGGGAGGGAGGGAGGGAGGGAGAGGCAGGGGAGGGGAGGGGAGGGTGTACCGGTAACACACTGAGGGAGGCCGCCACACAAGTCGCCTGACGCAAGGCACTGTGGGATTGCAAGGCGGAGCTTCCGTTTTTCCGATGGGCGCGGCTTCTGTTTTAAAACTCCTCCCATTACCAGATGCTCAACTTCAAGTTTTGGCTTGAAATCCTTTAATTGTCAGTGAGCAAGTTTAAAGTTCTGTTCAGAGACTGATGAATATTGTATAAAATCGGCGAAAATGCATTGAATGTGGCTGCTGATGGAAGCAAGACTCAGTTGATGCCTTCTCCAGGAATCCTTACAGCAAGGGTAATCAGACCCTGATTCCTTCTGACCTGTGAGAAGAAACTTTATAGGAATCACTTTGGCCTTTTGAGGGATTTCAGCACTTTATTTAACAGGAAGAGATGAAATCCAGAGCCTCAATGTGTCCAGATAACTGAACGGGTGAATAATGCATCAGATTAACCTATTTGGTTATGGGATGTTGTGGTGTTATGATGTAATGACTAGATTCTGGGGCCTATATAGCAAAGAAAGATGTGTGTGTGTGTGTGTGTGTGTGTGTGTGTGTGTGTATGCAGGTAGGCAGGCATGTGTGTGCATGTGTTAGATGGGCAGGGCTATAAGCATGAATAGACTGGGATGGTTTCAATCACTATTATCAAGATTGACTAGTCTTTGAGGCTATTATCAAGATTGACTAGTCTTTGAGGCTATTATCAAGATTGACTAGTCTTTGAGGCTATTATCAAGATTGACTAGTCTTTGAGGCTATTATCAAGATTGACTAGTCTTTGAGGCTATTATCAAGAATGACTAGTCTTTGAGGTTATTATCAAGATTGACTAGTCTTAGAGGTTATTATCAAGATTGACTAGTCTTAGAGGCTATTATCAAGATTGACTAGTCTTTGAGGCTATTATCAAGATTGACTAGTCTTTGAGGCTATTATCAAGATTGACTAGTCTTTGAGGCATTTATCAAGATTGACTAGTCTTTGAGGCTATTATCAAGATTGACTAGTCCTTGAGGCTGTTATCAAAATTGACTAGTCTTTGAGGCATTACGTGGGTCTTGGGTGTGCAACAGGACTTATTTCAGCCTGCTTCATTCAGATCATACTTTACTCAAGTTACAATGCCAACATAAATTTATCTAAACAGGTAAAGGACCCTCAGTATCCCTTCCCTGTTCTTTGAACATCTCTCTCAGGATTATCAGATAGGTGGACTCTCTCTGTCTCTGTCTTTCTGTCTGTGTGTGTCTCTGCATGTGTGTGTGTGTGTGTGTGTGTGTGTGTGTGTGTGTGGTGTGTTTGCTAGGAGTGCGAGCATCATACTCACCTTCATAGTGATCACAACAGCACGTGGTCACAACATGTTTCGTGTTGTTGTTGTGATCACATGATGTGACCACGCGGTGTTGTGACCGCTTGTTGTTGTGACACTTCATGCTCACATCCACATGATCCTCAACACACAAAGGTTGGAGAGACAGAGACAGGCAGGAAAGCAGCAGATAGACAGACACAGATTAAAGGTAAAGATTTAAAGGAATAAACCCAAGAGAAACGTTTCATCAGGTTTATAAGATTACAATTTCATTGGATTCGCGTTTGACGGAATGGAAAACTAGAGGTCTATGTAAAAATCATGGAAAATACAAGAGTTTCATCAAATAAATGCATGAAGATGTAACAGGAAGATACTGGGGCTAACCAAAAAAAAGTAGAGTTTCAGAGGATTCATTTAGGCTAGCAGCAACACCTACTTCATCCATGTCTCTCCCAAGAAGCATTCTGCTGCCAATAGCTGGAGACCAAAGGCCATAGGCCTAGCTTCCCTCTCCTATAGTTACATGTAGGCTATCTATGTAGCTTGTAATTGCCCTTCATGGGATGATTAAAGTGTTTTTGACTTGACTTGACTTTGACTAGTGATCTGTGTTCAAAGTCTGGACAAAGACAGCCAACATTACTCCTCCCCCCTCCCCACCACCACCCCATCCCACCCCACCAATCCCCACACCCACCCTACTCACCCACCCCCACCCCCAATCTCCTCAA
The DNA here is from genome assembly GCA_028751875.1 of Rapana venosa. Taxonomy (NCBI): domain Eukaryota; kingdom Metazoa; phylum Mollusca; class Gastropoda; order Neogastropoda; family Muricidae; genus Rapana; species Rapana venosa. The sequence goes on from CM054152.1 coordinate 9,988,810, forward strand.
ATTGCATCATTCTGTCCCCATTCTTGCCCTTGGCCAGCTATTCCTTGACGTAACATATGACGTCAGAGGGACTGACACTTTCCCACCCCCACCCCCCCACCCCCCCTCCCTACCTCCCTCTTCCTGGACAGTCAACAACGTCAGAGTTAGATCAAAGGCTCTTCTCTTGCGTAAGAATAGAATGGACACAGGGGGTGGGGGTAAGGCAGGGGGGAAGGGGGAGCTGAGCTGCCTGAGAATGGGGCTTGGCCTACAGTAGGCTCTAAAGGCAGAGTCCCCTGATTGTTTTTGAGGGATAGGAGAGGGATCAGCTGAAGCCCTTGTCCCCCATGGGGATGCCTGGGGCCTATCTGTCTAACATGCACCCCCCCCCCCCCACCCCCCCCCACCCCCACACACACACACCCCTTCTGCAGATTCTGTGCAAAGAATTCTCTCTTTTCTATCCCTCTCTTTCTTTCTGCCTGGTTCCTTATCTTTCCGTCACCTTCTTCTTCCCTATTTTCTAACTTCTTTGTGTTGTTGTTTTTTTCTCCTGCCTTTTGTATTTTCCCCAGAAAGACATAAAAAAGATAACAACAATTCTCTCCCCAAGCTGAAGTGGATGCCCTAGGTCTGACTTGTCAGGCACTCCACAGCAATGCTAGGAATTTTCGTGTGGGGTCGGGATAGCTCAGTGGTCGGAGCACTCGCTTTCCCCCAGCCAAGTTAAGCAGCGTCGAGCGTGGTTACCAGTTGGATGGGTGACCGTTTGCGCGCCTTGGCTTCAGTACAGTTCCCCCAGTTCACCCAGCTGTAAATGGGTACCTGCCCTCTTTAGGGTCAGGGAAGGTTAAGCAGCGAGGGAGAGGAGATGAGCGCCGCCCTCAATATGCTGGCCCTAGAGAAGTGAGGTCTCTGACGCATCGCTCCCCTACGACCTTATAGGTTATGGGACTCCTTTACCTTTCCTTTTTTTTATGACAGACAACAGTTGCTGTCAGCGTTCAATGAAGAAGAAAAAGGTTTGAATTTGTTCATTAGACCCAGTCAGTATTAAAAAGGAGGAAATGCCACACATAATAAATATAGTTTCCTACATAGGAAATCTCCGCCTGGACGTAACTTCAATCACAACAATCACACATAATGATATTAAGTGATGGTTCGTTGATGGCACTGTACATACAATCCCTAAATTAGCTAGCTCCGCTGGGGCTCTAATATAATGAACAAACAAATAAAACTTTTGACAAATGTTGCGATGTGTGAAGCTCGTAGTGAGTTCAATGTTTATTTTAATTTATTGTTTATTCACTACACACACCTACATCATAATTATGCAGACGACCATACAGCAGGGGAACGGTGTCAAGCTATACTAGGGTTTATTTCAATCCTGTACACAGCTCAATGGTCGGAGTACTCGCTTTCCCCCTGTCAAGTTAAGCAGTGTCGAGCATGGTTACCAGTTGAATGGGTGACCGTTTGCGCGCCTTGGCTTCAGTACAGTCCCCAGTTCACCCAGCTGTAAATGGGTGCCTGCCCTCTTTAGGGTCAGGGAAGGTAAAGCAGCGAGGGAGAGGAGATGGGCGCCGCCCTCAATATGCTGGCCCTAGAGAAGTGAGGTCTCTGACGCCTCGCTCCCCTGCGACCTTATAGGTTATGGGACTCCTTTAGGCCTACCTTTACCTTCACACCTTCTTACTTACTTACTTACTTACTTACTTAATCCTCTTCATCCCATGTGCCGGGACACAAGTCTCCAACAAAATCCCTCCAGCCTTTTCTGTCTTGGGCAAGCCAGCTCAATTCATTCCAGGTCTTGCCCGCCTCTCTCATCTCCTCCTCTACTGTCCTACTCCAAGTGCCGAGTGGTCTGCCTCGTTTCCTCTTCCCTGGTGGTGCCCATCTCAGCGCAGTATGAGGGAGTCTGTTCTTGCCCATTCGGAGAGAGTGTCCCAGCCACCTCCATCGCCACTGTTTTACCTCGGCCACAAATGTTAATGCCGGTGTGCTTTGACACTTCCCTGTTGGTGACATGCTGCTGCCAGTGAAGTTTTAGGATTCGGCGAAGACACCTTCCTTCAAAGCCTCTGAGCCTGCTCTCAATCTTCTTGTTGGTTCTCCATGTCTCCGAGGCATATAGGAGTACTGATCGTACATTGGACTTGTAGATCTTCAACTTGGTTTTGGTGTGCAGGACAGTTGACTTCCAAATGTTTTTCAACCCACTCAATGCCCGGGCTGCAAGTCCTATCCTGGTTGAAATTTCTTTCTCAATGTTACTGTCGGCTGAGATGTAGCTGCCGAGGTACTTGAAGTGTTCTACCTCCTCTAGAGCTGAGCCTCGCATACTGGTCTTCTCTGCATTCTTTGTTTTCACTTTCATGATCTTGGTCTTGTCGGGGTGAATCTGGAGTCCCACGCTGCTGGCTATTTGGTCAACTCGTGATGTTTTTTCCTGGATGTCTTTCTGTGCATGCGACAGCAGTGCAATATCGTCGGCAAAGTCACAGTCACACCTTCTAGGGCCCCCTAAAAAACAAGGCATAGCTCGAGCTGAGCAATGAGTTAGAGGTTATCTGCTGTCCGTTTGATCCAACGGACCACAGTCCGTCCCAAACCTGATCTCTCCAGCCCTCTGAGACAACGTTTCCAGCTGTAGACAAGATGGTCAATTTGGGATCTGTTCCGCGCTGGCCTTCCTGTCCTGGGTCACCTCTTTGACTCATGTGATGGGGAAGCATCGGACACGTGCAGTTTGTTTTTTCTTACACTGCACCTCTCTGATTGAGGACATAACTTCACAGGTTCTTATAGGCCTAGGTGTGTAAGACAGAGTGGACTGGCCTTGATGTTTTAAAACGATTTGCTAGGAAAGTTGAGGACCACAGGGAAGAGAGGAAGCGGGTTGCAAAATCTTCAGTGGTGCTCCAACGGTCTACAAGACTACGGGATAGGTGAGGGTGAAGAAATGTGTATGCATTTTTTTTAAGGTTGTTTTATCGAGCATGCATGGGTTGGTGGTCTAGGGGCGGTGGATCGGTGCTCTAGAAATAACGCACATGTCTAGAAAGCGAAAAGTCCCGGTTCGAAGTGTGTGGTGGTTCAATCCCTGTTTGTCCCCGAAACTTTTGCCCCGTCCACTAGACAGTGACTGGTGGTATGGATGCTAGCTAGTCCTTGTATGAGAAGGTAAACCGAGGGTCAGTGTGCAACACGCATTTTACGCTCGTAAAAGAACCCACGGCAACAAGAGATCTGTCGCTGTCAAATATTCTGTAGAAAAAAAGCCTCTCTGATAGGGAAACAAGTACACGCCTTACAAGTCAGGACCAACACATCCGACTTCAGTGTGGGAGAGAATCGTTATCTTTTAAGTCCTTCTGGGGGGAAAAAAGGCAGGAGAATGGACCAGGAAGGCAGAAAATAAAGAAAGAAGTGACAGGGAGAAACAGAACAAGACAGAAACAAAAAGGATAGAAAAGAGGGAATCCCTAGTACAGAATTTCCAGAAGGCGGGGATGCTACTTACACTGACAAGACCCTCTCCTCTCCCCCCCCCCTCCCCATCATCTCAGGGGGGGCAGGGTGCATGTGGTTGAAATCTGATAACTCACAACAACCTTCACATCACATACAGTTGGGAAAGTGTGTGTTTATGATCTTGCTTTCCTGGAAATAGAAGACTCATGCACATAATTATTTATTCCAACAGATTTTTTTTTGTATCGCTCTTCAGCTAGAGTTCCCAGGTTCACTAATAGTGAGATTTTTTTGTGCATAGACGACCGTTTAAGCCCAACATTATTAATTAAGGCAGCCGCATTCCCATCGGAGATGATGTATAAACAGTCCTTCAAACATTCAAACATTCAAATATTCAAACAATCCATTCAAACAGTCACACTGGGAGACCTGTCAGGTTCAAACCCTCTGTCTGAGTCACAAGGTGGAAAAGACAAAGAGCCAGCCTAGCCTAGCCTGGAGATAGCCAGCCTGTCTGCTGCTGTCAAGGGCAGATGAAGTAACCACTGTCCCAGCAGCCTCCCAGCAAGGGCTTGGTGTCCACAGATTAGATGGACAAATAATGACCCAGTCCTCCACTTTGACTGTGTGGGGGAGGGGATGGGGGGGAGGTATTACTCAACTTTTCCTGGCTACTCCCTTTGTCTGCTGCAGATAAGATAACCAGTACTACAAGTACAGAACAGGGGAGGTTTCAAAGTGAAAGAGTCCATTGTAACCGTTCAAACCTTGTTCAGTGAACCTCTCCCTTTAGCCTAGCCTAATGGAGATGCCAAGGGACTGACTGTCAGTACAAATAGCATCCCCACCTTCTGGAAATTCTGTGCAAGGAATTTCTTCTTTTTTTTAATCTCTCTTTGTTTCTGCCTTGTTCTTTTTGTTCCTGTTAACCTCCTTCTTGTCTCTTTTCTGAGATTGTCTGACATGTTTTTCTTCTTCCCCAGAAAGACTTAGAAGATAACAATTCTCTCCCACGCCGAAGTAGAAAAAGTTCAACAAAGGAAAATGTGTCAAGAAAAGAAGAAGAAGAAGAAGAAGAACAAGAACAAGAAGAACAAGAACAAGAAGAAGAACAAGAAGGAAAAACACCGAAGAGCTTACAGAACCTGTGTCAACCCTGTCTGACAGAAAATGAATTCACAAATATTTCTTTATAATATCCCGATGCCCTCGGCTAGACATTAGGGACTGCTTCCATTTAGTGATGCACACCAACAACAAAAACCCCTCATTCATGTGTTTGCTTTTTTCATCCTAAGGGATTCGCCCATACATGCGCACACGCGCGCGTGTGTGTGTATGGGACTCCACCAAAAGTCACCCCAACCCCTGCGCGTGCGCGCGCGCGACACACACACACACACACACACAAATATATATATATATATAGATATAGATATAGATATATATATAGATAGATAGATATATACACACACACAAAGGGGGATAGAATAGCTTGGCGGTTAGAGCGGTGCGCTCGCTATCTCACAGCCCGGGTTCGAGCCACCACCGAGACACCCGTTCAATAGGATTTTTCCTCTGGACTTAACATCAGCGCCAACTCCACTCCCCCAAAAGTCCTTCAGATGTGACTATAAACCGGGGTCCTGTGTGCGAACGCACGCACAACATCATGCACACACACATCAAACCCATTCCGGCTTTTGGAAGAGTAGGCCATTGGGTGCCAGCAGGAACGGATGACAAACCAAAAATGCATGCACACTGTACTGGTGTCATGTTTAGACATCATCCCCGGTCGGAATGCGGCTGCCTTAATAATGTTGGGCTAAACTGTCCTCTATGTAAAAATCTCACTATTGATGAACCTGGGAAGTCTAGCTGAAGAACGAAAACAATCTGTTGGAATAAATAATTATGAGTATGCGTCTTCTATTTCCAGTTAAAGCTAGGTCTACATCTTTTAGGAAATGGTGACTGTTTAAGTTTCGTGCCAAATAAAATTTATCTCATTTTGACTTAATATCAATAAAGTATTGTGATTCTCATTCTTAATCACATTCTCTCTCTCTCTCTCTCTCTTCTCTCTCTCTCCTCCCCCCCCCCCCCCCCCCCCCCCCCCCCCCCCTCTGGCTGTGGAAACACTGGCAGACAAACCAGTTTTCTATCTGGGCATTTCTCTATTGATGACCTCTTTTATTCCTGATTTAACGTTAAGTCCGGCCCAGGGCGCAGCGAGAACTACAGCGAAAAGATCGATGTTGGGTGGGAAAAAAGCCGTTCTCAAACGGACATCAATAACGCAGGCTAGGCCAGGATCGAACCTTGAACACACTGAGACTGGCATCACTGGATAGACACTGGAACCATGCTGCCCGCTTCCTACACTCCTACAAGCTTATGTCCCAGTAAATGACACAGACATTTCTTCCCCCCCCCCCCCCCTCCCCTGTTCCTGGGCTATTAATAGCTCCCAGATTCACCAATGGTGAGATTTTTGCCTATGTGACCGCCCTGTCCATCCCCCACCCTCCACACTCCTTATGTAACATTTAGATAGCCCATAGGATGGTGTCTAAATAGTACACTTGTGTATGTGGACATGGTTTTTTTGTTTGTTTGGTTGGTTTTTGTTTTTGTTTGTGTGTTTGGTTTTTTGTGGGTTTTTTGTTTTGTTGGGGGGGGGGGGGGGGGGGGGGGGGTTATTGGTTCCTACCGGCAGACAATGGTCTACTATTCTGAAAGGCGGAAGGGGTTTTCATCATCAATCATCAGTACACTATACCCACCCACACTACACTATACCCATCCACACTACACACACAATACACACACACACACACACACACACACAGAGTACAGCACCAAGTTTTGCATAGCTAAGGGGTAACACACACACCACATACACACTGCACTACACTACACTACCACACACACACACACACACACACACACACAGAGTACAGCAGCCAAGTTTTGCATAGCTAAGGGGTAACACACACACACCACATACACACTGCACTACACTACACTACACACACACACACTACACACACACACAATACACACACACAGAGTACAGCAGCCAAGTTTTGCATAGCTAAGGGTAAAACACACACTACACGCACACTGCACTACACTACACTACGTACAAATACACTACACACAATAGACGCACGGTGTACAGCAGCCAAGTTTTGCATAGCAAATCCATAACACACACATACACACTACACATACACTGCACACACACTACACACACAGAGTACAGCAGCCAAGTTGTGCATAGCAAAGTGGTAACACACACACTGCACTACACACGCACACACACATGCTACACACATACTTCACACACACTACACACACCCACTGCACACACACCACAACACCTCACACTGCACTACACACGCACACACACACATGCTCAACACACAATACTTCCACACACACTACACATACACTACACACACCCACTGCACACACACACACACACACACACACACACTGCACTACACTACACATACACTACACACACACAGAGTACAACACCAAGTTTTGCATAACACAGCTCCCACAAACACTCTCTCTAAACAGCCACAGAGCATGTTTGTAACAGTGGCGTAATAATAGCCTAACGAGAGGGGGGGGGGGAGGAGGAGGGTGGGGGGGGGGGACGCTTGCTTTCCCGCCTCCTAACACTACACTCTCCAACCCTCACTGCACACGGTGACGTAACCAGCAGGCAATTGGCTGCACAGCTTGTCACGTGAGTGAGAGCTGGGGGGCGGGGCTTCTCTGGCTTTAAACTCCACCCTGGCAGTGGCAAGTGCTAATAATTACTACAAATGCCAGGATAGCACTCTTGTGTTGGATAGGAGTCTGTGTGTTTGTTTGTGTGTGTGGGAGGGGGGGGGGGGAACTGTCAACATAAAATAGTATCTCCACTTTCTGGACATTCTGTGCTAGGAATTCCCTCTTTTCTGTCCTCTTTGTTTTTGCCTTGTTCCTTTTCTTCTTGTCGCCTCATTCTTGTCTTATTTTCTGCCTTCTTGGTCCATTCTCCTTCCTTTTTTTTACCCCCAGAAAGACTTAAAAGATAACAATTTCTCTCCCATGCCGAAGTCCCATGCGCTGGGCCTGATTTGTCAGGCGCTTAACGGCAGCGTAACGCATTTTCGCTCATGTGACAGACAACAGTAGTTGCTGCCTGAGCGTTTGATGAAGAAGTTAAAGGACGGTTTCGTAACAAGAACTGGATTCAAGATTTCAAGATTCAAGCTATATTCCAAGACCCCACCCACCCCACCACCCCCACACTCCTCATCCAACCCTGGAGGTATATGAAATTTTAACTACATACACTACTCGTGTGTGTAGTGCGTGCGTGCGTGCTTGTGTGTGTGTGTGTGCGCGCGTGCGCACGCCTGCGTATGTCTGAAAGTCAAAGTCACATTTTTATTTCCAGATGGTAATGTGTGTGTAGTAGTAGTAGTAGTTCAGTTTAACGTCCTTCCACTAAATAGTGATATCAGACGGGGAAAGCGTGGGTGTTCTTTATTTCTTTTATTTATTTATTCTTTTATTTTGAGGATAATGGAATAAGCGCACTTGTCCTATTTTTACATCTGGTTCCCGTATTATGCAGTTTTGTGAATTTTGTTATCCATTACACTGGAACACAATAGCCTACTCTTCCGAAAAGGGAAACAGGTTTTAACGTGTTTGCAAGATGTTTTGCGCGCGTTTGCTCAGGGAACCTCGGTTTATAGTCTCATCCGGACTTTTGGGGAGAGTGGAGTCGGCACTGATGTTAACTCAAGGTAAATATCCTCTTGAATGGGATTTGAACTTGGGGTCAACAGATCACAACGACGACGATGACGACGATGATGATGACGACGACGACGACGACGACGACGATGATGATGATGATGATGATGCAAAGAGAACGAAAGAAAGAAAGAAAGAAAGAAAGAAAGAAAGAAAGAAAGAAAAAGAAATGCCGGAATTTTAAAAAAATTAGTGGAATGAATAGGGTACCTTGAAAGGCTTTAGAAAAAAAAAGTATGTTCTTTCGAGCCAGAAGGCCCATAGAGCCGGAGCTTATCCGGTTTCTGTAGCGTTAAGCGAAACTGTGGTTTTTCACCACCCCTGTGACAGGACGCTAGTCTGTCGCCAGATACTTCCCCAGCAGAGCTGGTACCCACTTGTACACCTGGGTGGAGTGAGGAAAATAGGAGTAAAGTGTCTTTCCCTCAGGACACAACACCGAGCCGAGCGGGGATCGAACCCGCGACTCTGATACAGATTTTGACCGCACTTGAACCACACCAAACCACGGTCCCCTCTGAAAAGGCTTTAGCGTGACAGCCATGAAATTCTCTCATATACTGTACACAGTTTGTTTTGGTTACTCTTCAAGTGATAAGATATTATAATAATTATTTAATGAATTTCAATGCGTTATCTTGTAAAAAACAACAACACCAGAATCATCACAGCGCTTGCATCAGCCTATTCTTACACATAACAGAATTAACATGACCATGTCTTGAATTCATTCAAATAACAAGTTGCATCCAGTCAAGAAATGTTAATGTTTATTGGGTTCTCTCTCACTGGGGATACACAGGAATTCGGTCGAACGTAAAGACGAGCAACCTCGATTCCTGTTGTATTTAGCGAAAATGCATCCACGCTGCGTTAAGCGCTGACAGTCAGCAAGCATCCAACTCCCAAATGAAGAATTTATCGTTACTCTTTCTGGTGGAAAAAGGCAGGAAGCCAACAGGCAGAAAATAACAAGGAAGGAGCTGGTGACAGGAAGAAAAGGAACAAGGCAGAAACAAAAAGGATAGAAGAAGAGGGAATCTACCAAAATCCAAGGTGGGGATGATTATAACTGACAGATCCCCGCATCCCCACGGGGTTACAGAGGAGTGAAGTGTGACACAGAGATGCAAAGCAAAGTGCACTGAACTCTTCATTCTCTCTTTCATGCAAATTTAATTTCAGATCATCAGCACATGAAAATGATTCATTAATATAATAAGAATCAATGTCCCTCAAATAATTATCATGTCATGGGAACATAGCATCTTTTGTCTCTAGACTAAGACTCAATTCATGGAAAACAAAATATTTGCAACAAAAAACAACAACAACAACACACACACACTAACACACACAAACACACGCCAACACACGCTAATACACACACACATTAACACACACACACTAACACACACAACACACACACACACACACACACACACACCCCACACAACACACAAAACAACACTCTGGATATGCAGCGATGTAATGTCTATCTGACATTTTGTTTCTTGAGAATCCTCCTATAACACACTAAGTAGGAGGGAAATAGTTGGATTTTATCAAACACACTCAATGATGATAAGAACGTGTTGACTAGCGAAGCTGTTTATCTTGTTGGTATCAGGAAGCAAGATAATAGCATCACAAGTTGGCAGACTTTTGTAGTTTGATGATAAACCTGTCATATCTTCCCCTACGAGTATCACCTTTGTGAAAAGACGTGAAATAAAAGATACATTCATTTATTCCCTATCAGTTCAAGCAAGTAAATTCACAACAAACCTACCCACCAACAACAGGGTGAACTTGTTGCGTGTGTAGCCTTCCTTATCTGATGACACCATAATACTACGTACACTCCATCTGTAACTGATACGCATGACCACTTTGTAAATCAGCAACTGTAAAATCCAGCCAGTCTTTTCCTTTTTTTTTCTTCTCCTTTCCTGAAGAGGAAGCGGAAACTAAGAGGAGGTGATAGGTTACCTGAGATAGCAATGGCGGGGCTGCCGTCCTATCTTCAGGTGACGTTGACACATCACCGGAAGTTCAGGGGCAGACAACCGATACTGGCCCTGTGACAACATTTTGTATCCTTACAACGCTGAAGGGGGGTGCGCTGGGCCTGACTTGTCAGGCGCTTAACGGCAGCTCAACGCACTGTTTGCTGA
>CM054152.1:10004287-10006787 GCA_028751875.1 Rapana venosa
GAGCTGGTACCCACTTGTACACCTGGGTGGAGTGAGGAAAATAGGAGTAAAGTGTCTTTCCCAAGGACACAACACCGAGCCGAGCGGGGATCGAACCCGCGACCTCTGGATCACGAGTTGATTGCCTAAACCACTCGACCACGGTGCCTCCCTATCAGGGTGGCTTTCTTTTTTTTCTTTTTTCTACAGAATTGTGTCAGGAACGACTCTCTTGTTGCCGTGGGTTCTTGTACGTGAGCTAAATGCGTGTTGTACACGGGACATTGGTTTATCATCTCATCCGAAAAAATACTAGCACCCAGATCAACACACCCAGTCTAGTGGATGAAGAAAAATTTCGGGTACGACCAGGGGATCGAACCACCACACACTTCGAACCCGGACTTTTTGTTTTCTAGGCAAGTAATAATAATAATAATAACAATAATAATAATAATAATAATAATATATGGAATTTATACAGCGCTGAATCTTGTAAAACAAACAAATCGAAGCGCTTGCACTCAAATCATTTACACGCATGCAGCTCTCCTCAAGTAACATAAGATATTTCAAGTTAATGCATCACACACACACACACACACACACACACACACACACACACAAACACACACACAACGCACAAACACACACACACACACAAACACACACACAAACACACACACAAACACACACACACATACACTTAGGTGGTGATGAAGGAGATGAAAAATGCTGTTGAAAAAGTAGGAACAGATATGAGGGGAAAGTGTCAGGTAGGAAATAAGTGCGTTTTGAGGCTGGATTTGAAGGTATCAAGTGAAGGCTTTTGGTGAAGTGAAAGAGGAAGTTCATTCCAGGTGGATGGACCAGAAACAAAGAGCGACGGCCAACAGTGGCTTGTTTGAATCTGGGTATTCGAAAGCGTGTATACTTGTTACCTCAAGACCATGGAGCTACCTGCAGCCACTCCTGTTATTTTGTGAAGCTGGCAAACAGGCCATCTCACATGTAGGCTGTGAGAGAGTTATATAGTCACGTATAACAAGATCTAGTGGACGGGATAGCTCAGTGGTCAGAGCTCTCGCTTTCCCCCAGCCAAGTTTAAGCAGCGTCGAGCGTGGTTACCAGTTGGATGGGGGACCGTTTGCGCCTCTTGGCTTCAGTACAGTTCCCCCAGTTCACCCAGCTGTAAATGGGTACCTGCCCTCTTTAGGGTCAGGGAAGGTAAAGCAGCGAGGGAGAGGAGATGGGCACCGCCCTCAATATGCTGGCCCTAGAGAAGTGAGGTCTCTGACGCCTCGCTCCCCTACGACCTTATAGGTTATGGGACTCCTTTACCCTTTACCTCCTATAACAAGATCTAGATCACAGAAACCGAATACATTATTTTTGTATCTGGGTTTTTTCCGATTTGGGAGCGTTGCATTCTGTTTTTTGTGTTAAGGGAGAGCGCTGGGAGGTTGTGTGTGTGTGTGTGTGTGTGTGTGTGTGTGTGTGTGTGTGTGTGTGTGTGTGTGTGTGTGTGTGTGTGTGTGTGTGTGTGTGTTGTGTTAGTGTGTGTGTGTTAGTGTGTGTGTGTGTGTGTGTGTGAGTGTGTGTGTGTTAGTGTGTGTGTTAGTGTGTGTGTTAGTTGTCTGTCTGTCTGTGAATGATTTCGGTGGGTTCATGTTGTTTTTGTCATGATTATAACATTGTGGAACAAAAATTAAAATGATAGAGATGACGAGGGGGTGGGGATGGGGAGAAAGGGGTGGGTGGGGGAGCCACTAAGAAGATATATCTTTTCTTCTTCTTCTTTGCAATTCTTCTTCTTCTTCCTCTTCTACGCAACTCTTGTTGTTGTTGTTCTTCTTCTTCTTCTCCTTCGCAATTCTTCTTCTTCTTCTTCTTTGCAATTCTTCTTCTTCTTCGCAATTCTTCTTCTTCTTCACAGTTCTTCTTCTTCGCAATTCTTCTTCTTCTTCGCAATTCTTCTTCTTCTTCTTCTTCTTCTTCTTCTTCTTCTTCTTCTTCTTCTTCTTCTTCGCACTTCTACTTCTTTGCAATTCTTGTTCTTTGCAATTCTTGTTCTTTGCAATTCTTGTTCTTTGCAATTCTTGTTCTTTGCAATCTTTCTTCTTTGCAACTCTTGTTGTTGTTGTTCTTCTTCTTCACAATTCTTCTTCTTCTTCTTCTTCTTCTTCTTCTTCTTCACAATTCTTCTTCTTCTTCTTCTTCTTCTTCTTCTTCTTCTTCTTCTTCTTCTTCTTCTTCTTCTTCTTCTTCTTAGCAATTCCTCTTGTTAGCAATTCTTCTTCCTCTTCTTCGCAATTCATCTTGTTCGCAATTCTTCTTCTTCTTCTTCCTCTTCTTCTTCTTCTTCGCAATTCCTCTTGTTCGCAATTCTTCTTCTTCTTCACGATTCTTCTTTTTCTTTTTCTTCTTCTTCTTCCTTACTTCCTTTCTGCTTGTTTTTCAGCCACTCCTTTGCAATTAGCCCCCAAAACAGCACAGGAGTGAAACCCTCAAGCGCCCACAC
>CM054152.1:10016787-10034287 GCA_028751875.1 Rapana venosa
ACTCCTTGGCATCTCCTACAAAGACCACATAAGCAACGAAAGCGTGCATAACAGAATCCAGCAAACCTTTGGACCCTATGAGAACCTTCTAACGATCGTGAAAAAGCGTAAACTTAAATGGTATCCAAAGGACTTGCAAAGACAGTTTTACAAGGCACTGTCCAAGGAGGAAGAAGAAGAGGCAGACCAAGGAAGAGCTGGGAGGATAACATCAGCGAATGGACAGGCCTAGAACTCAACAAAACCCTGAGAAAGGCAGAACAGAGAGAGGAATGGAGGGAACTGGTTGTTGAGTCTTTGAGGGTGCCCCCACGGTCGTCAGACTACGGGACAGATAGATAGATGCTTTTTTTTACATCCAGTCCCCATGTGTATGCGGTTTTGTAAATTTTGTCATCTATTCCCACCAGCACACAATGGCCTAGTCTTACGAAAAGCAGAACAGGATTTAACGTGTGCGCAAAATGTTCTGCGTGCGTTCGCACACGGGGCCTCGGTTTTTAGTCTCATCCGAAGGACTTTTGGGGAGAGTGGAGTCTGCACTGATGTTAACTCCAGGGGAAAATATCCCCTTGAACGGGAATCAACCCAGGTTGTCAGATTGCGAGCGCAATGTTCTAACTACAAGGCTATCCCGCGCACGCGCGCGCGATTGTGTGTGTGTGTTGTGTGTGTGTGTGTGTGTGTGTGTGTGTGTGTGTGTGTGTGTGTGTGTGGTGTGTGTGTGTGTGTGTGTGTGTGTGTGTGTGTGTGTGTGTTAAGTCAAGTCATATCAAGTCTAGTCAGATTTTTATTTCCAGATGGCACGTTAAATAAGCAATGTATTTACCTTTTTTCTCAATCAAGCCATCTATCTAGGAACAAAAACAACTTCATCGATAATATTAAACTACAACATTATTACGACAATCTCAACAATCATCATCATCATCATCAGACCCGTGACCTTGGCGGTCGTGGGGGAGACACGAAAGACGATGCCGTGGTAAGCCTCCTCCATCCATCTCGGTCCTCGGCTCTGCGCAGTAGTGCCGAGTCATTCATCCTGGTCCATTCTCTGATGTTGTCCATCCATGCCTTGTTCTGTCTTCCCCTTTTTCTGCCACCTTCGAGTGTTCCCTGCAGTACTGTTTTTGGCAGAGTGTTGTGGCGGGTGACGTGGCCGAACCATTTTCAGCTTTTTCTTTTTGAGGATGGTGAGAAGGGGTTCCTGTGGACCTGCCCGCCGTGTTATTTGACTCTTGACAAATTCATTGGTCTTTCGTTCTCTCCAGGATATGCCAGCAGTTTTCTATTGCATTTTGTTTCAAATGACCTGATTCGCTTTGTTGTTTCAGCAGTCAATGTCCAGGTTCAAATTCCGTACAGCAGGATAGTCTGAATTAGGGCTTTGTAGAGCTTTAGTTTGATTGGGAAACTGTTCTTTTTTACTTTTCCCTATGGTGGTGAGTTTTGTCATGGAAGATGTTGCCATGGCTATTCTGACTTTGATTTCTGTCGTCGATCGCCGTTTCCTTTGTGAGTGTAGCGCCAAGGTATTTAAAAGCGTCTACCTCCTCCAGTTGTTGGCCGTTCATGTAAATTTTAGCAGTGGCGTTGCTCGTGCTGTTCACAAGTACTTTACTTTTCTCCGAGCTCACCTCCATCCCATATGCTCCAACTCTGTTCTCAAGTCTGGTCGTAAGATCTTGCAGCTCTGTGTTACTTCCGCCCATGAGGTCAATGTCATCGGTAAACCGCAAGTTGTTGAGGTATCTGCCGCCAATGGAGATGGTTGAGTGGAAGTCATGGAGGGTCTCTCTCATAATGTTTTCCCAGAACAGATTAAACAGGACTGGAGATAACAGGCATCCTTGTCGGACCCCAACTGTGGTTTTGAAGTAGTCTCCGACCTGATTGTTCAGAAGGACTGCACTGCTTGCGGTGTTGTATAGTGCTTGAATGGTTTGCACTAGTCCTTCTTCAATGCCAAACATTCTGAGGACCTGCCACAGGCCTTCGTGTCATACTCTGTCGAAAGCCTTCTTGAAGTCGATGAAGTTGTGGAACAGGTCTCTCTGATGTTGAAGATGTTTTTCCATTAGGATGTAGCAGTTAAAAATCTGTTCGATTGTGCTCCTGCCTGCCCTGAACCCAGCTTGTTCCTCTGCAATGTGTTCTTCTGCCTCCTTCTTGAGTCGATTCAAAATAACTTTGAGCATGATCTTGCTGGCGTGGCTGATGAGGCTGATTGTTCTATAGTTTTGGCATTGGCGTAAATTCCCCTTCTTGGGCAGGGGTATGATGAGTGATTGTGTCCATTCTGTTGGCCACTGTTTTGTCTCCTAAATCTTCTGACAGATAGCTGTAACATGTGTGATGACTGTTTCGCCACCATGCTTGAGCAGCTCTGCTGGTATGTTGTCTGCTCCTGGGGACTTTCCTACTGGTAAGCTGCGGATGGCTTCTTCCACTTCTTCCCTCAGTATAGGTAATGGCAAGGGTGCTCTTGATGTTGCTGCCTTCTCATCTCAACAATACAATGTACTAATAAGAAAAAAAAACACCAAAAAAACAAGACACTGCAAAACTCATACACACACGCGGTCGCGCAAGCACACATTTAAATAAAATAATTAAGAATTTTAAAAAAGCCCTCATAGAATGTCAAACAAACAAATTATATCCGATTACACCATCACCCATTCTTTCACGTTCATACTTTATAAGAGCGAAAGCAAAAACAGGAGAGAAAAAATCAGGAACAAAACACCAAGAAATACCAGGCATTCACTGCCCTTAGCATTGACAATACTGTTAGCAATGACATTCCTCCCCTAGCCCTTCGCGAACATGTACTCATATGCGCTCATACTCTTAAAGTAGTGGGTGTTTTTTTAATATTATCATATCCATACAATAACAATCAAACAAACAAAAAAATCGGACAAATGAATCAATAACAATGAGAATGATAATAGTGAAACAATAATGATAATCCCCCATCACCACTGTATGTGTGTGGGTGTTGCTTAGGCGTGTGTGTGCCACAGGCACATCACACTGACTCCTGTACGTGTTCACTTGGTGTTGAAACACGAACATGTCAGACAAAGAGAGAGTGGTGTATATGCAAGACAAAACAAAAAGGAAGAAAAGGTGTTCGGGAGGGGGGAGGAGGGGAGGTGGCTGGAAGAATTAACAAAAAGTTGCCAAAACTTGTTAGGTACACGCTGGTATTGCATTGTGTATTGACGTGCATACACACATGCATAAAACGCAACATTCTTTACCCCTACTTCTTTTGTTAATATCCCCAATCTCTGTCCTGTCCTACCCTATGTATTATATATGTTATTTTTCTCATATATAGACGTACCTGCAGAAACAGTGAAATGGGCATGTTTTCTGGTTTCTTGGTAGTCAGTTTGAGCTTATTGCGTGTGTCTCATACAAATAGGCCTATGCAGTGTACAGAAACACAAAGGACTGGCTATGTCAACTAAAATTCTGTTGGGTTGTAACATGTTTTGAGAGTTCAGTGCCGTCTGGGACATCGTTTTATTACAGTGATGGGCGTAAGTAACACCAGCTATTGGCTGCCAGTAAAGCGTGAATAACACAGGCCATGAGACACATCTCTAGGGTACACCATACATGCAGGTCAAAGGAAGCCATTATTAACAAATGGCTGAGTTCTGATTGTGACCAATGATGTGAACAAGGAGAGGATATTATCCTCTTACCCCTAAACTTGCCTCAGTTTCTTTTCTTCAGAAAATAGGGTGATTTAGAATATCAGATGCTGCACTAAAATCAAGCAATAATGGGGTAAACCACCACATTTCTGGCCATCCTTACGCACCAAAGTATCAAGACATTCAGGACTACAGTGTTGTAGGGTTTTGTTTACTTCGGGTCCCCCTCCCCTTAACAAACTGACACGCACTTTGAAAAAGCCATCGTTTGACAGATGAATGAAAATGTTTTCTGCAACTGTGCATCAATGAAGTAAGAACCCCCCTCCTCTCAACTTTTTCCTTTTTCTGTTTCGTGCTTTCTTTCTACCCTGCGTGTGTGTTTGCTGATTTTCTTTTGTATTTCTGTTATCTTGCCGGGTTAAACTCTTCTATTTGGAGGATAGGGGTAGGGTAAAGCTTGTTTGTTTATTCTTCAGAATCATGTATCCCGTAGTCTAGTAGACATTTGTGGCACCATTGAAGATTTTGCAACCAATCTCTTTCTCAAAGTAAATGCGTATTACACACTATAGCCTTGGTTTATCGTCTTTTCCGAAAGACTAGCACCCAGCCTGTCATGAATAGTTTGCCACCTCGGAAAAAACCTGACTTCGGAAGGGATTAGAACCTGGAGAATCTTAATTTTTAGATGGGTTTATTACCGCGTCACCACTGATTTCTCTCTCTCTCTCTCTCTCTCTCTCTCTCTCTCTCTCTCTCTCTCTCTCTCTCTCTCTCTCTCTCTCTCTCTCTCTCTCTCTCTCTCTCGGGATAGCCTAGTGGTTAGAACATTGCGCTCGCAATCTGACAACCCGGATTCGATTCCCGTTCAAGGGGATAATTATTTTGTCTTGGAGTTAACATCAGTACAGATTCCACTCTCTCCAAAAGTCCTTCGGATGAGACCGAGGCCCCGTGTGCGCACAAACGCAGAACATCTTGCGCACACGTTAAATCCTGTTCCGCTTTTCGTAAGAGTAGGCCATTGTGTGCCGGTGGGAACAGATGACAGAATTCACAAAACCGTATACACACGGGGACTGGATGAAAAAAGCACATAAGTGCTTATTCCATTATCCTCGATATGAAAGAATAAAATAAAAAATAAATTAATTTAAAAAATAAAATCTCTCCCTCCCCTGTGTGTGTGTGGGGTGTGTGTGTGTGTGTGTGTGTGTGTGTGTGTGTGGTGTGTGCCCACTCTCATTTCAAGGATGAAATGTGCGTATGATCTCGTTGTATGGGTGTGGCCTCTAAGCGAAAAGCAGGGGGTCAAGTTTCGGTCAGTCCTATAAAAACGGACGTTTCTGTGGAGGATTGTCCTGTGTTCCTTCAGTGAGTCAGGCTCTTAGATGAATTAGATGCCAAGTGTGTCAAAGAACTGAACTAATTGCTTCGACCAGCAGTCTGCCTTTTGTTTGTGCCTAAAGACAGTTTTGTAGTGTGTGAGTAAAATCTACTTTTATTTTATTTTAGTCTTTTATATCGAGGATGATGGAATAAGCTCTTACGTGCTTTTTTACATCCAGTCGCCGTGTGTTTGCGGTTTTTGTAAATTCTGTCATCTGTTCCCACCGGCATACAATGGCCTACTCTTACGAAAAGCGGAACAGGATTTAACGTGTGCGCAAGATATTCTGCGTGCCTTCGCACACGGGACCTCGGTTTATAAAAGTGAGTGTGTGTATACATACATACATACATACATGCACACACACACACACACATACATGCATACATACATACATATATACATACATACATACATACATTTTTTTTAATGTTTTTTTTATTTTTTCAAATATATTACAAAATACCAAAACCACGGGGAAAAATCCCCGCACACAAGGACACAAACCGTCAAGAACAACACAAAAACAACAACAAGCAAACCAAAAACAAAAAAAAATCCAAAAAAAACCCACAACAAAACAAAAAACCGGTATCCCGAAAAACTCATCATCTAGAGCAAAGATGAGACAGGTATTATCATTGCCAACATCCCTTTTCTGAATATACATACTTGTGTATAGAAACATGGTCGCTGAGGGAAATACAGAAACAAACAGATCTACCAAACATACAAGCATATTATTCTAATAACAATAATAATCTTTACATCCAAAATTTTATATTACATACATACATACTTACGTACATACGTACATGCATAGATGCATACATGGATACATACATACATACATACATACATACATACATACATACATACATACATACATACATACATTCATACATACATACACACACATACATACATACATACATACATACATAATACATACATACATACATTACAATACATACATACATACATACATACATACATACATACATACATACTACATACATACATACACAAACACATACATACATACATACATACATACAATACATACATACATACACAAACACATACATACATACATGCATACATACATACATACATACATACATACATACATACATACATACATACATACATACATACATACATACATACATACATACATACATACATACATACATACATACATACATACATTGATAAACATACATGTCTGCACTGATGCAGACTCAATCAGAGCAAGAGACTCTTCGATGTGCAGCATGGAAAAAAGAACAAACAGCAAAAATTTAGATGAGATAGATATGCCTTGGATGTGGACAGATTAAGGACGTATCCCACAAGCCACATATTATAACAAGTGATATCAAAACCTGTATTAAGTAGTTAGTACAGTTATTCCTTGTTTACAACATTTTTTTTTTGTCTGTGAAGACTGCGTGTCTGTTTTATCTACTTTAACCTTCTTTTCACTTCCCTCTAGGGTTCTTTTCATGCTTCAATTAAGCCCATATATAGGAGCCATCTTCTCTGGGAAACATGGTAAGTCATATTCAAACAAGCTGCATGCATATCAGTTTTAAACTTTGTATTTAGTTCTCTTAAAAATATGTGAATGTTTGGAACAGTTTTATCAATTCTACATTGATATATATATATAAACTTGCCAAACAGAAAAATGAAATCTAGTACTTCTTCAGATTTAATATTTTCAGCCACACCAAATAAAATTAGCTCATTGTCAAATGAGAGATTACAGCAGTTAATACATCTTGTTTTTAGTACATTTTCTAGTTCCCTCCAGAAAGAGAGAGAAAAGCGACAGTTATATAAATAGTGCTCTACTGCATCTTTTTCCACGCTACAAAAATTGCATCTGTCACTGTCCACAACTCCCATTGTCTTCAAAATTACATTGGTCACAAGGATTCTATAACAAAGTTTTGTTTGAAACCACTTAAGTTTTACCTCTTTAATCTTTTAAATTTTCTTCAGCACTGCTGTCCTGTCAACTGGGGTTTTCAGTTTATCTTCCCATTTTACGAAAGGTTTTATGTCTAATATTTCTATTTCTTCAAGTAAAGCATTGTAATATTGTCGAGATCCTTTCTTCGCTTTCAATAATAACTGCATTGCTTTCAAAAGTTCATTTTTTTCATTGTCTTTAACTTCAATGTTTTTCTTTCTTTTGTACTAGATTATTGATTGCAAACAGCTCAAGTAACCTAGGAAATTTACTCTTGAGTTAATTTTTTTGGTAAATGTCTGATAATCTATAAAGTTGCCATTTGTGTCCACCAAATCTTGTACAAAAACAATATTACTGTTTACCCAAGTCTTTTAGTGAAATGGTTTATTATAAATTTTGAACTTTTCATTGTAAAATATTGACTCAGAAAGAAACTCGCGTCCCTCTTTTACTTCCACTTGTCTGCAAAAGTGTGTATAGGCCGATACGTCTCTCCAGAACTGATTTAATCTACTGTTTTCAAAACGTTTGGCCCCATATATGTGGATTAAGTCCATCTCTGGGCTTAGGGTTCGAATAATAGTTGGCCATTTTGGAGTTTCATTTACAAACTTTCTCATCCATGCTAATTTCAATGCCTGTATATACACTTCAATATTCGGAATACCAATCCCCACTCCTTCAAAATCGTGGACAGCATATTTTCTTTTGATTTTATCTGTCTTTTTGTCCCACACAAACTCAAAACACATTTTTTGTAGTTCTTTGATGTGGGTTTCAGGAGGAATGGGTAGCAGA
Organism: Rapana venosa; assembly: GCA_028751875.1. Lineage (NCBI taxonomy): Eukaryota > Metazoa > Mollusca > Gastropoda > Neogastropoda > Muricidae > Rapana > Rapana venosa. The sequence continues at coordinate 10,024,640 of CM054152.1, forward strand.
ATCCACAGATATATAAGTTTTGAAAGTATAAGTGACTTTAGTACAGCTATTCTTCCTAAAGGCGTGACTGTTCTTTGCAACCATATTTTGAATAGACTTTTTATTTCGAGGAACTTATTGTCTGAGTTTATTTCTGTCATTTGTGAGAGATCATTTGTAAACCAAAGTCCTAATATTTTAAGTTTTGTGGGGTTCTATTCCATCTTTTTATCTGTTAAAAATCTGTTTAAACAGGGTTTTTTGTTTCCTAGCCATACATTCAAAGTTTTTTTGTAGTTCAACTTCAGACCTGAAATCATTTCAAATTCTTTCAAAACTTCAAACAGCTTTTCATATGATTTTCTTTCCCCTTCTAATATAAATGTCGTGTAATCAGCATACTGATTAGTCTTGAATTCTGTATCTGCTATCTTTATGCCCTTAATATCAACTTCTTCTCTTATTTTACACGCAAGTACCTCTGCATAGAGTACAAATAAATTTTGCGAGATTGGGTCTCCTTGACCACAACCTCTTTCAACAATAAAGCTAGTTGACGATTTTCCATTGACTATCACACGCGTTTTTTGTCTTTATAAAATGTGCAAACCCATTTTGATACATCCTCTCCAAATCCGAACATTTTAAAACTTTCATCATGAATGATCAACTGATTGAGTCATATGCTTTTTCGAAATCTATAGAAACGAGTAGACCAGATAATTTATTTTCTTCCAGGTAATGTAGAATGTCATAAATTATTCTTATGCTATTACCAATATACCTACCAGGTACAAATCCCGTTTGATCCTGATTTATTAGTTTGGATACCACATATTTAATACGATTTGCAATGCAGGTTGACCCAATTTTATAAACTACATATAATAGAGTTATTGGTCACCAGATTGTAAGAAATTCTCTACGTTTATCTCCTTTTGGCAAACAGATCAAAATTCCTTCCTTTTGGGTGCTTGACATTTCTCCTTTAACAAAACTTTCGTTTATGGAGCGGACCACAAAAATGCCTAACTGTTTCCAAAAATGTTTTAAGAAATTGGTTGTCATTCCACCTGTACCTGGGGTTTTATGGTTGTGCATGTTCTTTAAAGCCTCTGATGCTTGTCTAAAGTAATTAGTCTTTCTAGATTGTCATATTGAGCTTTTGTAAGGTGAGGCAAATTCTGTACATAGCTATCCAGATATACTTCTTGAGTTTCCCTTTCTGCATATAGCGATTTATAAAACTGCTTTGTTTCTTTGAGTAAATCATGTGTTTCAGTTATAGTTTCACCCTTATTCGTTATAAGTTTTGTCATTTGTTTGCTAATTAAGTGTCTTTTTTCTAGTGAGCAAAAGTATTTGGTAATCTTTTCCCCTTGTGAAGCCCACTTTGCTTTTGATCTAAGAATTATACCTTCCATTTATATTTTTCTATTTTCATTTAACTCATCTTTTTATGCTGTAAAGTTATGTGTATCACCTTCTTTTAGTGGTAGAACATTCTCAAGTTCTGTGATATCTTTTAAGAGTTGCCCTTTAAATTTCCAAAAGCTTCTATACTTCTCAGGTGGTTTAAATTCAAGGACAATATAAACAAGGGAATGATCACTTCTGTGACCATAGAGAATGTCTGTGTCTTTGACAAATGTACTTAATAAATATGACACCAAAAAGAAATCTAACCGACTTTCTGGAAAGGAGTTTGTCTTCTCCAGCTATATTTATGCACCTCAGGGTTAAGTTCCCTCCAGATGTCTACCAGTTCAAGATCTTACATAATATCTATCACTTCCTCCCGGGCTTTGGGATTGTTTGTGTTCTTGTAGTTGTGGTAGTCCAGACACATACATATATACTGGCACACACACAAATACATACACACATACACACATGCATACATACATACATACATACATACATTCATACATATACATACATACATACATACATACATACAAATCAACAAAATACATACATACACAGACCACACACACACACACACACACACACACACACACACACACAACACACACACACACACACACACACACACAACACACACACACACACACACATACAAATTATATATCCTAAAGAAGCACCGCACTTCAACCGTTTTAGGAAAGGAGATTCTGGTGCCTAAAGACTACTAATGAGAATTTTTAAAAGGAAAGAAAGTCTGAATCATAGAACAGTGTTTTTGGTCATCTTTCTATGACCATAGTTTGGTCTAAACATTTTAATCTTATGCTAGGGAGAGTGGTCAGTTGCAGAATTACCCAGGCATTGTCAGTTTGAAATATTATATATCAAGAAACACATTGGTGAAAGCATGTGACATATGTTTGTAACAAGTGGTAACAAGTGATCATCTAATTTGTTAGACTTCACTCAATTTTGGCTCCAGGCTGAGCCTCATGGAAGTCCTATGGTAGTTGGTCACACACACACACACACACACACACACACACACACACTCTCTCTCTCTCTCTCTCTCTCTCTCTCTCTCTCCTCTCTTCTCTCTCCCTTTCTCTCTCTCTCTCTCTCTCTCTCTCTCTCTCTCTCTCTCTCTCTCTCTCTCTCTCTCATGTTGTATTCAGAAAAGGTGGTTATTTAGCTGCTCACGAAAAATGGCTGTACAATGGAAAAGTCATGCCTGTGATTAATGTATATAAATATTTAGGAATCTGTTTTTCTACAAAGCTTAGTTTCACAACTGCATGTAAAGATCTGGCAAGTCGAGGTAAAAGAAGATTGTTAATTGTTTTGAAAAAATTATGATCATTGAATAATAATGCTTTGGACTTGTTCGTTAAACTATTTGATGCACAAATACAACTCACTGTGTTATATGGCGCGGAAATGAGGGGACTGGATGCAGCTGTAACACAGTGTGAATCAGTACACCTCTTTGCTTTAAAGCAGTTTTTAGGCTTAGATAGACGTACACCTAATGATCTTGTTTATCGTGAAACCAATAGATACCCTCTCTCTGTTAATGCTGCTGTAAGATGCATTAGATATTGGATTAAGATTCTGCATATGGATGGGTGCAGGTTACCTTTTAAGTTTTTCAAGATGCTTTATGATCTAGATGCCAAGGGGAAAAGCACCAGGGCTTCACAAATATGTACCTGTTTATGTGAACTTGGCTTTGGGTTTGTTTGGCTCCATCAAGGTGTCGGAAATTGTAGAGAGTTTATCAAGGTTTTCAGGCAAAGATTGATTGACTGCTGTTGGCAGCAGTGGAGTGGTCATATACAAAACAGTGAAAGATTTCAAATGTACAGACAATTTATAGGTTCACACGATGTCAAACCTTATCTAAGCTTGATATGGACATACATTTGAAAAGAATTATGTCTAAGTTTAGACTTGGAGTATCAGACATAAATGTTCATAAATTTAGATATATAGAACATGATGGTGATGACCTCAGGTTGCTATGCCCATTATGTAAGCAAACAGTGGAAGATGAAGTGCATTTTGTGCTGTGATGTCCAGTATTAGAGGATGTAAGACAGAATTACATTCCGGTAAAGTATAGTAGCTTAATTAATTTTCTATATATCTAAATTTATGAACATTTATGTTGTAGGCATTTTGACAGCCACCTCAGCACTGGTTTTGGTCCTACGCGAAAGCTTCGCTGCAACCGTTTGACCACCACCGGTTGTCAAGCTCGTTTGCCTCAGCTTACGTCCTTGGCCAGTAGATTTGGGGGGGGGGGGGGGGGATGGGGGGTCCAGGGTTGGTCTCCACGTCACCACACCGTAATAAAAGTTCCCCCCCCCCCCAAAAAAAAAATAGATAGGTGAGGGTCAGTCCTAACAGGACACCGTCTCGCCCGCTTTTCAGCGTCAGGATGGAGGTATGCATGGCAGATTTGAATTCTGCCCGTTTCGACATGAAACAGGCGAATACTGCCGCAAATGTCCCTCAGACAGTTGCATTGAAATTCCCATCCTGCTTATCTAACTATATGCCAACAATGAAAAACTAAAACCACTTAGAACTAGTTACTACTTCACAAAAATACTGGAGCAATTTCAGTAGTCTTCTCCTTCACATCAGGTGATACCCCCCCCCCCCCTCTCCCGAGCTAGCGAGCGAGCGAGCGATCGAGAAAGAGAGAGACAGAGACAGAGACAGAGACACATAGACAGACAGACAGACAGAGACTGAGAGAGAGAGACAGACAGAGAGACAGAGACAGACAGAGACAGAGACACAGAGAGAGAGAGTAACTTTTTTCTTTCTATTTCCTCCCTTTTTTTGCTGCCCCACCTTCTGTGATGTTCCTGCCCTGCTGTTCCCACGCCGCTCATTTCAACCCCCCTCCCCCGCCACAGCCTGCTTTGACTTCTTCGATTCGTTATATCACATCCTCACGGCGGGAAGTCCTTAGGGAGCCCACCTGTATCAGGCCGCGAAGGGGCCACCAGCCACAGGGGCCCTGCACTGCTGCTGGGTCACTTTGGGGGTGTTCTGTGGTGCCCGTTCTGAGCCAACATAATTATGCAGGACATCACCTACTTAGCCACCTACTAACGACAGTATTAGCTCAGTCGCTGAGCCAGACTGAGCTGAAGTGTATGGGGAAACCGAATCTGATGTCACCAGGAGACCAGAGCAACTGAGGCTACAGAAAACGAGGTTTTTTTCTTTTTTTCTTTTTTTTTATTTGCATGATGATCAATGATGATGGGGATCACGTAATGATGGTGGTATGGAAGTGCATATGCTTTGAGACTACTTGACAGGATTGTACCTCATGCTTACTATCATAATATATCCCGGCGTCGACGGCCCCCGAGAGATACAGACACCTGCAGTGTTTGTCAGGTAATTTGAGCAACACTTTCAAACTCGCATCCGTTAAGTGGATGAAGCTCGACAGTGTGGTCCCAGGCTTCCCACTGGGCCCACAGCACATTCACTCTGGGTAGGAGCCAGCGGGAGTCTGAAAAATCCTTATGACTCTTATGGGATTCGAACCCGTGACCTTCCAGTCCGTAACCCGAGGTGCTAACCGCTGCGCCATGGCGGCTGGTGGAGCATAACGTTCTAACTACCAGGCTCTCCTGCCCCGATCTGATGCGCTGACTGGCATCTACAGGTACATGTAGAGTGCAAGAACCATGCTTTTACAAGTACTGACTTCTAATGCACACCTTGTCAACTGCCTTCTGTTTCAGGTTTCTTTCTTCAGGGCATTTACAGTGAAGACTGCCGGAATATACTTTCGAGAGTAAGATAGACAATGTGAACGAACATAGAACGCCTGTCTACATCTACTATCCCAAAATCAGGTGTCCAACTGGAATTCCTACGCTGGTCTGGCTTGTGGCAGCAACAAAACCTCCAGAAAAAGAAAGCCTCTGTCGGATCATTCAGTGTGCAGCAGAGAGTTTATAATTCGGGACATTGCGCTCACCTGTGGTGAGCCCAATACCAATAATTTGGCAGACAGGTGTTTTTTTTAAACTGTTAAGATGTTTGTAATCTACACACCGTCTTTGTTTACCGTCATCTCTTGTCTCATCTTCATTCATTTTACTGTTCAGATTACTGATGGAAAGTTAGAAACAAAAATGATAAGATGTTTTAAAAGTGGTACACCATTGAAAATGAAGGTTAAAGATATTTTATTTCTGAGCTATAGCTATGAGACGAGCCTACAAGGTAAACTTATGAAAGGCGGAGTTTGCTATATTGACATAACAGCAGTAAACACTGACTCAAAAGAGCGCAAACTATATATAGATTTTGATAACGATATTCAAATTACTTCAAGAGTCAACTATTTCACTGTCCATGAGCCCATCGCGGACAAGAAAGAAGACTGGAGCGATGAAGTCCTGGAACAAACATGGAGTTGCAAGGGAGACTGTGATGAAAATTCCTGTTTCCTTAGTCACAGTGATCGTATTCGCTTAGGATTTCATGTGGGGGACTTGACGACCTATTTTGAGCTCAGCTTAAACATTATCAACATGGAAATTGTCAACTACAACATTTCTCTTTCAGCCACGTCCACGACACGAGGTGAAGTACATGTTTGTTGTGTCTGAGCTGTGTCAGATGTGAAATGCTATTCTGTTCACTTTTTTTTGTAAAACATTTTAAAAACCAAAACATCTTCCTTTCAGTTTTCAAAAGTGTAGGATCTTAGTATTAGGCATGATCTTTTCAATGTGAATATGAAGGAACTTTTTTTTTAGCAAGCATTACTTTTTATTTCTGGTTGAGATCTACCAGTAACTCCACTTCATTTGACTGAAAATTCATTTTCGAAAAGGGACAGATCTTGACAATCTAGGGAATCTTCCTAATCTTTTTTAGAATTGAAAACTACCTGGAATACAGGTTTTCTTTGTTAGTGCTCACATTACATTACAACACGAGATTAGTTTCTACGAAAACAAAGTACTCACGATTTTTCAAATGCCTTGTTACACAAAAATGCGCCACACACCTTTTTCCTTGACAGAATAATTGAAAAAAGAAACTCAATGTAAACTGATTGATCTAAAGCAGAACAGCAATCCCGAAACAAGCTTACTTCCTCACACAGCAAATTTAGTTACTCAGGAGCTAGTCATTAATCTGTTGTCAAGAACTCTGGTGAACAACTTTTTCAAAGCTGCTGTGTAATGTGACACCACCAACGTTTTCTGCGATATGCGTGAAAACCTTCTTACAAACTGGTCCATTTTTGTCCAGTTGTCCAAATGGTAGGCAATAATTATACCTGATCTCATTGTGAAGTTATAAAATTAGAAAAAAAATGATTTAATCAACGGTCTAGCGGTGACGCGTATGTACTAGAAAGCAGAAGGTTGTAGGTTTGCTCTCGACCTGAAGCCTGACACCCCCCCCCTCCCCAACACAACAACACACACACACACACACACACACACACACACACACACACAGTGCGCGCGCGCGCACAAATTAAGGAGTAGTGGTCTCTGTGTAATCTCTGCTGTACTGTGAATGTTCTGTCGTCTTTCCACTGAGTTTGTTCCATGTTCTATCTATTACTCTTCATCTCTACAGACTGCAGATAGCAAACAGCAAGTCTGCAATATCACTGTGCGTGCGTGCGTGCGTGCGTGCGTGCGTGCGTGCGTGCGTGCGTGCGTGCGTGCGTGCGTGCGTGCGTGCGTGCGTGCGTGGTGTGTGTGTGTGTGTGTGTGTGTGTGTGTGTGTGTGTGTGTGTGAGTGTGCGTGCGTGCAATGAGATCTCACACTTTTTGTAAGCTTTCTCTCTTTTAGCTTGTTCATTTGTTAGTTTACTGGTGTAGTTTGGATTGGGGTTTGTACTTGAATGCTTCGATTGCGTTTGTAGTTAAATGTTTGAATTGCGTTTGTATTTGAATGTTTGATTAGTTTGTATTTGAATGTTTGGAATGAGTTTATATTTGAATGTTTGGATTAGTTTGTATTTAAATGTTTGCTTAGTTTGTATTTGAATATTTGATTAGTTTGTATTTGAATATCTGGATTTGCTTTGTATTTGAATGTTTGGAAAGGTTTTTGTATTTGAATGATTTGGAACGGTTTTTGTATTTGAATGTTTGGAACGGTTTTTGCATTTCAACATTTGGAAATCAATAAACAGCTCTTTCGAAAACAAATCAACAAAGTCAAAACCTTAATCTATTCAGCAAAGACGAAGTATTATTCTGCTCAAGTTCTTGACTCTACGTCCATGAAATCTCTTTTTTTCCCTCACCTCTACTCTTCTGGATCCGCAAAGGCAAGTCCTCTGCCTACTGTTCACAGCCACTCTGAACTTCCTGCTATATTTTCTTCATTCTTCTCTGACAAAGTCCACAACATCCTCTTCCAGACTGGATCAGACTTCTTTCCAACCTGTGCCTCCTGATCCCCAATTCACTGGCATTCCTCTTCATTTCTTTCATCCAACAAGCGAGAAAGAAACCAAGACAATTCTGAACAATAAAATCATGCGATCTCGATCCTGTACTTGCTTCTCTCCTCATTCAGTGTATTCCACAACTTATACCCACTATCACAAAAATAGCAAAGTCACCTCTTCTTTCAGGAATTTTTCCATCAGATCTCAAAACTGCAATAGTTACACCTCTACTCAAAAAGCATGACCTTGACCCTAACATTCTGAAGAATTACAGATCTGTTTCTAACCTACCTTTTATCTATAAAGTCCTTGAAAAAGTTGTTCTGAAACAACTCAACAGCCACCTTTATTCCAGTAGTCTTCTTCCACCTTTCCAGTCTGTCTATCGCGTCAACCACAGCACTGAAACTACCCTAGTCCACACGTTAAACACGCTTCTACATGCTTCTGACTCAGGGAAAATCTCCATTCTCACTCTTCTCGACTTATCTGCAGCCTTTGACTTTGACCAGTCAATTCTTCTGTCCCATCTCCAAAACACGTTTTGTATTACAGGCACAGCCCTCGCCTGATTTACTTCATACCTTACAGGCCAATTCTACATAGTTTCAATACACAAGATTCAATCAACACCTACCAAACTGGAATGTGGAGTCCCACAAGGATCAGTTCTGGGCCCTGTTCTTTTCACCCTCTACACTGCTCCTCTTTCACATGTAATAAACCGTTATCACATCAACCATCATTTCTATGCCGATGACTCCCAGATTCTTAGCAGTGATACACCTGAAAATCTGCCTTCTCTCTTGACAAATCGGACTACTGCCTTCAAGATGTTCAAAATGGGATGATACAGAACAGTTACAGCTAAATGCAGATAAAAAACGAAGCCATGCTCGTAGGGACCAAACACAAACTCTCTCCCATCACAACAGCTTCAATGGAATTTGGCAATACGTTAATTCCTCTATCCACTGCTGTGAAATATCTTGAGTCGTTATCGACAACACACTCTCAATGCAAAAATTCATCACCCAGACCTGCCAGTCGTGCTACTATTAATTACAGCGAATTAGTGTTATTCGAAAGTACCTGTCCACTGATGCAACATCCAAACTAGTCACGTCTCTCATTCTTTCACGTCTGGACTATTGCAGTTCTCTTCTGGCTGGTCTGCCAGCATCATCAATCCACTCCCTTCAACGTATACAAAACTCTGCAGCTCGACTAGTCCTCAAAAAGAAAACATGTGAGTGCATAACTCCTCTTTTGCAATCTCTCCACTGGCTGCCTGTGCCAAAGAGAGTAAGCAATAAGAGCAGTACCCTCTGTTACAAGTGTCTCCACAAAACAGCTCCATCCTACCTCTGTGACTGTGTTCACCTATACACTCCTTCTCCTTCCCTCTGCTCTGCTGCAGATACCGTGTGCTTAGGAATACCAAGATTCAACCAATCCACAGTTGGCCATCGCTCTTTCTCTGTTTCTGGTCCAGTGATCTTGAATGACCTCCCTCTCTCCCTTTGCCAAAAGCCTACTTATGACACTTTTAAATCCAGCCTCAAGACATTTATTCCAAACCTAAGATTTTTCCCTCTTGTTTCATCTCAAATTTGCCCCTGCCTTCAACAGCCGAAATCTCCACCACCCTGTCAAAGAGAATAACCTGCGCCCATGTGTGTGTGTATGCATGTGTGTACATTTGAATTTGTGAACTCTGTTAATTGGTATTTGCTGTATGTGTATGGGTATGTTGTATATAAGTGCTTTGATTTGTT
>CM054152.1:10041787-10051787 GCA_028751875.1 Rapana venosa
TCTTCTTCTTGGCTTTACAAAATGTTATTCAAAATATCGTACATATACACACTTACAATAGAGCAACAAGCAGCTAAAAGCTTACAGTGTACTCAACAACAATGAAAGGTCCAGACTTTACATTTGGCAGCTGGTAGACACCAACTCTGTCAAAGTGCTTAAGTAATCTCCTTCTTTCACGCCTAAGGAAATAGACCAGTTTATAGATGTGTCTATAAAGAGCTCACTGATTCAATGTCTTAGCGTTTCAGTCAGTGTGTTCCATGCAGCGGGGACCTGATCAGAAAAAAGAAGGTTCTGGGAAGGGGTGGATGTTAGGGTTCAGGCATTCAATGCATTGTGTGAGGCCACGCAGGGGTGTTATTGTAACACTACCAAAGAACACACGCAGCTCAAGCAGAAGAAAAGTGCTGTTTTCCGTTCTAAGTCATCTTGTAGAACTTCAGTCAGTCAGCCCCTCTTGTTTGAAGAAATAAACGTCACCAGGGATGGTCCACTGACTTCCTCACCAGACAGCACGCAAGAGAACGGCTTTGAAAACACCACACATCCTGTTATATTACAGTTTAATGGCGGGGCTCTGATTCCCACTGACCAATGGACCTACTTGGAAACAGACTAGCCAATCCTGAATGCGCCTTATAATTAGCGGACAAACAAATAATTTGTAGAAACTAAGATCATCCACTAGTCTAGTAGCTACATCACAAGAGAGAAGGAGGGAGTGGGGACGTAGAGGGGGGCGATGAAGAGGGGAAGGGTGCAGGAGGATGAAATCTTTCAAATATTCAGGTATGGTCTGGGTGCTTATGCCATCCTTAATCACATGGAAGTGTTTGCCCCAGACTGCCTTACTCCAACTGCAAAGCCACTATCAAACAGTGTGGCGACTATGATAGAGCTTAACTGACTACAGGTGACCAGCATAGTCCTTGAGGCTTCAGGAGCCACACCTACTTAGCGATGCTTAACACCACCGAAGCTGGCCACTTGAGACAAGGGGATGGGGGATGAGCAGTCTCTTGGACTCTTTCCTTTACAAACACCCATGCCACAACGCCAACTGGCTAGATGTATAGACATGAACAAGAGTTGTCCAAACAGATCACCGCCACCCTCTCACTTGCAAGGAAACCCCAATCCCTCTTTAGAACCAACATCAGCAAATCATGAAGTTTAGCCAAGTGGAACAAGACCCGTCTCCAAGAGAAAGGGGAAGAGTTGGGGAGGGGGGGGAGGGTTTCATTTCGAAAGTTATAGTGTACAAGGTGCACACTATACCACAACCATGACCGTATGACCTTGTTCTTGTTGATGGGATGATGAGCACACGTGTGTCAGAGACAGAACGACAAGTTCGCTCTCGGATGTAGTAGGTAAGATGCTACAGGGCAACCAACCATCTACTAACCCGCCCCTACCTATCACCCACTACTGGGTTTCGGCGACCCACAAATGTGCACAGTGTAGTGTACTGGGAAAGAGGGTTTCTCTGCATTACCGTGGCGATAGTGGTAATTAATTCACAAGCTTAGACAGCCGGGAAGCTGAAAACTGCCAGGAGTGAAGGAAGCTGGTTGCAAAATCTTCAGGGGCGCCCCAACTTCTACTGAACCATGGTGAAGGTGAAGGGTCAGAGCCGAGGGTAAAGTATCAAAAACAGAAACTTTGTGCTCGGTTCTGTTTGATGTTGGTAGCCAGTGCAAGTGTTAGAATGACAAGAGTAAATATTCACATTTTGAAGGTTTCAAAACAAGAACACGTTTTCATTTCAGACCTCGGCTTATAGTCTCACCCGAAGGACATGCAAGGGAATAGGGGTCAAAATTAATCTTAGTTTCAAGGTAAAAATCCTTTCAATTAAAAGAAATAATAGTTATGGACTCCAAGACACACTATTCAGATTATGTGTTAAATACTATAACCACTCTGGCTCTACTGCTTCTAATTGTTATCCAAATCACTTTTCTGAGACTCTGTAAACTAAGCCCCAGATTCCAGTTGTGTAATCGACAGCTTTGATTGGATTGGTCGGACCGATGGACTCATGGCCCAGTGGTGAAGACTATTTGACTTCAATTCCAGGGGGCATGAAGTCGTGGGTTCGAATCTCGGCGTTATCTGGTGAATAGAGGGCTGGGATGTCTATGATCTCCCAGGTCAAATTCAAGTGCAGACCTGTCAGTGCCTCAATTCCCTTCGTGCATATACATACGCAAAAGACCAAACATGACGTTTAAGATCCCGTAACTCATGTCAGTGTTCGGATGGTTACAGAAACACGAACATACCCAGCACACATTCCCGAAGTTGGAATGCGACTACCTTCGTGGTGGACAAAAACTGTCGCGAAGGAAAAATCTCACCATCGTGAAGCTCGGAGCTCTAGCCGAGCAACAAAAGAGAAACCTTCTGGAGACAGGATAGCTCAGTGGTTGGAACACTCGCTTTCCCCCAGCCATGGTTAAGCAGCATCGAGTGTGGTTACCAGTTGAATGGGTGACCGTTTGCACACTTTGGCTTCACTAGTTCACCCAGCTGTCAATGGGTACCTGTCTCTTTAGGGCAAGGGAAAGGTAAGCAGCGAGGGAGTGGAGATGGGCGCCGCCCTCAATATGCTGGCGCTTAGAGAAGTGAGGTCTCTGATGCCTCGCTCCCCTACGACTACATACGTTATAGGACACTTTTACCTGTTTAACTTCCTGTAACATTTCTCTCTGATTCCTGGCATCGTTGGATTTGGATCCAATCGTCAGATGTTGGAACTGCTGTTGATAAATAGATACTTTCTTATAAGGGCATACTACACTACACACCTGGTTCCTGAATGTCTTGCACAAATATCTGAAGCAATAATTCTATTTCACACTGAAAATATGTTCAAAAAACAATCTGGGTATATTGTGTGGACATGTAAAATTTTCACTTAACGTGTGTGTATGTATGTGTGTGTGCATGCACGCACGCGCGCACGCGTGTATATCTTTGTGTGTGAGTGTGTGTGTGTGTGCTTGTGTGCACGCACACATGTGTGCATATGTGTGTGAGAGACGAACTTTACATGACTGTTCACAAATGCAGACCCTACCTAACCCAGCAACATACAGGAGGGCAGTGCTCTCTCTCTCTCCCTGTGATGACGCCTACCTGCAGTCCTTCTCTGTCTGCCCCCAGGTACACCATGGCTTATCAGTGGGCTGATGACAGCATGTTTTTCCTCCCCATCTCTAACCGTGACAATCCTGCAGACAGTAAGAGTCAAGCTGTGGCTGCCAAATGCGCGTGGGGGAAATTCTTTGTCAGCTATGACGAGCTTCGTGTGCACACACGCATTTGCTCCCACCAGTTTCTTGCAGCCCACCCCTTCTGTGAGGTGAACCTGCCCAGCAGCAGTCCCTTCACCATACCTCGACTGGAGAGCACGTCTCAAGTCAGTGTCGACCTTGTGCGCTGTCCCAACGACCATCTGACTTATGCTTTCTTTGCCTGCGATATTCTTACCCAGTGTTACGCCACAGGAAGTCAGGAATACGGAACCAGCAGGGAGTCATGGGATATCCCATCCTCCTCAGCTTGCACGTGGAACGTGACGTCACTTCCGCCCTCGTTTGCGTGTCAGCGCAGCATGCAGCGTGTTCCTTACAGCCTGGTGTGTGACCACCAGCCCGACTGTCAGGACAACAGCGATGAGGAGTTCTGTCAGTTTCCAGCCTGTGATCAGAAGTCTCACACCCTGTGTGATAATAAACAGGTAAGATGAAGTGTGGTGAAATGTGTCTTGTGGGAAGGTAAGGTGAAATGTGTCTTGTGGGAAGGTAAGGAGAAATGTGTCTTGTGGGAAAGGTAAGGTGAAATGTGTCTTATGGAAAGGTAAGGAGAAATGTGTCTTATGGAAAGGTAAGGAGAAATGTGTCTTGTGGGAAGGTAATGAGAAATGTGGTGAAATGTGTCTTGTGGGAAGGTAAGGAGAAATGTGTCTTGTGGGAAGGTAAGGAGAAATGTGTCTTGTGGGAAGGTAAATGGAAATGTGTCTTGTGGGAAGGTAAGGAGAAAGAAGGGGAGGGACAAACCAGAGGCAGCAGTTGAAGTGTGCAACTTCTTTCTTTGACACATTCCCCTTTCTTTTCTCCCTCTTCCTCCTCGTTTTCCTTCTTCCTCCACTTCTTTTTTCCAAACATTTTTAATGGTATTTTCTTTTCTCCCTGTCCTCTGCTGTCTTTACCTCCTCCCTTTAATCTTTTGGCATAAAGCTTTCTGCACTTCTCCACCTTCCTGTAGTTTTAATGTATAATGCTTTTTCCCCTCTCTTTTATTCCGTCTCTTTTTCTCGATCTTTCTGTATAGCATCCTCTCTCTCCCTCCTCCCCTTCTTCTTTTTCTTCTTCTTCTCCTCCTTTTCCTTCATCTTTTTCTTTCACCTCTTATCACAAGCTATGCTGTTTTCTAAGAAATTAGGTTATGAATTTATTTTGGCAAACAATATGTATTTGCTATAGTCTGAAAAAGTGAGTATCACACACACACACACACACACACACACACACACACACACACACACACACACACACTGTGCAATTTAATGTAAGGAAATAATTATTTTACACAGTTTTGGTTTCCCATACATTTCTATGCTTGTGGTGAGTTGGTGACAGAACTTAAGGATAAGAGATTCATGGGAGAAGGTCGTTCGAAAAATGTTGTGGTGGTTGCCATGCCAGGTGAGATCTCTGCCAGCCTAGCTCTTCACCTTAGCTTTATGACAGGAGACTTAGCAGGTGGTGTCCTGAGTATGATGGCTCAGAACAGGCACCACTGAACACCACCACAGTGACCCAGCAGCAGTGCAGGGCTCTTCTGATTGGTGACCTCATGGTGGCCTAACATTGATAAGATCCCTGTGAACTTCTAACCTTGAGGATGTGGCATGACACACTTAGAGGCAAGGTGAATGGAATGGGTAACAACCGTAGTGAAATGTCACAGAAGATGAGGTAGCAATAATTGTACTCTTGAAGACAATTTCCTTCTTCCCTGCTTGTCTTTTTGTTTTCTTTCTGCTTGCTATTTTTTCTGTCACACAGATGCTCATTCAAACCCATATTATCATGACAAATGCAAGAGTAATTGCTTACTCTTGCGTGGGTATTCAATACTATAATGCCCAATATACATATCTATAACAGAATACATGTTTGTTTAGGATTTATGTTTCATAAAGAGATGTGTTTGAGTCTACAGTGTATCCCTAGAGAGAACTGGTGTGACACAGGCTTGCACTGCTTTGACGGCAGTGATGAGGAGTTCTGCAAATACACACAGGACAAAGCTTTCTTGTCACAAAATATCACCACTGGAGAAGAAGCCTTCATCAACTCTTGGCAACAGAAGGTTGATTTCCAGTCACTGAACAAACCCATGGCATCAGAACCTGAAGTGGTTTTTCCAGACACGCATTTTCAGTGTCCAGGTACTGACATCCACCTGGCCATCTACTTCTTGTGTAATGGTGTGATTGACTGCCCGGGGCATGAGGACGAACAGAACTGTAACACCTACACCTGTCCTGGCTTCTACCGCTGTCGGGGATCTAAGGTGTGTTTACACCCCGTCAACCTGTGTGACGGTGTGCCCCAGTGCCCTCGCTTTGACGATGAGCAGTTCTGTGCTGTCAAGTGTCCTCAGAGCAGCTGCAGGTGCTACGGACATGCCTTCACCTGCAACACTTCTTTCAAGGCTGTGTTCTTCCCACACCTCCGCTACCTGAATGCCGAGAAGAGTGGCATGACTCCCTCCATGCTGCACAGCAACCCCCTCCTCATCCACCTCAGTCTCAGCAGATGTGGCCTACATACAGCAGACGGCCTCAACCTTCGCAATCTACGAAGCCTGGATCTGAGTGGCAATCGACTGAAAACCATACCTCTTTCACTCTTAACTAACTCCCCTCTCTCTACTTTATTTTTGTCAGACAATCCCCTGATATCGGCCTTTGTTTCTGATCATTCCAAGGCACCCATGCTATCCACAGATGTTCACACTCTAGATTTATCCCATGTTCCCATCGACCACCTTGATTTCCGGGTTCTGACACCATTTTCTAACCTGCTCACATTGAATCTCTCCCAGTGCAGCATCAGTCGGATCACTCATGACTTTAAAGAACTGAAACAGTTGAAAATATTAAACTTAAAAGGAAACCCCTTAGATCATTTTCCTCAAACTTTGCTGACGTTTTCCACGAAGCTACAGAAAGTAATGGCGGATACGTTTAGGATCTGCTGTAAAGCGGTTTTGCCATCAGGGTTTAATTTAAATGATTGTCAAGCTCCCAAGGATGATCTGGCGACATGTCACTCCCTTCTTGGTTCCAATGTTCACATTCATATCACAGCTGCTTATGCTGCTTTGGCGTTGTTGGGCAACATGATCGTTTTCATTGTCCATGCCCTGTGGAAAAGGTCAGGTCGTTTGTCAAACTACAGTGTGCTGTTGAGTCACCTGTCCCTGTCCGACTTCATGTGTGGGCTTTACCTGCTGATCATTCTGGTGGCAGAGAGAGTGTACCGTGGCCAGTACCTGTGGGCCTACACAGCCTGGAGGTACAGTGTGGGGTGTCAGATCGCCGGCGTCTTCTCCACTCTCTCCAACCAGGCCTCCATCTTCTTCATGGCCCTGCTGACTGCAGACAGAGTGCTGGCTCTCTGGAAGCCTCCTGTCCACAGCAGCTTGTCCAGCAAGGCAGTGCACATCACCTGCGCTGTGGCCTGGGTGCTGGGGCTGCTTTTGGCTGTGGTGCCCTCCATCTTCCCTGCCTCTGTCTCCGCCAGCTACTCTCACTTCAGCATCTGCACTCTTCTGCCCAAAATGGAGAAGGGGTCGGTTCTGCCCTCGCCTTACATGATAGGAGTGGTGGGAGTGATGCCCTTGTCCTTGCTGTGCTTGCTGGGCTTGGGTCAGGGCTACGTCTACTTCACAATCAAATCCAATCCCCGATATTTTCTGGACGGCTCACCCATCTCAGCTGACCTCGACGTGGCTCGACGCCTGCTTCCGATGTGTGTCACCAACTGTATGTGTCGACTGGCCATGACCTTGACCCACATGCTGTCTGTGTGGAGCCTGTCCTTGACCCCTAGCATCCTTCTGAATGTAGTGATGTTTCTGACCCCCTTGGCGTCCGTCCTTGACCCCCTTCTCTATGCCCACGGAGTATTCAGAGAGCGACAAAGGTTCGTGAGACAGCAGCGCCTGCTGCAACGTCTGAGAGCCAAGAGGCGGGTCAAAGAGGAGATGTAGACCCTGCCAGCATCAGCCACGTGCTTTGTTCCCTGCCAGTGAAGACACAGGAGATGGTGATGTTAAGTGAAAGAAGGAGAGGAGCATCAACGTTAAGAGAATCTTGGTTCATGAGTTTTCATGTCGTTGTTGGGGTGTTTTTCTCAAAGCACAAAGAAACCGTGTTGGTAATTATTCTGAATCATTAAAGTAAACAAGGTAATCTTGGTAAATAAAGCTTGATGTTTTCGGAAAACCACAGACAACGACAGTTTGTTTGCTAGTTATGTATGTATGTATGTATGTATGTATGTATGTATGTATGTATGTATGTATGTATGTATGTATGTATGTATGTATGTATGTATGTATGTATGTATGTATGTATGTATGTATGTATGTATGTATGTATGTATGTATGAATGTATGTATGTTTGTATGTGTGTGTGTGTATGTTTTTATTATTGTATGAATGTATGTTATTGTATATGATCATCGATCGTCATCTTGATCAATTGTTTATGGTCCAGTCTATCTATCTGTCTATCTTCTCTATATATGTGTGTCTATCTTCTGTCTTTCGGTCTGTCTGTCTCTCTATCTACCCATCCTTCTGCCTCTCTCTCTCTCTCCGCTTGCATCTCTGTGTGTCGTCTGTCTCTGTGTGTCTCTGTCTCTTTTTCTATGTCAGAAATAAATCCATTATTTCCAGATGTTGCATTGAAGAACAGTATATTTATCAAGCCAACCATTTAAAAAAAACATCAATAGAAAATGAAGACAAAAAGGAAGATAAAAAACCAACAGAAGGAAAAGGGAATGGAATGTAAAGAAACAGTCATACCACGGTACAAAACCTTACCATTATCTAACCATCCCCGTTTCCACAGCTTTATGGTTTAAGTAATTTTCATTCAGAAATTATGATAAAGATGAATGCAGAAATGTATGGGGGGAAAAAAACAAGAGCGGAAACCCACTTAAACTTCTCCATCAGTTTGAAAAGGATTGGGACCAAAGATTAAATTTTTTTCTTTAAAAGACCCCCGAAAAATTTTTAAATATAAAATCTTTCAAGGGGTGGCATTTGAAGTTTTTTGAGTAAAAACCTGCTTTTGCCCGACTGCCCCGAGTTTCGGCTCCGGGATGGGGCCTTCCAGGGTCCCGGAGTGATTGAACTTCCCCCGCTGTGGTCCCTTACAGCGGACACTTGTCTGAATTAAGAAGTGTCAGTCGCATTCACAGATTAGCTGAATTCTGGGGCCCCTTGTAAAGCTGCCACGAAAGACGATGATTATAAAATCTTAAAAAAGCAGTTTTTTGGGAAATCATAGCAAAAACAACTTGTGCTTGATGTGACCAATTAAACAATAAAAATCTTGAAGGACCCTCACCAAATTTAATCAAACAACAAAAAAAATTTCTAAATTGAATTTTTTGTACGTAAAAAAAAAAAAGAAAAAAAGGAAAATGATAGAAGAAAAGGGGGTCAAGGAGTAAAAAAAAAAAGTAGGGGGGGGGGGGAATAGAAAAACCGGGGAGAAAGAGAGAGAGAGAGAGAGAGAGAGAGAAAAAAGGGGGAGAGAGAGAGGGGGGGGAGAGAGAGAGAGGGGGGAAGAGAGAGGGGAGAGAGGGGGGAGAGAGAGAGAGAGAGAGAAGAGAGAGAGAGGGAAAAGGGGGGAGAGAAAGGAGAGAGAGAGAGAGGGGAAAAAAAAGAGAGAGAGAGAGAGGGAGAGAGAGAGGGGGGGAGAGAGAGAGGAGGGGAAAAGGGGGAGGAGGGAGAGAGAGAGAGGGAGAGAGAGACCAACTTGGAAAATAATACTGAAGGCAAAAATACTGTTGGCAGTTAGAATAATCCCAGGTTTTTTTAATCATAAACAATGACAACTATTAAATTAATCTTTGTACTATATCAGTTTTAAAATTAAAAAAGATTGCTATTCCTTTTTTTTAAACTATTTTTTTCTTTTTTTTCAACAATACACGACATTGGGGGGAGCAAAAGAGTTAATAGTCATCAACCTGTACTGAGAAAACTAAAATTTGGCTACCGTCATCGCAAAAATTATCATAAAAACTTTTTTTAAATCAGATGAAATTGATCGACAACTTCAAAAAAAAAAATTTTTGTTCTCCACAGAGGAAAGCGTACAAACAAAGTTAAGATTCATGAAAATGTCTCCACAAAAAGCCCCTTCCTACCTCTGTGAATGTCTTACCTGTACCTCTTCTCTTTCCCCTCCGTCTGCTGCGATCCTCATGCTTACGAATCCCTTTGTTTCAACAATCCACGTCGGCCCCGTCGCTCTTTCTCTTTTTTGGGGTCCGTGACTGGAATGCCCCCCTCTCCCCTTCCCCAAAAGCCTACTTATGACATTTTAAAATCCGCCTAAAGACTTGTATTTAAAATATAACGAAATTTGTAGAAAAAAAGCCCCCCGGTCGGAAAAAAATGCAGACGCGCAGGAAAAGGGGGAAAAAATTTGGGTGGCGCTGCTCTCGTGGCGACATGCTTTTCCCCGGGGGAAGCAGCCCGAATTTACGCAGAGATCCTTCCGTGATTTAAAATTTGGGGTTAAATAAATAAATAAATTCATCAAACCAGTTTTAAAAAAAAAATAAACAACAGCAACAACAACAAAACCAAAGAAAACCAAACCAAAAAAACCTAATGTAACAAACCAGATACAAACCATAAAAAAACAACAAAAACAAAAAAAACAAA
>CM054152.1:10061787-10069287 GCA_028751875.1 Rapana venosa
CACACACTGAAAACTCCGTTTTATCCAAATCATTCTCACCCTCTCCAACACCGACATAGTTATTCAAATAGCAGAGATTGACCGACCTATGACACCATCATATAAATGCCATCAGCAGCACTTTGCCTCCCACGGAGACTTGAAACCCACTTTTGTGGCCACAGTCAACAACCAAGTCCTCCTGTGTTTCATGCTGCTGATATTAAATGATCTAAAAGTGCAATACTTGCGCTTTAAATTCACAGTTCTCCTTTTTTAAAAATTCATAATCTAAAATATTTCTTTAAGTACGCAAGTTTCTTCAACAAAGATCACTATGAAGAAACAACTAAACCTTACGTTGGTACTATGGTTCTTCCTTATCTTCGCTTTTGCTACATCCAGCGCGAAAGAAACAGAAAATATATCAAAACGGGAATCGAACCACCGCGTTCGCAGGAGTCTTTTCCCGGGCCCCGTGACACCAGACAGGGCGTGCCCACAACGTGCAGGGTCCCCGCAGGCAAGTGTCCCGCAGGAGAAGCCCCAGGGCTTGGAAGATCAGTTACGACGGTTGTGGTTTTCCCGCAACACGGTGACTGGGAACAAGAGTGTGTTGCTGCTGCAGTATGCTGAAAGACTGGTGCTGAACCGGGCTTACTTCTTGACCCTGGCTATGCAGATGCAGAATTCAAAGTACGAGGAGTTCAGGTTTCAGCCGGGCTTTCTGTATTACTACGTGTCTCAAGCCGCTGCTCTCTTTTCCGCGCCCGAGGCCCTGTTTGCCTCCGGGGTGTTTTTCGATGCAAACAGGCATTATCCTAATTGGTAGGTACACGTTGTCTGTTGGGGTTCGTTTGTTTGTTTGTTTGTTTTGTTTGTTTTATGTGGTGTTCTGTGTCTGTGTTTGTGTGTGTATGTGAATGTTCTGTGTTTGCGTCTGTTGTTTTTTTTGTAGTGCAAATAGGCATGATCCTAATTGGCAAATAGGCATGATCCTAATTGGCAAATAGGCATTATTCTAATTGGCAAATAGGCATTATTCTAATCCTAAAACAAGTTTTTTGTTTGTTTGTGTGTTCTTTGTCTCTGTCGGTGGCTGTCTGTGTCTCTCTGTATTTGTCTGTATGTGTATGTGCTCTGTTTGTGTCAGGGGTATTTTTTTTATACACAAATATACATTATCCTTATTAGTATGTTCTAGGTTTTTTTGTCTGATTCTTTTCTATTAATTTGTGGCATTCTGTGTCTGTGTCTGTATCTGTATCTGTCTGCGTCTCTGTCTCTGTATGTCTATGTGCTTCTCACTCTGTACTGTTTGCTTATGTCTCTCATTCTATCTTTTCATTTGCCCGCCTCCTGAAAATTCTGTGCTGGAAATTTCCCCTTCTCTATTACTTTCTTTATGTCTGTCTTTTCCCTTACCTTTCTCATATCTCTTTCGCTTACGTTGGCCTTCCCAGTCTATTCTCTTGCCTTTTTTTCCCACGCAGATCTTTCAAATATGATCTTTTTATACGTTATACGACATTGTGCCTGTATTGGTTTGTTCTAGAGGCCAGGTGCTGATATGGTGAACACTGGGGTGGGCACAGGAGGTCCATTCCAGGGACTTATTCGCCTACATGACATTTTCTTCCTTTTTTTTTTTGGCACACCGAAGGGTTCATTATTCTCTCACGCTTTTTTGTAACCTGGAAATGATAGATTAAGCAGAATGGCTGGCATCCTCAGCACAGCTTGGGGTTTTTTTTTATTGGCCTTAAGGAATAGAATAATGAAGGTACTTTGTCACTTAATGCCGTTGTTGCTGTTTTCTTTTCTTTTTCTTTTTAGATTGAAGGTGTTAGATATATGAAGGGGTTGGACGGCGTTGATGTTGAACTTGAGGTGAAAGTTATTGGAGTTGCAGAAATGGACATAAGGTGACAGCCCTGATATGGCCTTTGTGGCCGATGGGGCTATAAACAACGCAAAGTGAAATGACCATTTGTATATATTTATGAAAGTATATGATATATATCAACGGCAAAGAGTAGCGAAGGAAAACAAGTGCAGGTAGCCATTACAGCTCCTTCATCATTGCAAGAACGAATATATATATATGTTCAGAGAAAGACAGACAGACAGAGAGGGAGAGAGAGAGGGTGGAGAGAGAAAAGAGAGGGAGAAAGAGAGAGAGAGAGAAAGAGAGAGAGGGAGAGAGGTAGAGTGAGAGAAAAGAGGGAGAAAGAGAGAGAAGAGAAAGAGGAGAGGGAGAGAGAGAGTGAGAGAGAGAGAGAGAGAGAGAGAGGGAGGAGAGAGAGAAGACAGAGAGAGAGAGGGGGAGGGAGAGAGAAAGACAGAGAGAGAGGGGGAGGGAGAGAGAGAGAGAGAAGAAAGAGGAGAGAGAAGAGGGGAGAGAAAGAGAGAAAGAGAAAAGAGAGAAGAGAGAGAGAGAGAAAGAGAGAGAGAGGAGAGAGGAGAGAGAGGGAGAGAAAAGAGAGAGAGGGAGAGAGAGAGAGAGAAAGAGAGAGATAGAGAGAGAAAGAGAGAGAGAATGAAAGAGAGAAAGAGAAAGAGGGAGAAAGAGAGGGAGAGTAAAAGAGGGAGAGAGAGAGAGAGGGGGAGAGAGAGAGTGAGAGAGAGAGGGGGAGAGAGAGAGGGAGAGAGAAAGAGAGAGAGAGGGAGAGAGATAGAGAGAGGGAGAGAGAAAGAGAGAGAGGGAGAGATTGAGAGGGACAATGACAATGACAATGACAATAACAATGACAAATTCTTTTATTTCGAGGATAATGAATAAGCACTCATGTGCTTTTTTTACATCTAGTCCCCGCCCGTAGGGATGCATCTTAATAATAACCCAATACTTATACTCTAAGAGAGGGAGAGAGAGGGACATAGGGAGAGAGATAGAGAGAGAGAGAGAGCGAGAGGTAGAAAGAAAGAGAGAGAGAGGGAGAGAGAGAGGGAGAGAGAGAGAGAGGGAGAGATCCTCAGCTAGTTTCCAGGTTCACTAATCGTGAGGTATTTTGCGTATGCGACCGTTTTTGCCCATCATGAAGGTAGCTGCATTTCGACTTCAAGAGTGTATGCTGGGAATGTTCGTGTTTTCGTAACCCACCGATCGCTGACATGAATTATGAGATCTTTAACGTGCATAGTTGATCTTCTACATGTGTATATACACAGGAAGGGAACTGAGGCACTGGCAGGCCTGCACTCGAAGTAGACCTGGGAGATTGGAAAAATCCCCACCCTTAATTCACCAGACGCTGCCTAGATTCGAACCCACGACTTCATGGACCCATAGGATTGAAGTCGATCTTAACCACTCGGCTATACCGTCTGTTATGACATATACGTATAATCTCTTATCATATTGATCATTATAATGACAGATTTCAGACAGGCCTTTTGGCGTTTGTCAAATAAGATACCATCAGACATCTTTCATAAGGCGTGAACTCTAGATGGATATGATGATGATGATGATGATGATGATGATGATGGTGATGATGATGATGACGACGGTGATGTGATGATGATGATGATGGTGATGATGATGATGATTGGCGTCTGACTTACTACATACACTACATTTTATCATCGGCAATCTTTAATAATGTGTGGATGGTATATTGGACTCATTTGTTTGCACGGTAATCTATCCCCTGTGATCTTAAATAATATCTCCCTCCCTTCCTCTACGTCTGTCTGTCTGTCTTCCTGCCTGCTTGTCTGTCTGTCTATCTATCTTCGACCCCTTCTCTCTGTCTCTGTGTGTCTGTCTCTCTCTCACTTACTCTCGCTCTCTTTCTCTGCTCTGTCTCTATCTGTCTGTCGTCTGTCTGTCTGTCTGTCTGTCTGTCTGTCTATCCCCAGTACTATAATTATCATCTCAGTAAAAAAGAGGAATTCCAATGATCACAAGCCCTATACATAAAAATAACAAACATAAACATTGATGACAGAAAATAATAAAAATTTAATATTAAAAAAATAACACACACGAACGCACATTCTATGTCTGCATATATATTATCTTTTCTCTCTCTTGTTTTTCTTTAGATAGATGGCTTGATGGAAAAAAAACGCAAATGCACTGCTTATTCAATGTACCATCTGAAAATAAAAGTTTGGCTTTGACTTCGACAAAAAACAAATACACACACACAAGCGCACCCAAGCGCAACCAGCATGCACACACAAACAGCACGACACCACGACCAACCATAATTCAGTTCAATTCAATTCAATCACTTTATTGTCTCACAAAGAGAGAAACTCCTGTGGGTTACAAGCCGTACATAAGAAAGGGAATGAGAAGAATACACAACAAGGATGCCACTGCATAGTGAAGAAGCCACGATTGTCTATCACATGAAATAAAATACTTACAAAATAAATAATGGTCTTGTTGAAACTCAAACTCCATCTCTAGCGGTAAGAGACAAAATTAAGTTGGTTTTGTTAAACAAAACAAAGGGACAGACACATAAACTCACAGACACAGAGAGAGACACACAGAGACAGACACACACAGAGACACAGAGACAGACAGAAAGACAGAGAGAGAGAGAGACAAGCCCAGACAGATAAAACAAATAAAACAGACAAATAGACATAAGGCACTAGGGTTTTTTTTCCCAAGAGTACTACGAATAGATTAACTCAATGCCTACTGAAGTGTTAGCTTTTCTTTTTGCTGGGAAGAATATAATTATTAACCCACTACTACCGTGACAGGTACACCAGGGTGTGGTTCAACGGGACCATGCCTCGGTTCGCCCCTCGTGCTACCCGACAGCCAGCTACCCCAGAGCTACGGGTGGATGACTACGGGGCTGATGTGTCGGGGGATTACACCTTACCGGCTGATGGACAGGAACGTGTACCCCAAACCATGGTTTGTATGGGAGGCAAAGTTGATTTTGTGTTGACTGTCTGCTGTATTGTGTTACATTGGCTGGTAGTGTGTTGCGTTGTGTTGCATTTTGTTGTGTTGTATTAAGTTGCGTTGTGTTGTATTGAGGAATAATGTAGCATGCTGTCAAAGTTACCATCCCAACCTCTCAGAGTTAAAATGCCGAACCCTCCCCCAGTCCAAAAAGACTTACTTACTTACTACTTAGGCCCATCACTCCCCCTGGAGCATAGGCCGCCGACAACAGTCCGCCAGAGTCCTCTGTCCTGGGCAATTCTCTCCAGCTGTCTGCAGGTATATCCCATCCAAAAAGACTTAAAAGATAACAATACTCTTCCACATCGAAGTGGGATGTGCTGGGCCCGACTTGTCAGGCGCTTAACGGCAGCGCAACTCATTTTTCTCTCGTAGGACAGAAACAATTGTTGCTGTCTGAGCATCCCACAACGAAAAGGAAAAATCAACTGTTTACTCTATAACAAGCAGACTTTGGCATAATCCGGTATGTCTACTTTAAAATGACTGCTGTGTTTGATATCAAAAGGGACTGGTATGTGCTGACTGTGAACTTTACAGTGAATGTTCACCCAAGGTTTTGTTTAGTTTGGGTTTTGGGAGGGTATTTGGGGTGGTAGTGGTGGTGGGATATTTCCTTGTTGGGGGTTTTTGGGTGGCAGAGGGGGGAAAGGGAAGGGGCTGAACGAGGTATTGGCTGTTTGAAAAGATAGGTCTATGCTGAGCATGAACTTGAAGTAAACGTGCATGCAAGATTTTTATCCATTTTTTAGTAATAGATAGAAGTGTTGTACTTTTGAAGGGAATAAATACTTAATTTTGAACTTGAACTTGATGGAAATGCTCATATAAGGTTCTAAAGTCTTTTTGTCGTTATTGTTTCTCGTATCATTCACTGAAGCGACAGAGAGCCTTGATCAAACTTCAATACTGGGCGGGGGCTCTAAAAACGACATTACACACAATAAAACGTTATCCTTTTTTTTTTTTTTTTTTTTTGGGGGGGGAACAGGTTTACAGATTTCAGCGCCAGAACAAATTCGGAGATGTGGAGGACCTGTCCATTGTGGGTGCCCCTGAGCTGGGGGCGTTGAGGGCCAGTGACCTGTACTACGACTGTGCTCATGGTGACCGCTGGCTGCAGACCCTGGCTGCCCCTGTGGTGGACGTTCTACCCAGGTACACCATGTACACCTACCTGAAAAAGCCCAGGTAATTTATTTATTCATTTATTCATTTTTTATTTTTTTTATTCTTTTATAGCGAGAATAATGGAATAAGCACTTAGGCGCTTTTTTATATCCAGTCCCCGTGTGTATGCACTTTCGTAAATTTTGTCATCCGTTCCCACCGGCACACAATGGCTTACTTTACGAAAAGCGGAACAGGATTTAACGTGTGCGCAAGATGTTCTGCGTGCGTTCGCACACGAGGCCTCGGTTTATAGTTCATCTGAAAGACTTTTGGGGAGAGTGGAGTCTGCACTGATGTTAACTCCAGGGGAAAATATCCCCTTGAACGGGAATCGAACCCGGGTCGTCAGATTGCGAGCGCAATGTTCTAACCAGTAGGCTATCCCGTCCCAAACAAACATCCAGAATTCAAATTCAAATTTAAAAACTTTATTATGTCAGAGACAGAGAAATTCCGGTGGGTCATGAGCCATATATAAAAGCAATAAACTTGTAAACATAATATCACCCCAAAAAATACCCCACAAAAACCCCAACCATACACTATCCGAACAGCATCATGCACCCATCATAAGATAAAAAGCACACTCAAATCAGCATACCTCAGCCAGTCATAAACTCACCCAAGTAAAATCACCAACACTCATGTGCGCACCAGTAAACCCATGCATCCGCACACTTACACACAGCCGCACATACACACACACACACATTGGAAACATTCGCACATAATTATGCGCACGCATTTTTATGACATAAGCCAAAATTGTTATAACATGTTGTATAAGACAAATATCAATCAAATTAACACTCTGTTCAATTAAGACATTGAACACAGTCTAAATAATAACACGCGCACGCATTATTATGACATAACTCAAATTGGTATAACATGTATAATAAGACAAATATCAATTAAAATTTATACTCTATTCTAGTAAAATATTGAACTCAGTTGCTAAATGCTAAAAAAAAGAACTACTCTTGACTGGCGGAAAGTTGTAGACTAGCCGTTCATTGTATTGTATATCACTTCAGGGCAGGGACAGCTCAGTGGTCAGCAGCACTCGCTTTCCACAAAACAAAGTTCAGCAGCATCGAGCGTGGTGACCAAGTGGATGGGTGACCGTTTGCGCGCCTTGCCTTCAATACAGTCCCCCCCCCCTCCGCCCACTTCACCCAGCTGTAAATGGGTACCTGCCCTCTTTAAGGCCAGGGAAGGTATAGCAGCGAGGGAGAGGAGATGGGCACCGCCCTCAATATGCTGGCCCTTGGAGAAGCTGAGGTCTCTGACACCTCGCTCCTCAACGACCTCATAAGCTATGACAACACCTTTAGCTTGACCTTTTATACCACTTCAAGTCACAGCACATTTCTCTGCGGTGAAATTCGGGCTGGATGTAGTAA
>CM054152.1:10074287-10076787 GCA_028751875.1 Rapana venosa
GCTGGGGGAAAGCGAGTGCTCCGACCACTGAGCTATCCCGTCCCCTTAGTAGTAGTAGTAGTAGTAGTAGTAATAATAATAATAATAATAATAATATAATAATAATAATAATAATAATAACAATGAAAAAAGTATTTCTGAGACTTGCTCTGAGAAAAAGGAGGACGGTAGGGGGTAGGCAGTAGAACAGACTGGGAAAGCAGAAATAAAGCCAAAAAGCTGAAGAAAGGAAAGGGGGGAAAAAGACAGAAACAAAGAGAGTGATAGAAAAGAGGAAATTGCTAGCATAGAATGTCCAGAAAGTGGAAATGCTATTTATTCTGAAAGATCCCCCAAACTTTACCGTTTTTTTCCCCTTGTTTCCTTCCTTGGTTAGAGTTCAGGGGCTCAACCATGATTAGATTTTGTGTATGCGAGCGTTTACCCACCATTAAGGTAGCCGCATTCCGACCTGGGGGATAAGTCTTTATTTTGAAAGGGTCTTTCTTTATTTGGATATCTTCACATTGAGGTTTGGTTCCTGTTTACTTCCTTGTAACGTTGTTCACCTCTTTTTTCTCTCTCTCTCCCTTATTCGTACATACAATCGTCTTTTCAACAACAACAAAATGATAAACTTTCATTCCTTTACAATCTGTCTAGTACGTTCTAGCTCAGGGTAGTACCAGCCCTAGTGTGAGTGGCAGCGGGAGTTCTTTGGCTGTATCAGGACTGAATGATGATGTTTGCCTGGGTTTCCTGTTGCTGGAGTGTGTGTGTGTGTGTGTGTGTGTGTGTGTGTGTGTGTGTGTGTGTGTGTGTGTGTGTGTGTGTGTGTGTGTGTGTGTGTGTGTGTGTGTGTGTGTGTGTGTGAGTGTGTGTGTGTGTTGTGTGTGTGTGTGTGTGTGTGTTGGTTGTGTGTGGTGTTGTGTGTGTGTTGTGTGTGTTGTTGTGTGTGTTGTGTGTGTGTGTTTGTGTGTGTATTTATATTATTCTTTTATTTCGAGGACAATGGAATAAGCACTCATGTGATGTTTTCTTCTAGTCCCCGTGTGTATGCAGTTTTGTAAATTTTGTCATCTGCTCCCACCGGCACACAATGGCCTTCTCTTCCAAAAAGCGGAACGGGTTTTAACATGTGCGCAAGATATGTGTGCGTTCGCGCACGGGACCTCCGTTATAGTCTCACCCGAAGGACTTTTGGGGAAAGTGGAGTCGACACTGATTTTAACTCCAGAGGAAAAATCCTCTTTAACGAGAATCGAAGCCGGGTCAGCAGATCACGAATACATTACTTTAACCACCAGGCTATCCCGTCCCCTCTGTGTGTGTGTGTGTGTGTGTGTGTGTGCGTGCGTGCGTGCGTGCGTGCGTGCGTGCGTGCGTGTGTGTGTGTTGTGTGTGTGTGTGTGTGCGCGCGTGTGTGTGTGTGCTGATGCATGCATGCATGTATTATCGTAAGTGCAGGCAATTAAGTTACTGACCCCAAAGTGACTCTGCATGATCCTTTCAGAGGTGACAAGCTTAACGACGTAGAAAGGTTTCATGACCTGATATAAAGGCCACGTTACTGTCATTGCAAATGGGGGGGTGGGGGGGGGGGGAGGAGGGTAAACGTACAGGCAGACATAATCATATAGATGATTCAGCCCTCTGTGGGGGTGTCCTTAACTGGATTCCTTGTCCTTAACTGGATTGAAGCATTCAGCTGTGCAAACCTGATCAAAAAGTAAATTGAAATTAATTTTAGACTGCGTAGCACGTCGTTTGTTTATTTGTTCATTTTATTTATACCACTTTAAGTCACGGCAGATTTCTCTGCATGAAATTCGGGCTGCTCTCCCCCGGAGAGAGCGCGTCGCCACAAGAGCAGCGCCACCCATTATCATTTTTCGTCCTGAATGCAACTGTAATTGTTTCCCTATCAGAGTGGCTTTATTCTTCTCAATTTTGCCAGGGACAACTCTCTTGTTGCCGTGGGTTATTTTACGTGCGCTAAATAAAATTATGTAAGACACGAGATCTTGGGTTATCGTCTCATCCGAAAGATTAGCACCCAGACGACCACTCATAATCTATAGATGGGGGAAAAGTTTCGGGCCCAAACGGGGATCGAACCACCGCGCACTTCCGACCCGGACTTTTCGCTTTCTAGGCAGGCGCGTTACTTCTAGATCCCAGATCCATTTTTATGTAGCCCAGTCTCTCTATTCCGTTGTCTGGTTCATACAGATAGAGGTTCGGATACTTTCTTACAAATGGAGGACAAAATTGGAAATGGCCGTTGACAAGATTTGTTGATGTTAAAAATTCTCAAAATGTTGTGATGGTGTCTTTAACTGGATTCCTTGTCCCTAATTGGATTAATAGGTTCAACTGCGCGAACCCCCCCCCCCCAAAAAAAAAAACAACACAAAAAAAACCAACAACAACAACAACAACAACAAAAACCACGAATACTAATATCAAGACTTTATCATCTCAAAAAGTAGAGAAATTCGTTTACTTTATATAACTTTTA
>CM054152.1:10081787-10161787 GCA_028751875.1 Rapana venosa
TCCTCGAAATAACAGAACAAACAACAACAAAAATAACAAATACAAACAAACCATTCACCCTGATCCCCAAGCACACTGACCTCCTCTGTCCAGCCTCAGTCCACCCCCATAAGAGCCATTCAGGCCTGGAGGGGCGCCCGTGGCCCCGTGGTCGGCGACCTGTCTGCCGCCAAGGATCCGAACTCTAGACTGACCTCCAGGGCACAGGCAGAGTGGGACAAGGCTCACCAGGACCCCAGGGTTCGAACCTTCTCCTTCCACGCTGGCATCCGCTCCTCCAAGGAAGGTAGGTTCGAGTCTGAGGTGTCCGCTGTCCAGGCTTTGCTCGCTGTCGCGCTCGCATGCCTCTGTGCATGCAGGTATGTGTACACATATGCGTACTTATCCACTCACCAGGCATGCACGCATGCATGCACACTCGTACACGCACGCACACGTGCTCACACGCACACATGTATACACACATACACCACGCGTGAAATATATATCGAACGCATGCAAAACATCTTGCGCACACGTTAAATCCTGTTCCGCTTTTCGGAAGAGTAGGCCATTGTGTGCCGGTGGGAACAGATGACAGAATTCACAAATCCGCATACACACGGGGACTAGATGTAAAAAAGCACGTAAGTGCTTATTCCATTATCCTCGATATAAAAGAATGAAATAAATAAATAAAATAAACA
Source organism: Rapana venosa (assembly GCA_028751875.1). NCBI lineage: Eukaryota > Metazoa > Mollusca > Gastropoda > Neogastropoda > Muricidae > Rapana > Rapana venosa. The sequence goes on from CM054152.1 coordinate 10,082,474, forward strand.
TACACCACGCGTGAAATATATTATATACATATACACACGCGCACGCACGCATACATATAATTATACACACGCGCGAGCGCACATGCACTCACACACAACATTATGATCGTGGGCGTTTGTATGCTCGCAAGCTCACACGCATGCATGAACTCACAAGCATGTATTCTTTCTCTGTCTGTCTGTCTCTGTCTCTCTGTCTCTCTCTATCTCTCTCTCGCACACACACACACACACACAACAACACACACACACACACACACACACATTTACACACGCATGTAAACAGCATAGCACAACACCTGCATACACACACACACACACACAACACACACAACACACTGGTTCTTCTTGCTTTGTGAAGTTTCTTTTTTGCCTATGTAAACTATGTTTCCCTTGTACACATTTTAGTAGGACATCTACCACCACCTTAACTTCCATGAATGTTGTTTAGTCTAATATCACTGAGAGTGAACAGACGTAAAATCGAAGACAACAACAACACACACACACACATCACCTACCCCGCCACTCCTCCCCCCACACACACACCACCTACTTCCCACCCCCCCACGTCCCCCCCCCCCACCCCAACCCCCCCCCCCCCCACCCCACACACACATACACCCAGCCCCCACCACCTACCCACACCCAGACCTCCCTCTCCCCCCCCCCCCCCCACACACACACCATTGGTATGATACATCTACATGTTTTATGAAACCAACCAACCAGCCAACCAACCAACCCACCAACCCAAGAAACTATATCACCACAGGGGGAGCGTTAGCCGATTTTGCCGTGGATCCTCTCCAGTACCGGTCAGTCTCTTTAGCCGAGGGACACTGGACAGCGCCCTACTACAAGTGTGACCACTATGTTGACCAGTGGGTCGTCACCTACGCCACCCCCTTCTTCGGCCCTTCTGTGGCAGAACCCGGAAAACTGATCTTACGGTGAGCAAAGAGTTTGTGTGTGTGTGTGTGTTGGGGTTGAAAATATGTGTGTGGGAGGGGTGGGGGGTGAGTGGTGTGTGTAGGTGGGGTTGAAAGTGTGTGGAGAGGGGGTGGGGGTGATATGTGTTTGATAGTGGGGGGGTGAGGCGGGGTGTATGTATGTGTGTGTGTGTGTGGGAGGGGGGGAGGGGGTGTATATGTGTGTGTTAGTGCGTGTGTGTGTGTGTGGGGGGGGTGGTGTTGGGTGTGTGGGGGGGGGGGGGGGTGGGGTGTGGATGCATGTGTGTTAGTTTGTGTTGTTAGTGAGTGTGTGTGCACGTGTGTGTGCGCGCGCGTGTATGTGTGTGTGTTCGCGTGCGCGCGCGTGTGTGTGTGTCTGTGTGTGTGGTGTGTGCGCGCGCGTGTGTATTTGTGTGTCTGTGCTCGCGCTCATGTCTGTGTCTGTGTGTGTATGTGTTTGTGTGAACACACGTGTGCGCGCAAACTGCCAAACCCCATGCACAGGATGAATGGATGTAAAGCACACATCAGTGCTTATTCCATTATCCTCGAATAAAAGGAAGGAATTCATGTGTGTCTGGGTGTATATAATTATCATTTTTTTGGCGTCTCTCTGTTGGTAATGGCTGTATCAAATTGCTAGTGTTTGTATCAATGTGTGGGTGTGTATAATGCATCTAGCTGTCTGTCTCTTTGTCTTTGTGTCAGTGAGTTTTGTATGCGTGCACACGTGTATTTACATTAATGTGTGTGTCTGTGTGCATGTGTGTGTGCACGTGCTCGCGCGTGTGTGTGTCTGTGTGTGTGCGTGCGTGTGCGTGTACTACTGTGTATGTGCGTGCGCACGCGTGTGCGTGTGTGTGTTTGTATGTATGTGTGTGTTTGTTTTTGTTTAATGTCCATTCACTACTTGGTGATAAGGACACACCCGCATTCAAACCAACTTCTCTCTCTCATGTATGTATATTTATATTATATTTATATTTATATGTGTGTGTATGCATGTGCATATGTGTGTGTTCCAGAGGCACAGTGACAGTGGACATAGCAGTGACAGCCGACAACTGGGCAGCCTGAGGTCAAGCTTCACTTCAGGCCTGTCACAGCACCTTCAGCAAGCACTTAGGCTTTGTCCATCCATCCACTGTATGATGGAATCCTCCTCCCTCTGTAGTAGCCCTCCCTCTCTCCCTCCCTCCCTCCCTCGGTTCCTGTCCACTTGTACTGTGTATTTCTTGCTGTCATCAATCCATCTGGTTGTCCCTCTGCCAAGAGCTCTGCAACCGTTATCTTGGCTGCTGTAGATTAACTGGATTAGCCTGAACTTTTCGAGGGGTGCAAAACTTTTCCACCTTAGGTTTTAATTGCTAAATACCTCATAGCGTTTGTGGGTAAACTTGTGCACCCTAGGTTTTAATTGCTAAATATCTCATAACGTTTGTGTGTAAACATGTGCACCCTAGGTTTCAATTGCTAAATACCTCATAGCGTTTGTGGGTAAACTTGTGCACCCTAAGTTTTAATTGCTAAATATCTCACAACGTTTGTGTGTAAACATGTGCACCCTAGGTTTCAATTGCTAAATACCTCATAGCGTTTGTGGGTAAACTTGTGCACCCTAGGTTTTAATTGCTAAATATCTCACAACTTTTGTGTGTAAACTTGTGCACCCTAGGTTTCAACTGCTAAATATCTCATAATGTTTGTGGGTAAACTTGTGCACCCTAGGTTTTAATGGCTGAATATCTCATAGCATTTGTGTGTAAACTTGTGCACCCTAGGTTTCAACTGCTAAATATCTCATAACGTTTGTGGGTGACACCTGATCCTTTTCTTTAACTTTGCTGGCTCTGACTTTACCTTGGGTACCTAAGGGGTACTCAAGGACTCATTCATTACAGAGAAAAGGCTGTGCTGTGTTTGTACCTTGGCCTTCATTCATTATCGCTTGCCACTCTTGATTCTCTATAGAGAATATTAAATGTTATGAGGATTATCAATCAACACCCCAGACTTTGACATCGGAAACTCAAGTGTGTGTGTGTGTGTGTGGTGTGTGTGTGTGTGTGTGTGTGTGTGTGTGTGTGTGTGTGTGTGTGTGTTGCAATATTAATATGACAATGATGATAATGATGATGGTGGTGGTGGTGGTGGTGGTGGTGTGGTGGTGGTGGTGGTGGTGAAGATGATGATGATGACGATGATGATGATGATGATGATTAATAAGAGTCACGAGGAGATGGATGAAGAGGATGTTTATCAACAATGATAAAATGCAATGATTCAAAAATACATTCCCACCTCAAATGTTAAACTCTGCATGCTTACACACACACATGCACGCACGCACGCACACACACACACAGGCAGACAGACAGACAGCACATAAGGGGTCTGAGTTATCATAAATAAGAACTCTTAGATCAGCCAGTGCCTCTACTACTGATCCAAACTGATAAACGCATAAAAGACAGAGGTGAAGGTGAACAAAAAATAGAAAGAAAGCTGGGTCCAAAATGTCAAGACCAATGCCCCAAACGCTCTGATAATTCAAAAGTACTTTTCTACACAAGGTACAAGGCGGATCATTTCGATAAAGACTGGTATCATAGCCCACGTGATATTGCTCGTTTTTCCTTTGTCATTCAGATAACAGACATTTAAAAACAACAAAGAGCTTATTTCCTGATCACACAGGTCAACAAGGGAACAGCTTTGTCAGCGTCCCTGGTTTGAGTGATTATGCAATACCTGTTTGAAAATAGCCTGGAGTGTAAAAACAAAATTCAAATAACCTAGTTTATTTAGTATATGTTCTCTCTCTCTATCTCTCTCTCTCTCTCTCTCTTATTATCAAGAGGGAGCCGGATAGCCTGAGGGTTACAGTCATGTATTCGTGATCTGCTGACCCAGGTTTGATTCTGGTTGGAGAGGATATTTCCTCTGGAAGTAACATCAGTGCCGACTCCACTCTTCCTAAAAGTCCTTCGGATGAGACTATAAATCGAGGTCCCATGTGCGAACGCACGCAGAACATCTTGCGCACACGTCAAAACCCGTTCCGCTTTTCGGAAGAGTAGGCCATTGTGTGCCGGTGGGAACGGATTACAAAATTTACAAAACTGCATAAACATGGGGACCAGATGGGAAAAAAACACACGAGTGCTTATTCCATTATTCTTGAAATAAAAGAATGGGGAAAAAATGTTGCAGACACTGTTCTCACCGCTGTCTTTCCGCTGTTGAGGCTACTGACACACAGGCCTGAACCCTGCTTCTATCTTTTTCACAAGAGGCTGCCATTCCCTGATTCCCTTAGCCTTGCTCGGTGGTCTTTCTACAGTACCTTCGTCTCAACCCTCAAAAGATTTTAAATGATCCCCTTTGGTGATGCTGAGGGCCTGTCAGCATGAAGAGCATCCCCTTCTCTGGATACTCTGTGCTAGGAATTCCCCCTGCCCCTTTTTTGTAATTACCTCTCTATTTATTTTTGCTTTGTTCCTTTTCTTCCTGTCACCTCTTTCTTGTCTATTTTCAGCCATTCTCCTGCTTAATTTACCAGATGCCGCCACCAAGATTCGAACCCACGACTTCATGAATCCGCGAGTGTGAAGTTGAACCATCTTAACCACCCCAAATTGACCAGAGTTGTCTAATTAAATCTGTTTTAAACTGAAGACAGGACTGCAATTAACCCATCCTAGGTTGTGTAATCACAGTAGGGCTCTACTCCAAGCACGCACAACTGTTAAACTAACAGCATATCCTGAAGCAGGAATGTAGGTATCTTCATGGTGGGCAAAAACGGTCGCATACATACACAATACCTCACCATTGGTGAACCTGGAACCTCTATCTGAAGAATGGGTAGGGGGGGGGGACCAACCCTAGCAACAACCCCACACGAAAGATACCAGAGATAATGAAGGATTAAGCACAGAGGAACTACAATAACGTTTATAAAGATGTGTCCTTAACAACAGCTATTTCCCTTCAAAGGGAACAACAAGTTTAGACAAGAGAATGTCAGCAGGACAGGCGTCCTGGTTTGGAGACAGGTTACATTCCCAAGAGACAGATCTAGATCACTGTTGTGCATAAAATTAGCTCCCTTGTTGTACTCTCATGCATTGAAAGCCTGTTTACCTTGAAAAAGAGGTCATGGGCTGGAAGTGACCTAAGACCCCGGTCTTTTGGCTACACTCCACCTATAGCTCACGGGTCATGAATATAAAGTGCTGGTGGGAACATATTCTGCTGACCTTAACAGATTTGTTAAAGTATTTTTTTAAATTCACTGTGTACTTGTTTTGTTGTTGTTGGTGCTGTTTGGGTTTATAGATTTTTTTTTTTGGGGGGGGGGGGGGGGGGAGGGAGGAGTGGATCGAGGACATTTGAGAAATGCCACATAGTCAAGAGAAAGTTGGAAATGACCATCAAATGAGGATTGCTTGTGCTCCTACAGTGTTGACCACATGCATGCACATTACTGTGGTTGGGAAGCTAGCATACCACAAAGGACTGAGAGGGTACAGTGTTTGTTAAAAATATTTTCAAAAATTCAAGCCTTCCAAATTTGTACAAAAATCGCACGAGTTTGGATTCAGAATCTACTCTTTCACTAAACAAATTTTCTAATGGATGCCTAAGTATGTGAATTATCAATGCAAGAGTGATATAGGAAAACAGAGGGAAAAGTGACAAAAAATAAAGGTGGTGTGTAACCACATAACCAGAGATATTGAATGACTGAGCATGAATGAACTACATTACCCTTTATAAAGACGTGTCTTTGGCAGCTGATTCCTTTCAAAATGACCCTTACCCCAACTCCCCCCTCCCCTGCCAATATGTGAGTGCATGTGTGTGTGCATGCATAAATAATAAGTTTATATGTCTTTCTAGTCCATGGTTTTTATAACATTGTACTTCTACATTGGTGTGTGTGTGTGTGTGTGTGTGTGTGTGTGGTGCATGGGCCGCACCTGTGTGTGTGTGTGTGTGTGTGTGTGTGGTGCATGGGCCACACCTGTGTGTGTGTGTGTGTGTGTGTGTGGTGCATGGGCCACACCTGTGTGTGTGTGTGTGTTTTGTGTGTGTGGTGCATGGGCGGCGCCTCTGTATGTGTGTGTGTTTGTGTGTGTTTGATATTTCATTAATATGAAGTTACCTTGGAATGTTCAAACCAATATGAAAATTAATGCAGCTTTCTTGTGTCTTTCAAGATTATGAAACGTATCAATGTGCCTGTCAGTATTTTAATTGCCCTTCATGGGATGATTCAAGTGGCTTTGACTTGACAAAAAAAGTTTAGAATGAAGAAATTCAGCAGGACAAGCATCCTGCTTCAGACACAGGCTACCCTCCAAAGAGACAGATCTAGATCACTGTTGGCATAAGATTACCTCCCTTGTCGTTTTCTCATGCAGGGAAAGCATGTTTATCTTGAAAAAGGTCATGGGTGGGGAAGTGACCTTAGAAAGCATGTTTATCTTGAAAAAGGTCATGGGTGGGGAAGTGACCTTAGAAAGCATGTTTATCTTGAAAAAGGTCATGGTTGGGGAAGTGACCTTAGAAAGCATGTTTATCTTGAAAAAGGTCATGGGTGGGGAAGTGACCTAAGAAAGCATGTTTATCTTGAAAAAGGTCATGGTGGGGAAGTAACTAAGACTGGTCTTTAAGGCTACACTCCTTCTTCAGATTTTGTAGGCTCTAACGAATAGGCTATCCACCCCTGCCCCCAGCCCCAATGATAAGTAAATCAGATCTACAAATCTGTATTCGAAAGTCGTCCAGTGGAACATTATCATTACACAAGCACTGCCACTGCCATTGTCACTGCCAGAGATACAGCTACTTCTACTGTCACTGCTATTGCCACTGTTACCCCAACTGCCACTGCCACAGTTACTGCCACCGTCTCTGTCAGTGCCACACCCACTGCCACACCCACTGCCACACCCACTGTCTCTGTCACTGCCATACCCAATGCCACCTCCACAGCCTTTGCCACTGCCACAGTCACTGCCACTGTCATAGCCACTACCACTGCTACTGTCACTGCCACAGATACAGCTACTTCTACTGTCACTGCTATTGCCATTGTCACCACAACTGCCACTGTCTCAGCCACTGCCACTGCTGCAGCCACTGCCACACCCACTGTCTCTGTCACTGCCACACCCACTGCCACACCCACTGTAACACCCACCTTTCACTGCCACTGCCACTGCCACTGCCACAGCTTCATTAAAACTTGATCCAGTTTGAGCGACCCTGTACAGCTGAACGTTCTACTTTTTACCAGCAACAAAAGAAGAAGAAAAAAACACAAAATTGCAAAACTCGTAAACCTGTCACCCTACCTTGTCCCAGCTGTAACATGTGTTGTAACAGCAGTATCAGGCAGGTGTATTTTCCTGAGTTGCACGGCTAGATCTCGGAGGTTCCCCAAAGGTTCGATGTTGCACATGCCATCCTTTTTTTGCCCACCATGAAGGTAGCCACATTCTGACTTCGTGTATGCTGTCTGAACACATTTTTAAAATTTATTTTATTTATCATTTTATATCGAGGATAATGGAATAAGCACCCATGTGCTTTTTTACATCCAGTCCCCGTGTGTATGCGGTTTTGTAAATCCTGTCATCTGTTTTCACCGGCACACAATGGCCTACTCTTCCGAAAAGCGGAACATGATTTAACGTGTGCGCAAGATGTTCTGCATGCGTTCGAACACGGAGCCACGGTTTATAGTCTCATCCGAAGGACGCCAATGTGCGTGCGGTTTTGTTTTCTTAGATTTTGTCATCCATTCTTATCTCAATGAAATGGCCCACTCTTCTCCAAAGGAGGAACTGGCTTTCACGTGTGCGCTAGATGTTCTATGTGCGTTCCCACACGAGACCTTGGTTTATAGTTTTATCCCACCTACGATTGGCTGGCGTAAAAACTGTAATTAATGAGACGAGAAAGTTTGCCAACTACGCTGTACAGTCAATTTAATTCAATTCAAATACTTTATTACCACATACAGAAATTCATGCGGGTAGTAAGTCATGCATTAAAAACAATAAACATGTAAACATAATATCACAGAGAAAAAATAATACCACAACGCAGTATCTGAAAAACAGCACGCACACTTCACAATATAAAAAGCACCCACAAATGAGTTATACATCAGCCAGTCATAAGCCTACCCAAGTAAAATCACACACACACACACATTGGAAACATTGGCACACATTTTTATGACATGATCCAAATTGTTATAACATGATGTATGATAAGACAAATATCAATTAAAACGAGTACTCTATTCTATTAAATACAAAAAGAAAATGTGTTGAATAAAAAGTCTGAGCGATTCACTGAGAAAACAAAAGGATGGATGGATCTACAAATTGCAAATGATATCACCAACTCGTACAGTAAAAAGTATAATAAAAAATAAAAACCCGAACGACAGCAACGGCAGCAACAACAACAACAACAACAACAACAACAACACTACTTGCAGACAGAAAAAGAAAAACCAAAGGAATAGAACGGTAATTCCAGTATTTGTGTTTGTGCTGATATTAAAAAGAGAAGGAATGCCAAAAAATTCTACTAAAGATATTGAACACAGTCTAAAATAATGACACCCACACGCATTTTTATGACACTAAACAAATTGTAATAAGAAGTTGTATGAAGTCCTCACAGGTCAGACACACATGACAGTGGTTTGGCAGTCAACTCTCTCTTTCCCTTAACTGGACAGTACGTCCACCCAAAGTGGTGCAACCTTGCTGTCACTAAACTGCCGGTGAACAGTGGGTAAACCCAGTGGTTAGAGTGTTGCACTCGGGTTCAAGCCACCACCACGACACTATTTCAAGAGGATTTTTTCCCCTGGAGTTAATATCAGTACTGACTCCACTTCCACGAAAGTCCTTCCGATGAGACTATAAACCAAGGCCCCGTGTGTGTGAAGGCAGAAGAAATCTTGTGCACATCTTAAAACACGTTCCCCCTTTAGAGAACTATTCTATTTGTGGCAGTAGGAACGAATGACAAAATTTACAAAACTCCATGCACACAGGGACTGGATTTTAAAACCCCCCAGTGTTTTTCCATTGTCCTCGAAATAGAGAGAGAGAGAGGAGAGAGGAGAGAGAGAGAGAGAGAGAGAGAGAGAGAGAGAGAGAGAGAGAGAGAGAGAGAGAGAGAGAGAGAGAGAGAGAGAGAGAGAGAACTGAGACATGCAAAAAGCAAAGATAGTATCAAGGAAATAAAATGACATTTTAGCCAGAGACCCTGCATTAAAGGGAGAAGAATTGTCATCTATACTGACAGCCCCCCCCCCCCCCCCCCCCCCCCCCCCCTCACCTCTTTCCCCCTGCCCCTGGCACACTCACAAACTTCAGATCCCTGAGGGGAAAGCGGGAGATATCAGTGATAAACATTTGCGGCAACACTCACAAACCCACACGACAAAAGAAAGCGATCACGTTGATTTACATTGTATTGTATGGTATTGTATTGTAGTATTGTCTTGGGTTTTTTTATTGTAGCCTTGTATCTGTATTGAGTGCAAAGCATTTTTGCTCATATGACAGATGATACCTGCTGCCTTCTTGTCCCCTTCAAACACTCTGACAGCAACTGTTGCTTGTCTGTCATAAGAGCAAAACATGTGTTGCCTGCAGTTCAGCCCATGACAAGTCAGGTCCAACACAACCCACCTCGGCATGAGAGAGAGAATGGTTCTCTTTTAAGTCTTTCTGGGTAAAGCAGAGACTGAATCAAGAAGGCAGGAAAAATACAAGAAGGAGGTGCCAGAAAGAAAAAGAAACAAGGAAGATAATGATAATGAAAGAAGCACTCATGTGGGGTTTCTTTTTACACCCAGCCCCTTTGTGCATGCGGTTTGTATACGTTCAAAGGGATATTTTCCCCGGGAGTTAACATCAGTACACACTCCACTCTCCCCAAAAGTCCTTCGGATGAGACTATAAATCGAGGCCCCGTGTGCGAACGAACGCAGAACATCTTGTGCATAAGTTAAATCCTATTCCGCTTTTCGTAAGAGTAGACCATTGTGTGCCGGTGGGATCAGATGACAGAATTTACAAAGCCGCACACACACGGGGATTGGATGTTTAAAAAAAGCACATAAGTGCATATTCCATTATCCTCGATATAAAAGAATAAATAACAATAAACTAAATGAATACATTTCCTAGAGGCCGTACAGGTTTTGTTAAAATTCCCAATGGCATTCTCTTCCAGAAACGGGAACAGGCTTCAACGTGTGGGCAAGATGTTCGCGTGCATTTGCACTCAAGACCTCGGTTTATAATCTCATCCGAAAGACTTTCCAGGGAGTGGAGTCGGCACGGATGTTAACTCCAGGGGAAAAATCCCCTTAGATAGGTGTTTCGGGGGTGGCTCGAATTGGGGGCGGTCAGATGGCGGGGAGCAACGGGCGGTGCTCTAACCACCAGGCCATCCCGTCCCCAGGCGTTCCTAGCCTAACTGTTCCCCCCATCAACACTGCAGCCTGCCCCTACCTACCTGTTCCTGTGTGGATCGGTGGTCTAGAGGTAACGCGCCTGTCTAGAAAGCGAAAAGTCCGGGTCGGAAGTGGGCGGTGGTTCGAATCCCGTTTGGGCCCGAAACTTTTCCCCCATCCATTAGACCATGAGTGGTGGTCTGGGCGCTAGTCTTTCGGATGAGACGACAAACCGAGGTCCCGTGTGTTACACAAAATTATTCAGCGCACGTAAAAGAACCCACGGCAACAAGAGAGTTGTCGCTGGCAAAATTCTTAGAAAAAAGCCACTCTGATAGGGAAACAATTACAGTTGCAGACTAAAGGAAAAAAAAGGGTGTCGCTGCTCTTGTGGCGACGTGCTCTCCCCGGGGAGGGCAGCCAGAATTTCACGCAGAGAAATCTCGTGACTTAAAGTGGTGTAAATGTAAATAAATGTTCCCTACCTCAGCAGAGACCCACTCAATGCCTAAGGACAGGTCTTTTGTCATTCTATCACACCCCTCCTTCCCCCCAGCCCACCTCCACACACATGCACGCCCATGCTAACTCGCAGGGGCCCAGGCACACACACACACACACACACACGAAGGCACGCACACACACACACATGCACAGCACACACACACGTGCGCGCATGCACGCACAGCACACACAGCACACACAACACACACACAAACTACACACACAAACTACACACACAAACTACACACACAAACTACACACACAAACTACACACACACACACACACAAACACACACACAACAAACACACAAACTATACACACACAAAACACACACAACAAACACACAAACTACACACAAACTATACACACAAACACACGCACAAACTACACACACAAACACACACACAAACTACACACACACAAAATACACACACACATACACACACCCACGCACGCACAACACCTCCTCCCAAAACAAACACACAACACACACACACACACACAATACCAACTAGGCCACCAGTTGTCTCCAGTTGAAACAAAATTACATTTGCAACTTTAAAAAAAAAAAAAAAGCAAACAGCCTCACCACAAATGCCTGTTAATTAATTAAACAATTCAGAATAGATGAAGGTAAAAAGCGAGAAAACAAACAATCTGTTACACTGACAAACTTCAGTTTGGCATTTTGACGGTTGCTGTGACAGATTCCATTTCCGAAGCAGATATATATCAAACCTCTAACTGTGTTGTAGAACAGGTTTAATCAACCCACCCCCCCCCCCCCCCCCCTCCCAAAAAAAAATCACAGGGACAAGGTTTGCTTGACAAGCATTGTCACTGTCAGTGTATTTACATTGCGTAGTTATATCTAATTCATCGCTTAGAAAGTCTTGGTAATGGGAGGGAAATGGTTTTGGGTGTTTTTTTCTTCTGCCATGAGATCCCAGGTTCACAAATGTATGAGATTTTTGCTATGCTACTGGTTTGTTGTTGGGTTGGATTTTTTTGTTGGTTGTTTTTTTTTTTGTTGTGTGGGGGGAAGGGGGGGTTGGGGGAGGGGGGTTGGCCAGCGCTCCCTTACGATAACATAAGTTATGGGACACCTTTACCTTTACTTATTGATTTATTCACTTACTTAAGTTCTTCCTTATTCAACTCTCATTGTCAGAATGGTACAACAATGTCCAGTAAAGATATTGCAATGGAACTGCAGATCAGTTGATGACAAACCTACACTTTCTTATTCATCACCTTTCCACATTAAGTTATCAAATAATAGTTTTACTGTCATTGAGTGTCAGTTGAAGCAATTTGCCTAGACTGGCAAACTGTTATTATCTACCAATTCATAAAAACGTTATGAATGATACAGAAAAGATGAAAACCGCCAAATACATACGTGAAAAAATGGGGTATAGTTAATGTATATCACCAGCACCACCTATAATATTATATATATATATATATATATATATATATATATATATATATATATATATATATATATTCCTGTGAAACAAATGTACAAGCCAATAATCATCTCGTCATAAATGTTGTTTCTGTATATCTCTCTAAATGTCCAAATGAGAAAAATACTGAGTAGATTCGCACATTCCAAGATTCAAATAAAAAGTGGCTAGTTGTAAGCGACTTAAACGCACATTCTCCTTCCTGGGTTAAGGGCAGCACATCAGTAACTAGCAAGACATTTGTTGAAAATATAGTAGATTCTCGCCTTTATTTATTAAATGATGTTAATGTAATAAGAATTCCAGATATTGCTAGTTATAGAGCAAGTGCCATTGATTTGTCTTTTATTTCACCTGTACTTGCTCCAAATTGTAAATGGGAAACACACACCAACACTTTAGGCAGTGATCACTTACCAGTTGTGATAACCCTTAATGACCATTCTTGTGTATGTAGTAATGATAAATACGCTTTCCCAAAATAAAACGATGATCTTGCCTACTGGAATAAATTTAACACTTTTTTTTTAGCATCGGTGAATAAAGAAAGTATTAAAGATGATGATGTCAACATTTTTTTTTTTAAATTACAGACATAATTTTACAAGCTGCTGATGGCTCAATTCCAAAATTTTTATATTTAAAATCCAAGAAACATTCAGGTAATATATAGTGGAATGATTCGTGTCAGAAAGCTATGAGTGAGGGGGAAAACTATTTTTAAAAAAGAGCGCAATGAAAAAAATCTTGATGAAAAGAGCAAACTCTGCATGCAAAAGTATTATAGCACAAGCTTATCACAATTTTTGGAGTAGTTTCTGTACAATGACATTTTCAATTAAACAGATAGTAAAGGGCATAGAAAAAATTCAATGATATGAAAAAAGGGGTTTGTTTGTGGAATTGTCCAATCAAAATACAGGCAAAAGAAGTTCTTTCTGTTTCAGAAAAAGGTGAAGTTTTCGTAAACGTGTTTTCCGATTCTTTGATTGCTCACAACCTTTCAGATAAATCTAAAACTTTTAGAGATACTGAGGTACAGATATATGAATATTTAGATCCAGAATGCGATAATAAACACTATGTGAATGCCATGCCCCAATTACATTGCAAGAAGTAAGAGATGTAATCTTATCTCTGCCCACTAAAAAAAACATTAGTTGGTAAAGATTCCATATCTAAACTACTAAGGCATCTCCCTAATAATTGGTTAATTGTATTGTTAGGCCTTTTTCAACAATGCTGGATTCATGGAGTCATACCTGGTCATGAAAACATTCTATTTTGATACCAGAATATAAGCAAGGAAAGACCACGAGCAATAAGAATAACTATAGACCTATTGCTGTAACTTCACAGTCAGAAAAGGTATGCACACACAATGTGCATGCTGGCAGATGGGGACAGAGCATGCTTGGGTTACAAAAGACCTAAAATGTGTATTAAACAAAAAGAAAGTAGTATTTTACACAGGCACAGAAGAACAAAAGAAACAAGTAAATAAAGAAGTTAAAGCTGCTGTTGCACAAGCTAGACGTGACTATAAAAATAAGATAGAAGACAAGTTTGCAGGAACAATTTTCGTGCTGCCTGGCAGGGAATAAACAATATGTCAGCAGTAAACATGGCGGCTGCCCCACATAGGTCGAAGATAAGTCTCCAGGGGGCCTTTGACAACAACTTACCAAACCATTTAAATGCATTTTTTACTCCCTTCGAAAAGCATGATTTTTCCCATGAAATAAATGGCCTGAAGCAATCTCTACCCTTTGAGAATAGCGTCATTGTTGATGAAACAGTAATTTGTAAACACTTCAAGGCAATAAATATCAACAAATCTCCCGTCCAGATGGCATATGCGCAGAACCCTTAGGTTCTGCTACACTGAGCTTGCCAGCGTCTTTCAGCACCTGTTCCAAGCCTTGTTGGACACTAGTCAGATACCAGCAACTTGGAAGACTCCCAATGTAATACCTCTTCCAAATAAAAACCAAATCCTTCTCCGCCCAACGATTTCAGACCTGTAGCCCTCACATCACTTGTGATTAAAACATTAGAAAAGATCATAAAATCTCTCATTCTTTCCACTACAGAGAAAGACCTTGACCCACTACAGTTTGCCTACAGGACAGGACAAGGTGTCGAAGATGCCAAACTGTTCATTTTAAACAAGTTGTACAACCACTTAGAAGCACCTGACTCTCATGCCAGAATATTGTTTGCTGACTTTAGTTCAGCTTTCAATACATTGCAGCCTCATATTCTTGTTCACAAAATACTTTCAAAATTTGATGTAGACTATCAACTTGTTCGTTGGCTGATGGAATTTTTAACTAACAGATCGCAGCGTGTTTTTGCCAATAAAATATCTTCATCCGTTAAATTTACCGGTACGGGTTTTCCACAGGGATGCGTTTTCTCACCACTATTCTATACACAGATGATTGCAGAAGCAGCTATAAAAATTCCTTTCTTGTAAAATTTGCTGATGACAGTGCTCTTTTGTCTCTTTTATCTGGATCTGTCCAAAACCATGGTCCAGCCCTAACTGATTTCGTCAATTGGTGTGATGAGGCATATCTGGAGCTAAATGTTTCTAAAACTAAAGATCTTCCTATCAATTTCAGAAGATCGGGTCACACTTCTGAGCATATTATCATCCATAGTCAAGAGGTTGAAAATGTTTCAAAGGAGAAGTATCTGGGAACTATTTTTTATCACAAATTAAACTGGGATGCTAACACTGACGCTATTGTCGAAAAGGGACAACAATGTATGTATTTTCTAAGGAAGCTTAACTTATTTTTGTTGACCAAAAGATTCTTTCTTTGTTCTACAAGTCCTGCATAGAGAGTGTTCTAAGTTTTGTTTTCATCTGTTGGTACAACAACCTTAGTGTTAAAAAAAAGAATAGTCTTCGGAGAATTGTTAGAATCTGCTAAAAAAAATAATTGGAGAAGAACAAAGAGATCTCAAGCCGTACTGACGATCAGCAGCTTGTGCGCAAAGCAACTGCCATCTTGGCTGATCCTTCCCATGCTATGTCATCGGAATTTCAGTTATTGCCTTCAGGACGCCGCTTTCGGTGCTCCAACAGTAAAACAAAGAGAAAAATACATTCTTTTGTTCCAGTAGTCTTTCGAATTCTTAATTCAAAACAGCACTGGACCAAACAGTTTTACATTCTCTGATATACCCCCCTGATTGTCAAGTGCGTGTGTGCGTGGTAATGAAAATACGTACTCCTGTATCTTGCTTTTGGCTTTCAAGAATGATGTCTAAATTGTGTGTGTGTGTGTGTGTGTGTGTAAGTTTATGTATTTACTAGACAATGGTCATTATGGTGCGTGGGTGCACGTTTGTGTGTATGTGTGTGTTTTCTAGTCAAGTCTTTATAAAATTGTGTTCATATATTGGTGTGTGTGTGTGTATGGGTGTGCGCACGTGTGTGAGTGCGCGCGTGCGTCCACGCGTAATAAATAAGCTTATTTTTTTCCAATCAATGGTTTTTACAACATTGTATTCCTACATTAGTGTGTGTGAGTGGGTGTGTGTACGCGGCGCGTGTGTGTGCGCGCACCTGGGTTTGTGTGTGTGATGATTATTTAAAGCTATCTTGGAATGTTTATAACAATCTGAAATGTATATTTCTTGTGTCTTGTGAGATAATTATAGGTATCAATGTGCCTGTCAGTATTGTAATTGCCCTTCATGGGATGATAAAAGTGTTTTTGACTTGACTTGACCTCACATACACACACAAAGAAACACGCAAGATGTGCAGGTTTACCATTGGCTCCCATTCCCTATAAAGCTGTCACTACACAGACCATAACAACAGCACATACAAATCATCACAACACACAGCTGTGCAAAACCAAGATAGGCTTAAAAGTAGGCAAACAACAATGGGTTCCTGCCACCAATACCTGCCACAACTACTCGTTAGCAATATTAGCAACTTCCAGCATAAAGCAGTGGAGAACCCACACTTATTCTTCATTGGCTTCAATTAACCACAGCACCCAATCACCAATCACTAAACAATTGTAACAACTCTATCATTGTTTGCTGCCGACGTTAGCCACCTCTCCCGGAATTCTAGTTGACTCAGTTTGACTAAGATAAGCCAGCCATGCTGGATACAGTCTGGCCACAGCAACAGATGGAAGCTGGCTGGCTTTTCGTTTCAAATTTCTACAGGATGACAGATCTATTTAAAGGACTGTACGCTATCAAGAACCGTCACATGGGATATCAAGTGTGATGGCAACCATCTGTTCCGTCTATCTTCTAGGGGTCAATTGGCGAGATAGTGCTCTTCACATCAGACAAGTAGCAGCATCAGCAACAACATTAGCATCAACAGCAGCAGCAGCATCAACAGCAGCAGCAGCAGCCGCGGCAGCAACATTAGCATCAACAGCAACAGCAGCAGTCGCGGCAACAACAGCAGCAGCACAGAAGTGCATCAGTGTTCTTCGCTCGTTCAGTGTCAATGCCCTATGAGTTGTTAGAGTGTATGTGAGTCAGATCTGTGTTGTTGTTCGTGGTGTTGTTTTTTTCCCTAAAGGATGTAACTTTCTGTTGGTGAATCTGCCACCCCACACAGATAATCATCATGACTGGTTCAGCATTAAGCAACAAGGATATTGTGATTACCATTATTGTTATTCTTATTGGTGGTGGTTTTGGTGATTTAGTGATGGTGACAGTAGTTCTGCTGCTGCTGCTGCTATTATTATTACTATTCTTGTTGCTGCTGTTGTTGTTGTTGCTGCTGCTGCTACTACTTGTCTAACTGTAGTTTTGCAGCAAGAGTATTTTGAGTAAAAATCGTGGTGAATTCATGATTCTGAAAATACCATCATCTTTTCAGTGCTTGGGAAGCATTTAAATTGGAACATCTCTGAATATGTTTGAAGTTTAAGCTCATGTTTCAAATGTACAAGCATGTGCATCTATATCGACCTACTTTCTGTCGGTGCATTAGCACTGTGTTTGAGCACACACACTCATACGAAATGACCCATAGTAGAGTTGTATGCTCTCTCTCTCTCTCTCTCTCTCTCTCTCTCTCTCTCTCTCTCTCTCTCTCTCTTTTGGATTACGATTCTGCGTATGGATGAGTGCAGGTTACCCTTTAAGTCTTACAAGATGCTTTATGATCTAGATGTCAAGGGGAAAAGCACCTGGGCTTCACAAATACGTACCTGTTTATGTGAACTTGGCTTTGGGTTTGTTTGGCTCAATCAAGGTGTCGGAAATTGTAGAGAGTTTATCAAGGTTTTCAGGCAAAGACTGATTGACTGCCGTTGGCAGCAGTGGAGTGGTCATATATAAAACAGTGACAGATTTCAAATGTACAGACAATTTATAGGTTCACACGATGTCAAACCTTATCTAAAGCTTGATATGGACATACATTTGAAAAGAATTATGTCTAAGTTGAGACTTGGTGTATCAGACATAAATGTTCATAAATTTAGATATAAAGAACATGATGATGATGACCCCAGGTTGCCATGCCCATTTTGTAAGCAAACAGTGGAAGATGAAGTTCATTTTGTGCTGTGCTGTCCAGTATTAGAAGATGTAAGACAGAATTACACTCCGGTAAAGTATAGTGGACAGCCTAATTTATTTATAGTCTGTCTACTCGTGGCATCTAGTCACCCTGAGATTGTGTGCAGCCTTGCTTTATATTTGTGTAAAGCCTTTAGAATAAGAGATATCTTGGTTTCTTAAGTCATATTTTTTGGAGCTGATTTTTATTGTGGTAGTTGTGGGTATACAATAACATTTTGGTTTTTAGTGTTACTTATTATTCTCACTAAAATACTAAGCAGTTTGGCAACCCCCCTTCATGTATGGGCCAATGTCCTTTTTGTGAATAAATCTTTCGAGTTCGAGTTCGAGTTCTCTCTCTCTCTCTCTCTCTCTCTCTCTCTCTCTCTCTCTCTCTCTCTCTCTCTCTCTCTCTCTCTCTCTCTCTCTCTCTCTCTCTCTTTTCTCTATCTATCTGTTTCTGAGTATCCCTGCATGCGTATACGTTTGACTATTAAATTAGGAATTTGGCACTAATGAATTGTGTTTCTAATCATTATATTCACCACCCCATTGTCTAAAGGGCTTTGTAGTAATGCTATATGGGCAATTAAAAACCTCTCTCTCTCTTCCCTTGCTTGAAAACAGCAAGACGCATCTCTCCACAGCAGTCAGTTAAAATATCAAGTTTTTCTCAGGTCCACGTACATAATGTCTGTGAAAGGACTCCAGTCTACTTTAGAAGCTATACTGAATGCAGCTCTGCAAGAAAACACACTGTCTTCATTTAGAATAAACAGCAGAGGCAATCAAACAAATGTAGCTCTCAGGCTGACAACAACAACAACAACAACAACAACAACAACTGCCAACCAGCCTCCTGTCACTGAAAATCACAGCGCCGTGTACAGGAGAAAATCTGTGATGCAGGTGAACAGGGACAGGAGAAGAGCAGAGGAGCACCGAATGAAGCAAGAAAGAAAGGCAATTCAAAACATTCATCCCCTTCAAATTTCTTCCTTCCAACCCCACCCAGTTTGTTGTATGCTGTCAACAACTATAATAGCAGAGTTGGAACAGACATGTTTGTGCGCAGTGGCGAATCCCCTCCCTTTGTAAACCAACTCCTGACTGATTCAAGATGTGATAATCACCCCATCGATACGGAACCATGTGATATTAATACACAGACTGTGACACTAAGAAACAGTGATTTAGATATGACAGATTCTGGTGAACTGTGGGAGTGTGACAGTATTGTGACTATGATGTGCGAGAATGGCACACTGCCTGCTGACAAGAGTGGCAGCACGACTGCTTCACACTGTGCAGACAGCACCCAGCACGTGGACACCAGGGACAGCCGACTTCGTGAATCACCACAGCCAACTGCACAGCCAATGGATTTTGGCAGCAAAGAAATGCTGGCAGCTCTCCAGGAATCACAGAAAAACACGGACAGTTTGGCGCCTGCATTCAGTAAAGAAGAACCAGTGGTTTTGTGTCAAACTGTTATTTTAAATTTAAAAAAAGAGAGAGAGCATTTTTCTGGAGATCTACCGTGATTGCTATGATAAAATATACTGCTCATTGTGATCTAAATATTTCTTTCTGATGCTTGACTAATCCAAAATATGGCAAAATACTCCCGTGATAAGGAATCCTTGTCAGGACAACCATAGATGCCATAGATGTTTGTATTATCCCATAGCAATGGATATGCTCTATCTATGCAATAAAATTGTTTGAGTTTGAGTCTCTCTCTCTCTCTCTCTTCTCTCTCTCTCTCTCTCTCTCTCTCTCTCTCTCTCTCTCTCTCTCTCTCTCCCTCCTTCCCTCCCTCCCTTCCTCCCTTGTTTTAGTCTCATCAAAGAACTTGCAGGGAAGTGGAGTTGGTACTGATGTTAACTCCAGGGTAAAATATCCCCATTGAACTGGTGTCTCAACTGGGGCTCAGGCTGCCAATGGCCAGCGCCACAAAGCTATCCCCCCCTTTCTTCTTCAAATGTCACTTTGGGTAACTTATGACCCAGTGTCTTATTGTGGCCACGATTCAGCTGGAACACTTCAAAGGTTGCTAGGAGTCCATACAAATTACAGACAAATGCAAGACCAGGACTGGATGTAAAAGAAAAAAAGTCTTGCGCTTATTCTATTACCCTCAGAAAATAAACTCTCTCTCTCATGTGTGTGTGTGTATGTATGTGTGTGTGTGTGTGTGTGTGTGTGTGTGTGTGTGTGTGTGTGTGTGTGTGTGTGTGTGTGTGTGTGTGTGTGTGTGTGTGTGTGTGTGTGTGTGTGTGTGTGTGTAATACATTTTTTTTTATTCTTTTATATCGTGGTAATAACATAACACTTAAATTGTTCGTTTTTGCAATTAACAACGGTTGTATTCCTTTCTAAATCTGCACTTCACCACCACACACAACCACACACAAAACAACAGATTTAACTGTGCGCAAGATGCTTCAGCTGTCGACACGTGTTTCGTTTATAGTCTCATACGAAGGCATTTTGGTAGGAAATGTGAGTCTGCACATGTGTTACTCCAGGGAAATAATCCCCTTGAATGGATTCGAACCAGGTCAGATTGAGAGCGCAATGTTCTAACCACTAGGCAATCCGTCCCCTGTGTGTGTGTGTGTGTGTGTGTGTGTGCGTGCGTGCGTGCGTGCGTGCGTGCGTGCGTGCGTGCGTGCGTGCGTGCGTGCGTGCGTGCGTGTGTGTGTGTGTGTAATACATGTTCATTTGTTGATGTGTTTTAGCAATGCTTGTAATCCATATTGATTCGTAAATTGTTCGAGTTTTTGAGATAACAAAGAGTTCGTATTCCTATTCAAACAGAGAGAGAGAGAGAGAGAAAAGAGAGAGAGAGAGAGAGAGAGAGAGAGAGAGAGAGAAGAGAGAGAGAGAGAGAGAGAGAGAGAGAGAGAGAGAGAGAGAGAGGCTTCAGACTTCAGACTTTTACTGTACATTGGCCTAAGGCCACAATACAAAAGCAAATTGGGCATAGGGAATGTGCACATGACAAGTGTTGTAAGCATACTACTACTAACATACGGTGAAAGTTAAAGTCTCCCAATGATTATGAAAACAAGCATTTTACATCAGCCATAACACGGACTTTCAGGGATGAAACAAATATGCATCACAATATTCCTAGTCCACAATGTGTTACATATGAAACAATATGCATCACAATATTCATAGTCCACAATATGTTACATATGAAACAAATATGCATCACAATATTCATAGTCCACAATGTGTTACATATGAAACAAATATGCATCACAATATTCATAGCCCACAATGTTTTAAATACATGTGGTGTTCATCAACATGAAAATAATGCCTACAAATTTATCTTACTTCTTCTTTTAATTTCATGAAAAAATAAATCGCAGAAGATTGTATCTGTCCCACAGTATTGCAGCTTGACAGACGAACAGACAGATAGACAGACAGAGGCAGAGTGACAGACAAAGACAGACAGAAATATGTCCCGATAATGTCATTCACAGTAAGATCTGATAACATGTGCTTTTGTTCATGTTTAAATAATCATGGCTGTAAAGGGATGTCTGCGTGGATACTGGGTGTGAACCCTATGGCAGGAGTTGTGTTTTTATGGTAGTTTTCCCCTTAAATGACTGACTACAACTGGGGTATCATGGATGTGTCAGCCTGCAAGAGAGTTTGTTTGTTCATTTCTTCTCCGTCTCTGTCTCTCTGGGAGGTTTTAAGGGTTTGTCTGTCTTTCACTCTGTCTGTCTCTCTGTCTCTGTCTCTCTCTCTCTCGCTCTCTCTCACTCACACACACACGCACACACACACTCACTCACATAGATAGATAGATAGATAGATAGATAGATAGATAGATAGATAGATAGATAGATAGATCGATCGATCGATCGATCGATCGATAGATAGATAGATAGATAGATAGATAGATAGATAGATAGATAGATAGATAGATAGATAGATAGATAGATAGATAGATAGATAGATAGATAGATAGATCGATCGGTGGATGGATGGATGGATGGATGGATGGATGGATGGATGGATGGATGGATGGATGGATGGATGGATGGATAGATATATAGATAGATAGATAGATAGATAGATAGATAGATAGATAGATAGATAGATAGATAGATAGATAGATAGATAGATAGATAGATAGACAGCCAGGAAGGCAGGCACACATAGCGACAGACTCACAAACAGACAGTACATTCTTAATTAAAACAAAACACCAAATCTCCTTCTACACTTCTCTCCCTATCAACTACTTCAGTCATTAACCCAAAGCATCCTCGACGCTTGAATTGCAGAGCTCAGCACCGGTCAGTCAGTCAGTGAGTCAGTAGCAGGCGGGTCAGAGGATGGGAGGAGAGACACGGCAGAGAGTGCTGGTGACTCTGGCACTGGTGACAGGATGTCTGGGGATGGGCATTGCAGGCTCGGTGTACGCTTTCAACAGCTACATGAACGCCATCAAGAAAACCTTCAACTACACACAGTCCGAAAGTAAGTATGTGTACAGTTAATGTATATACACACAGTCCGAAAGTAAGTATGTACACAGTTAATGTATATACACACAGTCCGAAAGTATGTATGTATACAGTTAATGTAGGGAGGGCGGGGACAGGGAGAGAAGGAGGGATGGGGAGTGAAAGATGGGATGGATGGATCCGTTATTTCTTTGTAGGTAAACAGCCTCATAGACAGGTGTCAGCACCTGGGCTTTATCACAGTTCTTGATTAAACCATTGACGCTGGGGGCAACAACAGCAAAGTGATAGGCTGTATGACCAGTGGCTTTCCCTCTCATGGAATTCCATTTTACAGCTTAGTCTTTAGTGATCGACTATGACTCTCTGACTAGGAGGCTTGACTCGCACAGTCCTTATGTGCTGCAGCCCTGGGGGCTAGTTGGCCTTTGAAGAACATCTCCAACGCTGACTGTCCTTATGCCCACTTGGCCGAGAGAGTGGGGATATGCTGTGGGCAAGGCATCTCCACTATAATCAAATTTCTGCCCAATTTCCAAAACAGCAGCTGCCTCCTCTGCTGTTTTGGAGGTCATCGTCGGACACAACGGACAAACATACAGACAGGTGTAAGTAAAACTTATTAAATGACATTGTCAGAAGATCTTTTTAAGTTGGGTTTTTTTTCGTCAGTTGTTTTTTGTTTTTGGTCTTCAGCTAGAGCTGCAAGGCTCACAAATTGTCAGATTTTTGGCGTATGCATCCGTTTTTTGCCCACTATTAAGGCACCCATATTCTGACTTAGGTGATGATGTCTGAATATGAGACCTGCGTGCATTTTGTTTTTTAATTTTGTCAAATGTTCCTACCGGCATGAAGTGGCCAACACTTAAAAAAAATTTAATGTAGTGTAGCCTTGCGCAGTGCAATGCAATGCAGTGCAGTATAACGTAAAGTAGAATAGTGTAGCGCAGTGTACTGTACTGTAGTGTAGTGTAGTGTAGTGTAGCATAGCGTAGCTTAGCTTAGCAGAGTGTTGTATAGTGTTGTGCAATGCAGTGTACTGCACTGTACTGTACTGTATTGTAGTTGCTATAGACAGTGTAGATATTTCTCTGAAATTTCTCCTATTGGAGTAGCCTATACATTCCTAAATACTGATAAAGGTGTATGTCACATGACGCTAGGCCTGTAATATTTACTATGGCGACGGGATAGCTAAGTGGACAGAGCACTCGCTTTCCCAAGCCTATGTTAAGCATCATCGAGTGTGGTTACCAAACGGATAGGTGACCTTTTACGCGCTTTGGCTTCAGTTACAGTCCCCCAGTTCACCCATCTATAAACAGGTACCTGCCCTCTTTAGGGTCCCGGATGGTAAAGCAGTGAGGGAGAGGAGATGGGCGCCGCCCTCAATATGCTGGCCCCTGGAGAAGCTGAGGTCACTGGTGTATTGCTCCTCTACGACCACATAGGTTATATGACACCTCTACCTTTTCTGCGTGCAGTGGAGATCATGGCAGCCATGGTCAATTTCGGCATGTCTCTGGGACTCCCTGCGGATTTCTCTGTGAGCGACTAGGGGGCCGCGTGACGTCATTGGTGGCCATGTTGTTGTCAGGGGGTGCCTACTTTCTAGCCTTCTCCACCACCTTCTCCATCCCCTTCTACAGCCAGGACAACATGGCGGGTCTGCAGGACCTGTACTTCTTTTTGCAGGTAGGCTTCTGTCTTCTTTCTTCTTCTGCTTCTTCTTCCTCTTCTTCTGCTTCTTCTTCTTCTTCTTCTTCTTCTTCTTCTTCTTCTTTCTTCTTCTTCTTCTTCTTCTTCTTTCTTCTTCTCCTTCTCCTTCCTTCTTCTCTCTGCTTTCTTCTTCATTCTTCTTCTTCATTTTCTTTCTTCTTTTCTTCTTCTTCTTCTTCTTCTTCTTCTTCTTCTTCTTCTCCTTCTTCTTCCTCTCTTCTTCTTCTTCTCCTCCTTCATCTTCCTCTTCTTCTTCTTCTGCTTCTGCTTCTGCTTCTTCTTCTTCTTCTTCTTCTTCTTCTTCTTCTTTGTCGTCGTCGTCGTCATAGTAGTAGTAGTCGCCGAAAGCTCGGACAGCAACTATTGTCAGTCATTTGGGTAAAAATGTTTTGCGCTGCCGTTATGTGTCAGACAAGTCAAACCCAGCGCAACCGACTTCAGCGAGGGAGAGAACTGTTCTTTTTAAGTCCTGGAAAAAAGGAAGGAGGATGGACCAAGAAGGTAGAACTAGACAAGGTGTCAGGAGAAAAGAAACAAGGCAGAAACAGAGATAGAGATAGAAGAAAAGGAAACTCCTAGAACAGAATTTCCAGAAAGTGGGGTGTTTCTTATACAGACAGGCCCCCGGCATCCCCACGGGGGAGATTGCAGGTAGTGATGGTGGGTGTAGGTAGATCTTTTGGTGGTACCTGAGAAAATTCTATATATCACATACATAAGAAAGATAAAAAGCACACATAAATGCACGGATGTGTGCGCATGTCGTGTCGAAAAGTGATTGCCGTCATCAAATGGACAGTCTCATCAGAGATAAGAGTTGTTCCTGGGTCTGGACACTTTCTGTGGAAAATTGTTTTTTTCAGCCTACCTGGCTGCCCATTCACAGACTGCAAGTTACAAGACAAACGATTCCAAATCTGACAATTCCTACTGACTTTGTGAGCGTGGGATTCAGGTAAAACAGTATTTTCCACTGGGAAAATTAGGGAGTACTCGTTTATGTTTGCAATATCAACTGGGTTTTTATTTAGGTAATATCTTTTTATTCTTCTGAATCATATTTTTCATGCGTGTTTTTAGATAATTGTTTTTACTTCGGAGAGTTTTGAGTTTGGGTCTATAGCGTTTTTGAAGTGGAAGGAGCTAAAAATATTTAGCAAGCACATGTTTACCATCACTCACGATTTCTTTTGCTTTGTTTTTCGCACGACATTCGTACAGATCGTTTAGTATCATTTGTGCACAACCCACAATTTTGCCACAACGTGTTTCAACTCTGTTTAGTACATTTTTGTTTTTGACATTCAGTGTTTTATACCAGCATATAAGAGAAAAAGAAATTACAGACTCAATAAAGCATCTACAGATATTAACTCTGACTTGAAGACTCTTGACCTTTTGAAGAAAAAAGATACGAGAATGACATTTCTTATTCATCATATCTGTATTAGTAGTAAAGTGTAATTCATCATTGATGACAGTACCTAAGGACTTATATTCATGAATCCGTTCGACTTTTATACCATCAATATGAAGATCTGGTACAGGTTCTGGGTTTTTGCGGTAGTCAATTAGCATTTAACATTCAAGTCCAAATAATTTCTTTTGTACCAGGATGAAAACTCTTCGACTTTACTAAAGTACATAAGATAAGAACTTGACAGATATACAAGAGCAGAATCATCAGAATATTTAATCAGTGGTGTAATGTCAGAACCAGTGCAGTCATTAGTATATAGAGTGAAAAGGATAGAAAACAGAACAGTGCCTTGAGGAGAACCAGTGCATATTGACTTTTTAGCTGATATTGCTTATATAAATCGGACATACTGTGTTGCGGTTCACCAGAAAATTCATAATCCAAAGAATGAGGCGAGGGCAGACATTGAATGAAAGTAATATGAGTGCTAAGAGATGGGGTTGGATTATATTGATGGCAGAGGAGAAGTCAATAAAGAGTATGCGAACAAAAGAGTCAGGTTTTTCCAGATGAGAGTAGGTTTTGTGCAACAAGGTGAGAGTTGCATCATTTGTGCTCCTGATTGCTTTAAATGCAAATTGGAAAGGATCTAGGTTAGAGGAAGGGCACAGAAGAATGTGTTTTAGGATAATATGTTCGAAATATTTCATGACTATTGGGGTAAGAGCAACGGGTCTATAACCATTTAGAGACTTTGGGTTGTTTGTTTTGGGTACAGTAAAAATGATTGATTTCTTCCAGAGACTGGGTACACAACATGTTTCCAAAGATAAAGAGAATAGAACACCAAAACATAGCACAACTGCTCACCACATGCCTTTAACAACCGTCCACCAACATCATCCACACCCACAGCTTTGTTTACATGCGATCCTCAAACATAGATTTAACATCTTTGTATTAACAGTAAAGTTATCAGTACTAAGATTAGCTTCATAGACTTGTTTTTGTAGATTAGATACAACACTTTTTAGGTCATGTCCAAGGTCGTCACGGTGAAAGAATTACGTTCATCTGAAAAGATTTGTTGCTCCTCTATTGTTATTGTATGAGATGAACATTCCCCACTAGTTTGTCCTGTAAGTGTTTTTAACCCCCTCTTTGCATCTGCCATGTTACCCATCTGAAACTGTTGTTCAGCTTTCTGTTTGTATAACCTTTTAGTTTCCCATAATATTTCCTTTTGAAGTTTTTCCTGTACTGTTTTTTAAGTCATCCTACTGCCGCTCTGAAAACTCTATGTTCTTTTCATTAAGAAGAGACTTCACCGATTTTGTCATCCACAGTTTATTGTTAGGAAATATCTTTAATAGTTGTTTGTTTTAAACAATAAGGCCTTCACAAAAAGAAATATAAGCATATACAAAATCAATCACTTCATCTATACTTTCACTGGTATCAAGAAAAACATCCTAGTCTGTACACTCAAAACAACCTTTCAACTCATCCACACACACATTCATCCACACTTTCACTTGCTTTTTTATAACAGGGTCCGTTTTTATATTTGACTTGTATTTAGACATGAGGTATACTTTGCTGTGATCTGATGTACCAATGGGGGGGAGGGGAGGGGGGGGACAGAAACAGATTTGTATGCATTTAAAATGTTTCCAAAACTTTTGTCAATGTATATATATATATATATATATATATATATATATATATATATATATATATATATATATATATATATATATATATATATATATTACACACAGGTTGATATTTTTCAGGCTTTGGTGGCATGTTCACCTACATGGCGGCCTTGATGACGACGGTGATGAACTTCCCCCTAACTCACCGGGGCAAGGTCGTGGGCATCCTGGATGCCTGCTTTGGCACAGGCCCTGCCCTGATGGCCTTCCTGTACGGCATGCTCTTCGTGCAAGGTCACGAGAAGGACGCGCAGAACCAGGACCTCCGAGGCTTCTATCTCACCAGCGCCATCGTCTGTATCGTCATCAACGTGCTGGGAGTTGTCTTCCTTGGAATGTATCGTGACCCGGATGTGGAGGTCTTGGAGACTGCTAAGTAAGATAGGATTTTTTTCTCTTTTCCTCTCTTCTGTTCTTTTATGTTATGTTCTCATTTCTTCTCTTCTCTTCTCTTCTCTTCTCTTCTCTTCTCTTCTCTTCTCTTCTCTTCTCTCTTCTCTTCGTTTCCCTTCCCTTCCCTTCCCTTCCCTTCTCTTCTCTTTGTAATGATCATCCAAAGCATTTTTTTAAAGTACATTACTACTTAGATATGTTGCTCTCGAAATAAATACCAATCGAGCTTCACTTCTCTTCCCTTCCCTTTCCTTCACTTCACTTCACTTCACTTCTCTTCACTACTCTTCTCTTCTCCCCTCGAGGGATGTCACAGGATCTTTCGTTATAAATAGCATCCCCATCTTCTGGAATTTTTAACCAGAAATTTCCCCCTTGTTCATCACTCTTTTTTCTGTCTTTCTCTTTCGTATTTTGTGTGTATTTTTCGTTACTTTCTTAACAACGTGCAATTTTTTGTATTCTTCAGTTCCAAAACCCCACTGATAGGAAACGAGCACAAACCAGCTACAACAGAGGAACAACAACAACAATTAAACAACAACAACAGGAGGTCAAAGTGCCTGACCTTGTTGACATCAACCCGGATGTGGGAGGGGAGGACGTCACAGGCCGGAAGCTCTTCTGGAGCCTCGACTTCCACTTCCTCCTCTGGCCGTTCATCTTCTGCGCCAGTGTGCAGATAACTTTTCAGGTTTAATGAAATATACAGATGCAAAGTCCTCCCATCCTACTACCCCACCCCTCACATCTACACACACACACACCACACACACACACACACCACACACACACACACACACACACTCTCTACTGCTTTGTTTAATCGTGGGGACATTGCACTGAATGTTTTCAAGCAATGCATCCTGGATGAATCAGGCCTTTGTTTTCTCCCTTTTCTTCATTTTTTTTTATTTCGAGGATAACAAAATAAGCACTCGTGTGTCTTTTTATCCATCATTTCCATGTGTGCGTGCGATTTTGTAAAATTTTGTCATCCGATTTTGATTTTCCCGCTGGCTTAAATGACCTACTCTTCCGAAAGGTGGATCAGATTTAGACCTGCGTGCAAGATGATATACATGCATTCGCACTCGGGACCTCTGTTTGTTGTCTCACCCCAAGGACTTAAAAGGACCCTTTAAAATTATTTGAAGAGTGGTTGGTATATTGCACGGAAGTTTTCAGGCAGTGTGTGGGTGAATCAGGAATTTTGTCTCATATTTTATTTTATTTTCTTGGCAGGCCAATATCACAACCTTCCTGAATTCCAACAACCTGGAGCAGTACAACACCTTACTGACCACTCTGTCCTTTGCCTCGGCCACTGTGGCCACGGTGGTCTTCGGCTTTGTGTCTGACCTCATTGTGTACCGTGTACCACGTGCTGCTATCATTCTTCTGACCACAGCTGTGCAGGTCGGTCCCAGGTCTTCTCCATTGTTGTTTTTGGTGTGTGTGTGTGTGTGTGTGTGTGTGTGTGTGTGTGTGTGTGTGTGTGTGTGTGTGTGTGTGTGTGTGTGTGTGTGTGTGTGTGTGTGTCTTTTATAGTGTGTCGCTTTTCAGTTCATGCATTTTTTATCACTTATTGTCATAATGATGATAGTAGCTAATATGATCATTGGTGGGGTGTGTGTGTGTGTGTGTGTGTGTGTGTGTGTGTGTGTGTGTGTGTGTTTGTGTGTGTGTGTGTGTGTGTGTGTGTGTGTGTGTGTGAGACTTGACTTGACCAGACTTGTAGATGGACTTAATGTACACATTAGCCTGTGCATTAATGCATGCGCGTCCGTAGCTGGTGTGTGGGGGAGGGGTTGTCTAATGCAACAATTCCCCTACACTTAGTTGCTCGGTCAACTGTGTGATTGATTGATTGATTTATTGATTGATTTATGGATGGATGGATGGATGGATGGATGCATAACCAACATCTAGACTTTTTTCCTTCTGTGTGCAGACGACTGTTTTAGTTCTCTGTATCTTCAAGGGAGACAACTTCTCCGTTTTGCTGATAGCAACCCTGGGGACTGGCATCCCTAATGGCACCACGTGGTGTCTGACACCCGTCATGACGTCAGAATTCTTCGGCATGCGCTACTTTGGCCGGAACTGGGGCGTCATGATGATTGGCGTAGCCATTGGAGGACTTGGCCTGCAGAAGATGTTCGGGGCGCTGTACGATTCTCAAATCACCGTTCCTGGCTCGAAAGACTGCTATGGACTGGCCTGTTTCCAGTTGACTTTCGTGGTGATGGCTATCCTTAGCTTCTGCTCCTGTATATTTTACCTAGGGCTGTTGGAGCGAAGACTCAGGGTACGAAAGAGTCGCCGAGAGATGAAAGCCACTCAGAGCACTGATCACAAGCCCTGAGACTAGGTCAACATATCATATATTTGTATACCTTTTTAATTTTTCCCATCTTCTCTTACCTCTGTTTGCACTATAAGTGTATGGCATTGTTTGGGTTATTATCTAGCTAAGGCTGACCACTTGGCTGGATACAGACCTTATGACCTCCCTTGCATCCTTTCAATAGGATCCCCAGACAAATGGCACAAAGGTTCTCTAGGTGTTATTTTCTCCTGTTTAATATTTTCTTGTGCAACATATATTTTAAGAATATTTTCTTTCTCTTCTTATCGCTGTCTTTCGATGGTAGTTTAAAATGCCACAGGAATATCAAATATTCTTGTGAATGCGATTGACATTTCTAAATTCTGAAAAGTGTCCCCCTGTAAGGTACCACACTCGATGAAGTTTCAGTCACCATGAGGACCTCTGAGGCCAAAGGCATGATTCTTACTCAATGCCAAAATTGCTGTCTTTGAAAGATTTTATTTTCTAGAGGGTTTTGTTTTGGCTTGGGTTATTTTAACTGAATCTTTGATAAATCATTTTCAAAATGATTGAAAAGATGCAAGTGGTTACCTGCACTTGTTTTCCTGCACTACTATTTTATGAATTCGGTTAATATTCAAATTGCTCAAGGTGCCTTACAGGTATATCAAAACTGATTAAAAGTTATCTTCAAAAATGCTCAAACCAATTACACACATTGCTCATATATCATAAATCAACAAGGCCAATCTACAAACACAGAGGAAAGTACTGGCGACACAAAGTACAAACCAACAACCCTGCAGGACTGAATGTGAGGGATTAGAAACAATCAGGCCCCTCACTTCTCCACCTGCTGTGCTCCATGCTAGCAAAAATAGGGGTGTGATACAGATAGGTGTAGGGGGGGGGGGGGTGTTAGTTCTTTAGTTTAAATTCTTTCCACTAATTAGTGATAACAGATGGGAAAGTGTGGGGGGGGGGTGTTAGGATGTACACATAGCTAATTATCCCATTAACAACCATAAGAAACAACAATTAAAACAATAAACCAACAATGTTTAAAAAAAAAAAGACATGACAGCTTAAACACTAGCTTTGCAATTTATATAACTAATAAACATTATTATACCAGAAGAACCTGATGATAGGACTATGACTTAATGACAATACAATTTCTTTCATTAATGGAATGCCTTTTAGAATTCGCTCTAAGCAACAGACTGTCAAAACAGGTAAAACGTTTTTCAAATCTCTGTATTCTAAAAGAATGTGAGCAATGGTAATATTTTTGCCATAGACACATGTTCCTTTTTGGAAAATTTAGTTCAGAAAGCATTGAGCTTAAACCTGTAGATAAGAGATTCAACATTTCTATATGCATGTGAGTTAGGGCATTTGATCTTATCAAAAGATAATAAATGGGTCACATCATCATTCCAGGGAGAAGCCATCTCTGGTTGTTTTTTTATAAAATGTTTTCAACATGTATTTTGTAACATGCTATATCCCTCGTGAATGGAGAAGTTGTCCAATCTCAGTTACCAGTTCTTGTCTCACTTTTGGACTGGAATTTTTAGAGCAAGTAAAACCAACTTGGAATCAACACAGAAAAATGTCTGAAATATATCTTTAGGAAAATCTAGAAGAGAATATAAAGCCATCAAAACGGCAGATAATTCATCTGTAAAAAGTATATCAATTTTTCCCAATATGAAATGATCTCTCTACTTTCAATGATGGGATGACAAAGCTGCTTCCACCTCATTGTCCCTCAAAAGTGAACCGTCAGTGTAGATTTTTAGATGTCCTTGATATGTAGTTTGTATATACTCTTTTACTGACGCAGTAAGAATATTTCATTGCTAATTTCAGTTAAAGAAGTATAATTTATGTCAAAATTAGCTATCTGAAGCTCCCATGGTCGACAAGGCAAGAAGTTAATCTTTGATTGAGCTATTTTTGTATTGAGAAGTGTAGACAGTCCTAAGCAGGAAACTCGAGGTCGCCCCTCCACGTCCTAGCCTCACCTGATTTGGCAACCAGAATGGAATCATAGACTTATTCCTATTGTCTTTAGTATCCCTAAAGAGGATTAGGGCTCGCCTACTAAATGGGCTGGAGTGATAAAGAGGATAGAAGAAAAATAGAAGAGAAATATAGAGGAAGAAAGTAGTAGTAGAGAATATCAATTAACTACCTCAAATTACTCAGCAGTCACACTGAATAATATACAGTGAATGTAACAAAAAACCAACATGCATTCAATGGACTCTCCAGATCAAGCAAGTTGGGTTCACAACTATATTTTACTCCTGACAACTACTATTCAAGTATAACCATACACCAGTTGTACAACAAGTACAATTCAAAGACTAACAAACGATCAAATCTGTAAAAAGGTTCAAGAGCTTTTAAAAAAAAGCCACCCCCAAACAACAAATGGTGTTCCTGAAATAAAAGAACAGACAATCAATAATCTGTTTGATCTGTCTATGAAATCAAACATTATCACAGGTCAGGGGTGCAAATCACAACAAGACCAACATTTTCAGGTTTAACATATTAATAACAACTTAATATGAATACCCACACAGCAAACACTGAAACACTAATCAGAGTTTTCCACAATAAAACAAATCCTCAGTGTGTATTCTCACTTTATCCAGGTCCCAACTCTTATAAGAATATGGGACAAAAAAATAACATCCCATCAAGCCCTCCTGTAATGGGGGAGGGAGGAATGGCAACTGACAAACTGTGATTTTCTTCAGATGGCATGGCATGTAAATTGTGTACTGTATAAAATGCTGTTGTGTATGTATGTATGTATGCATGTATGTATATATGTTTGTATGTATGTATGTATGTATGTATGTATGTATGTATGTATGTATGTATGTATGTATGTATGTATGTATGTATGTATGTATGTATGTATGTATGTATGCAAAAATGCTGTATACACGCTATTTCTTTGTTATGTACAATATTGAAGTGCATTCATGAACATGCGACTATTGCTAGTTAATGTTTATTGATATTGATAATGCTTGCCATGCATATATGTATTTGTAACAACAAAAGGAATTAAAAAATATGTATTAAAAAACTCTTTGAGAATAATTATTCTCAAGTCAAATCTAACATATCGTACTAAAATTACCACATGCAGTAACTAGTCTTACACATGTTTCATTTACTTGAGGATAAATGATGGTCTACCCAATGAAACTGTAAACATTATCATAAACATGATCTAGATAACCCAATGACATTCCAATGTCACTGCATCTGTTTTAGAATTGCTAAACTATTCATCACACAAAAATAGAAAGTTTACATTCTCAGTGATAAAAATCATTACAAAAACCACATTAGTCCTTCACACCCATATTGTATAGAATGATTAACCATAACCTGAATACTTTTAGCATTTTATTAGCTGAACAATATTCTACCCAAAAGTTAACAAACAACAAAACAATGAAAAGCTCAAATTTGCAACATGCTTTCGATTTTTGAGGAATAATCAATACTAAGTTCACATGCTTAAAACCTTCTTAAAATAAAATCAAACATATATCTCCTAAACCTTCCAAAACTATTTTGAATTAAGCTAAAGTTAGCTTAAAAAGATAGTTTAAAAACAATAGCTAAACCATACCTTAATGGAAAACATCAGGTTTAAGAGAATTTCAGGCAACAACCTCTCTGCTTCACTGCTCAAGAAAAATGAGGGTTTGACTGACAGGAAGTTTAGAAGTCATGGGAATTAACATCAACAGGAAATCACTCTTATATCAAGGGGAAATCACTTGTATGGCACAATGGAGTTAGTTCCC
Source organism: Rapana venosa (assembly GCA_028751875.1). Lineage (NCBI taxonomy): Eukaryota > Metazoa > Mollusca > Gastropoda > Neogastropoda > Muricidae > Rapana > Rapana venosa. Next base: position 10,116,409 of record CM054152.1, read on the forward strand.
TTTATTATGATTAGTAACACCAAACATGAAAAGTACATTTTTGTGAGAGGTGTTACAAGAAGTATAGATTATAGCTGTATTAACAGAAGAATAGTATGTGCTCTTTAAGGAAAGGTGACATCAATCTTATACTAATTTTTGGTGTCCACACTGGTTTCTGTTTTGAACGATGTAAGAGATATTTATTCATGGCAAGTTGCAATACTTATCTAATGGTAAAATACCTATCTCTTTATAAGTACCCATGGATGATGCAGAAAAGGTACACCCAAAGCTAATCGAAAAGCCTTACAGTCTAGTCTTGTCATTTTCTGTAATAAAGATTTTGGAGCACTGAAAAATGCTTCCTGGCTGTAAATAAGTCTTGAACATACAAAATAATGCCAGATGTTTTAAAACAGCTACATCATGAGCCCACACTTGTTTACTAATAACTTTCAGGAGGTTAAGACTTTTCCGAGCTTTAGTATTCAATGTGATAACTCCAATTTAGTGTCCATGTGAAATGTACCCCTAAAAACTTCACCATAGATTTATATTCCAAAGCTTTCCCATCTATCTGGAAAACAGGTAGAACTGGTGGGTTAGCCCCATTATTAAAAGTACAAGATTAATCTTTTCAGGAGACAGGGACAGGTGGTCGGATTTTGGGCATGCACCCTTTTTGCCCACCATTTAGGTAGCTGCATTCTGACTTTGGGGATAATATCTAAACACCACATCAGTGTGCAAGCATTTGCACTTTTTTGTCATCCATTCCCACCTGCACGAAAAACCTACTCTTCTGAAAAGCAGAACTAGTTTGTGTGCTCAAGATCTGCGAGCCTTTGTGATCGCACTGGCACCTTGTGTTCATAGTCTCATCCGAAAAACTTTCAGGGGAGTAGAGTGTGTACTGAAGTTAACTCCAGGGATTAATATCCCCATTCAATTGGTGCCTTGAGTGGTTCAAAGCGGGCTTGTTCCAGCCTTCAAATGTTAAACTATCATTCCAATGCTGTAACAACTAAGCTATCCCGCCCCCTCTTTCTTGTTCTAAATTTGCTTGGTCAATTTTGGTAACTTATAACCTGGTCAATGAACCCTTATGGTCTTATTATGGCTACAGTTCAGTTTGAAAACCTCAAACTTTGCTATGACTCCACACACTTCACATACAAGTTGAAGCATGCACGTAGGGGTGCGCATACGTGCACACATTTGCACACGCTGTGTGCCAGTTTACAGACACATGTGTCCATATACAAATGAACACATACATATGCACACATGCACTTACTCACACAAGCATGCTCTTGGATCATATATGTTGGGCACACACACATACACACACATACACACACACATACACACACATATACACACAATTGCTGGCATTTGTATGCATGCTGGCAGATGCGTGCCAGTGCAGGCATGGGTGTGTAGGTTACACACACACACACACACACAACACACACACACACAACACACACACACACACACACACACACACACACCACACACACTACACCACAACTCAACATAACATAGCACATCATAAAGCACAATATGTTCCGGTTTTGGATTCACTCCCATTCCCTATAACTATAAAGCTGTCAACACACAGACACTAGCAACACATGCAAACCCCTTGCAACATACAGCTGTGCAAAACCAACACAGGCTTAAAACTATGCCTTCCTGCCACTGATACCTGATACAATTGTCATCCTTTGCTACCTATATTAGCAACTTCCATCACAGATCCTACACACACATGGCATCTGTCAGTCTTGGAAGACTATGGTGCTACCTTCTAGGTGTTAATTCTGGTACAGTACAGATCATCACAGCACAAAGCAGTGAAAAACCCATACTTGCTCATCATTGGCTTCAACTAACGGCAGCACCCAATCACCAAGCACAAAACAGTTGTAACAACTCTATCATTCTTTGCTGTTGATGTTAGCCACCTCTTGAAGGATTCTAGTTGACTGGTTTAACACTGAATAGGCCTACTAACTAAAATTATATAAGCCAACCATGGCACAGCAGTCTTCCCGCAGCAAAAAAAGGAAGCTGACTGGCTTTTCGTTTTAGATTTCCAGGGTATGACATCTGTTTAAAGGAGTGTACATTATCAAGTATGGTCACATGTTGAGCTCTCAAGTATGATGACAATCAGCTGACTGGTCTATCTTCTAAGGGTCAGTTGGAGAGATATTTATTTATTTATTCTATCATCTCGAGGATAATGGAATAAGCACTCATATGCATTTTACATCCAGTCCCTGTGTGTATGCACTTTTATAAATTTTCTCATCTGTTCCCACCAGCTCACAATGGCCTACTCTATCAAAAAGCAGAACAGGATTTAACATGCGGCAAGATGTTATGCATGTGTTTGCACTCGGGGCCTCGGTTTATAGTCTCAGTCCGAAGGACTTTGGGGAGGTGGAGTCTGCACTGATGTTAACTCCAGGGCAAAATATCCTCTTGAACGGAATCGAACCTGGGTCGTCAGATTGCGAGCGCAATGTTCTAACCACTAGCCTGCTATCCCGTCCGCCTGGCCAGCATGGCTGGCTTCTTTTAGTCAGTATTCGTAGCTGGCACTAGTGCTCTTCACTCCTTCAGTGTCAATGCTCTATGAGCTGTAAGAGGGTATGTGAGTGGGATCTTTGTTGTTGTTGTTGTTGTGTTGATGTTGTTGTTGTTGTTGTTGTTGTTGTTGTGTTGTTGTTGTGGCTTTTTTCTCTAATGGATGTAACTTTCTGTTCGTGAATGGTGCCATCCCACAGAAGTTATCATCGCAGCTGGTTCAGCATAAAGCAATAAAGCTGAGAGCAAGGATATTGTTATTGTTGTTGTTGTTTTTTTTATTGTGTTGTTGTTGTTTTTTAGTGTTTGTTTGTTGTTAGTGTTTGTTGTTTTTTATTATTGTGTTGATTATTATTATTTTATTATTATTTTATTATTTGTTAGTATCATTGTTGTTGTTATTGTTGTTGTTATTATTATTATTATTATTATTATTATTGATGGTGGTGGTGGTGGTGGTGGGGTGGTGGTGTGGTGGTGGTGGTGGATAGTCACTATGATAGTAGTTCTGCTGCTGCTATTATTACTATTGTTATTGCTGCGGCTGATATTGCTGCTGCTGCTGTTGCTGATGCTTCTACTTGTTTAAATGTAGCTTTACATTATGGGTATTTTGAATGAAAATTGTGGTGAAGTTAGCATTTGAAAATACCGTCTTTTTTCTTTCTTTTTTCAGAGTTTGATGAAGCATGTGATTTTAAGCTAATGGTTTAAAATGGGCGAGCATGTGCACATCAAAATGCACCAACCGTGATGGATTTAATATTCTGAAAATACCGTCTTTTTTCCTTTCTTTTTCAGAATTTGGGGAAGCATGTGAGGGTTTAGATTATGTTTCAAATATGCATGCATGTGCACATCAAAATGCATAGCTCGAGCGTACTGAGCGCAGGATTGCGTGTACACACACACACGTGCGCGCGCGCGCGCAGACACACACATGCGCACACACGCACATACATGCAGGCAAGCACACACACAAGCACACAAGATCTCTCTCTCTCTTTCACACAGACGCGCGCGCACACACACATACACACATCTGTCACACGATGTTAATGTCATGTGCCTTCGTGTTTCGTCCTATCAGAAACACCTGTGACCAATGAATTCACGGTAATTGAACATCATTATAGTGTAATCAGGAATAATTATGTGAAAAAGCACACCATCAAGGTAGAGGCAATCTGATTTTTGGGTTTATATCTAAACACAACACCAATGTCCCTACGTTTTTTTTGTTGAAGGTGCATCCTCCATTCTTACTTGCACAAAATAATGGCCTACACTTCCAAAAAGCGACACCGGTTTTTACGTGAGCGTCAGATGTTCTGCATGCGTTTGCAAACCAGACCTCAGTTTATAGTAGTCTCAACAGCACTTCTGGGGGAGTGGGGGTGGTACTGATGGGGGAAAATCCCATCAAAGGGACCCCTGGGTGGAGGCTCGAACCCTGGCCCTCAGATCATGATCTCAAAGCTCTAACCACTAGGCTGTTCCGCTCCCTTGTGAATAGATAGATAGATAGATAGATAGATAGATAGATAGATAGATAGATAGATAGATAGATAGATAGATAGATAGATAGATAGATGGATGGATGGATGGATGGATGGATAGACAGACAGATAGATAGACAGACAGATAGATAGATAGATAGATAGATAGATAGATAGATAGATAGATAGATAGATAGATAGATAGATAGATAGATAGATAGATAGATAGATAGATAGATAGATAGATAGATAGATAGATAGATAGATAGATAGATAGATAGATAGATAGATAGATAGACAATGACAATGACAATGACAATGACAAATTCTTTTATTTCGAGGATAATGAATAAGCACCCATGTGCTTTTTTACATCTAGTCCCCGCCCTTAAGGATATATATGATAATAAAAAAATAAAGCCCATAGCAATACACTTACACAGCTTACGGAAAAAAATATCTACACAAAAATCCCCACAAAAATAACCGAAGAGAGAGGAAAAAAAAAAGTAGCAACAAGTAAGAAAGAAAGCAGAACAGAAAACACAGAAACAACCGAAAAAATAGCAAGAACCAAGAGCAAAACAAAAACGGCAACAACAAGGGGAGAGGGAACAACCGAGATAGTCCCCCCTCATAAAAGCAACAACAACCCCAAACCCAAACCAAAACAGAACCAAACAAAGCAAAACCACTATAAAATAAAGGAGAACAAACCACGTAAATAGTTTCATTTTGGCTTACAGAAAGAAACGTCAAAAGTTTTTTGTGCTTTTATGATAGATAGATAGATAGATAGATAGATAGATAGATAGATAGATAGATAGATAGATAGATAGATAGATAGATAGATAGATAGATAGATAGATAGATAGATAGATAGATAGATAGATAGATAGATAGACTTGTTCTTAATTTTCGAGGATAATGGAATAAGCATCCAGTCCCTGCATGTATGCAGTTTTGTAAATGGTGTCGTCCGTTCCCACCCACACGCAATGGCACTACTTTTCAAAAAAAGCAGAACAGGTTTTGATATGTGTACAAGATGTTCTGCATGCATTCGCACAGGGAACCTCAGTAAATTTTCTCATCCCACAGTGCACAAATGCAATATCACTCAGTCAAGAGTGCTAAATTTAGCGCTTCCTTTTACCTAGTCCAAGCGTGGTCAGATCCTGCTATACTTAGCACCAGCTGGGCTGAGCTGGGATGGAGTGAATAGCAGCTGAGAGCAGCTGAAAGTGGGGACACTGACAGCTGTGATCCAAAAGACTCATGATATGTGACCCTCCACCACATAATGAGTGGCATTGCACCAGAGGTCAGTTTTTAGTTGCTGACATGTTAGTAATCTGCAATGAAAAGGCTATTCATTTTTTTTCTTTCTAAACCAGACTGAAAATCAGACAGTTCTATTAAAAGTTATTAGGAATTGAAATGACAACCTGCAGAAAGTGACAAAAAAAGAAACTGACAAGTTAAGCATTGTAATAAGTGGTCAGAATGACGGCTTTGGTATTTATAAAACACAACAAAAGGAACCAAACTTATGCCTTGATATTTCATTACAAGGTAGAATCATGGCTATAATTTTGTAATCAATCAAAAAATCAAAATCGACAATCTGACCACCACTTGCGAAGGAAAAGTAGGTCAGGTTGCTAAGCCACTCATTTGGGGTGGAGCCTCACAAAATATATATTGTTACAAGTGGAATTCGCTGAGTTTTAAAGTGATGGAAAGTTGCCAAAGCTTTGGTTTCATTTTACAGTTATGGAGTGTTGCCAGAAACAAGCAGTGAGATTGCAATGTTGAAGGAACCTTTTAGGCTTTTCAGAGTTAGACAGCTGGTGACAGAGGAGTGGTCACATATCTCTCCTCCCTTAGGTGAATGAGAGATTGCCTTTGAACTTTTGGCTGCTGGTTTAGCAGGTTAGTGAATAATAGATTTACATTAATTTTTTTGATTGGAACTGAATTTCTGAGTTATAATGGAAGCTATAATCTTATTTCTGTTGTAGGTGAAAGCTGACTAGTCTTCACCAGGTTGAGAGTAAACTTTGATTAATATTTTGTTTGTTAATATTGAGGTTCTCTGACATAATTGGACTGTAGAAAATTACTAAATTAACTTTAACAGTTTTAAAGATTGTGAAACAAAAGAAACTAGCCGATTTAGTGGTATCAAAGAAGGTAGATCAGTGAACAGTTGTGATGATAGACAGATCTACATCTATTTGTTCTTTTGTAAATTTAAAATGTAGGTTTGCATGTGTATAACCTAATCTTGTATTAATTGAATGTGACAAAAAAGCTACATGATGGTTTGTAAATAAAACCTAGTGAAAGAAAAAAGGTACTAACATAAAAGCTAGGAACTAAAGTAGAAGCTAAGAGTATTTAAAAGAAAAGAAGAAGAAGAAGAAGAAATGAGAATTAAAATGTTCTCAGTCCTGTTGCGACTTGACAGTTACTAGAGATAATATTGATGATTGTGTTCTAAGCCAGGTGTGCATTAATGTATTGTGCAACGGGCAACTACAGGGGAGTAGGAGCCAGTACAAGATAGTACACTGTAGGGACAGAGTGAATTTGGTGAAGATGGCCAAGATGTCTTCTTCAAGGATCTGAGGATTCATTCCACTGGTGTGTGTGTGTGTGTGTGTGTGTGTGTGTGTGTGTGTGTGTGTGTGTGTGTGTGTGTGTGTGTGTGTGTGTGTGTGTGTGTGTGTGAAATAAGCAAAGACTGAGACTAGTAGCAAGATTTATATGAAAGCGGTTGGCAAGATTGATTTGAATTGGTATCAACTGTCAAAACTCAGTGCCGATGTGAATGTAACATGATTGTGTATGTTGAATATTTGATGGGTTTTTTTATGATAATTGTATGTGTGAAATCTCAGTGAAGTTTTGGATATTTTGTGTGCTTGTGGTTTTGAGAGAAAGATTGCAACATTTGAGAGAAAGAGAGAAAGCTGTTTTATTCTGTCTTTCCAGTCAGTATGAATTGTTTAATGGATATGCACATTCATGTATACACATAGTGTGATTGATCTTTAACCCATATGCTACCTTGATCCCATATATGGGATCAGACAGTTATGTGCCAATTGCATTGTTATACTGTTTTCATCACACTTTATGAATGCATGGGCAGTTCAAGTGAGCTTAAAAGAGTGCTAGAAAGAGGGACTGGTGAGTAGTATCCCTCTCCTTGTGTTTGTGGGAGCATCCATTTGCATAACCATGCTCTGTTCTGGAACAACCAAGACATCATCAGAAAGGTTAGTGCACAGCATTTAATCTATTTATAAGCATTTTTGTAACTGTTCGTTAAGAAAAAAAATGAGGTCTAGCTTATTATCTAAAATTGTGTCCTTCAGATATTTTGATAACATGATCAGTAATTTGTGGAGCATGTCTGAAGTTCAATCCCAAATATGGGATCATGGTGTACAGAGGGTAGGGGTTTCTGGCGTCTTTGGAATGACATGCCTGACAAAGTCTGTCTGTTGTATATCATTTTCACTGGATCTGAGCAAGTTTTAAAGGTACAGGTTAAGTGCATAAAGAGCATATTTCCTTCCTTGAGCTTAAATGAGGAATTTAGAAATATCTTATTGCTGCAGTTTTCCACAATTTCCATTTTTCAGAATTTTCAACGTTCACCAAATCCTTGCTATACTGGAGGATGATCCCACATTTGATTAGGCAGCTATTTACATTGAACCTTCTCCATTTAGTAAAAATACAAATGAGAACAGTGATGATGAAGATGCTTATGATGCAATGCCCTCAAATTTGAGCTGAAACTAGCTTTCTTCCTGAGCTGCTGTGACTGTCCTTTGGAAGGGTGCATGATGTACACTTGGCAGAGATGATGCAAAGGAAATTGTGAAATGATTTTATGTTGCAGATTGTGATAGATTTTGTACTTTTTATGGAGAATTGGGGGGGTAGAGTATATGGAAAATGTACACATAGAATATATAACATGAAGCAAATGGAACAGAAAAGAGAGCAGTTAACATTAAATTTTATGTTGCTTTAAGTTGTAGACTATTTCATATTTTTTAAACACTTATGATGTCTTCTTTATGTTACAGCCGGTCACTGCAGATACAAACATGGACCCAGATACTGATTCTGTAGATACTACTGATCCATTCACATCTGGCACAGCACCACAAAGCATGGCAGCTAAGAGCAAAGGAGCAAAACGAAAGGATACTCATCCAGGTCAACCAAACGCAAAGAAGCAGACAGTATCAGCTTTTGGAAATGGAGGAGAGCTGACTTGTCCAAAGGCAAAAAACAAGATTTGGATGGAAAGCTAAACCATCAAAAGCAACCAGATTGCCTGCTAATCCTGTCCAGTTGTTTGGGGTCTTTTTGGATGATGTCATCTCAATGAGTGTCGAGAACAGCATTCTTTAGGCTCGATCAAAAGGAAATAATACCTTCACAACAACCCCAGGTGAACTATGTGCATTAGTGGGTATGTTGATCATGTCTGGTTACAGCCCGGCTCCAAGACATCATCTCTACTGGGCCCACCTGCTAATGTTTATAGTAAATGATTTCTTCCATTCAAAATAAACTTCCCTACAAGGTTCTGAAACTGTGTATCTCTCTCTCTCTCTCTCTCTCTCTCTCTCTCTCTCTCTATATATTATATATATATATATATATATATAATATATTATATATATATATATATATATTATAATTGAGAAAATATAGTGAGAAAAAACAAGTGCAGGTAACCAGTTACAACTTCATTCCGATCATAAAAATTATTGGTGTCCAAGATTTCGACAAAAAAATTTACTACATGATAAAACTTTCATTTGGGGAATAATTGAGTAAGGACCATGCCTTTGGCCTGACCTGACTGAGTTTCGGCTCCTGGTTGAGCACTCTTTGGATGTCCTGTCAGTGTTTGAAACCTCACTCATCCTCTGTGGTACTTTACAGCAATACACCCTCCATAATTCAGAAGTGTCTATTACTGCCCTAAGCATAAATAGATATTTTTGTGGCCGACCACCACTGCCAGAAAAAGATGAAAAATAGAAAGAGGAGGAAATGTGTGGCCTTAGGCCACAATACAAAAGCAAATTTGGCATAGGGAATAGTCAGTGACCAGCGTTATAAACTTGCCACTACCTACACATAATGAAAGTTAAAGTGTCAAATGATTATGAAAACTAGAACATTACATCAGCGATAACATAGATATTCAATCATGAAACAAATAGACATCACACTTTTCATAGTACACAATGGTTTACATACATGTGGTATTAGTCAACATGAAAACGAGAGAGAAGAGAGAGAGAGAGAGAGAGAGAGAGAGAGGAGGAGAGAGAGAGAGAGAGAGAGGAGAGAGGAGAGAGAGAGAGAGAGAGATTTTGGGTCATTAGTTTTGTGCATCTGGCTTTTAAATACTCTCAATTTTGCACAAGGTCATACAACAATAAATCATCCTGATTTCAACATATGTTACAACCATTTAGAGGCTTGTGACAAAGCCAGCTGAACATTAAATTAACTTTATTTTATTTTGTATTTTTTCTTACAAACATGGGGACGGGATAGCTCAGTGGTCAGAGCATTCGCTTTCCCCAGCTAAGGCTAAGCAGTAATGAGCGTGGTTACCATTTGGATGGGTAACCGTTTTGCGCGTCTTGGCTTCAGTACAGTCCCCCAGTTCACCCAGCTGTAAATGGGTACCTGCCCTCTTTAGGGTCAGGGAAGGTAAAGCAGTGAGGGAGAGGAGATAGACTGCCCTCAATATGCTGGCCTCTTGATAAGTAGAGGTCTCTGACGCCTCACTCTCCTACCACCACATAGGTTATGGGACACCTCCACCATCTTCACCTTCTTCTTACAAACCAGCCTTTACTGAATGGATGTGGGTTTGGGCTTTGAGGAGAATAGCTTTTGGTTTTATTTTGTTTTACTTGGGCTATCTGTGCTCAGAAGGTGTGTTTGTGTGCGCGCGCACGTGCGTGTGTGTGTGTTTGTGCATGTGTGTGTGTGGCAAGAGAGAGAGAAGGGGGTTAGATTGAGGTATTATTTATTCTGCACGCATTTGTATTCATATACACACACACAAGTTTCTACAGATGGAGCACGCCTGGATAATCAAGAAACCCGCTCCGCTTTTTTTATACCAGCATTAAAAGTTGAAAACGGATAATCAAGAAACCGGTTCAGCTTTTGTTATACCAGCATTTAAAGTTGAAAAATCCTTGTAAATCGATATTGTATGCTTTAAAATCTCCATGCTACAAAAAAAATTCAAATATAAATAAGGCATGTCATACACCTTTTAACTTTAAAGGGTATAAGCGTAATTTTTTGTTGGGTGCCTTCACATAGTGGATTCTTTCCAAATGAGTGGGCTGATAGAGCTGCTAAAAGAGGTGCAAAGCGTGGACGGAAATCAGAAGAATTGCATGTGCTTTATCGTTACAAGAGGGTTACCACTTATTAGAACAAACATCATGGAGAAAGGGCACAGAAACGTATCACCTAAAAGAAATATTTTATAACAGATCTGCAATCAATACCGACAATGTAAGAGTCCTGAACCATGCAAAACTTGCACAAACATTTTCACAGCAAGAAAAGTAAATAGCTTGATTTATAGATTAAAACTTAATGTGTTCATTACCAAATTCAGCAGAAAGTGACAGACAGTCAGAGATCCAATATGTCCTAATAATGTTACTGGTCAGATATCATGACTGGTGTCTTTGTTCTTTCTCATAAATATTGTAACCTAGATGTCTGCATAGATACATACTCTGAACACTGTGAGAGGAGTTGTGTTTTTCTGGTCATTTTTCCCTCTAAAGGAGTGATCATGAAAGGGATATTATGGATGATACCATTTACCAGCTTGTTAGGCAGTTCCTTTGTTCTCTGTTTGTTTGGGGGGGCTGCTTTGTTTGGGTGGATTTCTGTTGTTGTTGTTGTTGTTTTTTTTGGGGGGGTGTCTTCATCTTTGCTTGGATATAAAGAATTAATTAATTAATTAGTATATATGTGTGTGTCCATGTTTGGGTTATCATTGGTATCCAGCTAAGACACGCCCATTGGCTGGGTACGGACTTGTATGATATCGCAAAAAGGATCCCCAAACATACGGGGATGGAGAAGGTAATAAATAATAATGATAATGTATGGAATTGATATAGCACTGAATCTTGTAAAGCAACAAATCAAAGCGCTCAGATGAATTTTTTTTATATCGAAGATAATGGAATAAGCAAACGTGTGCTTTTTTTTACATCTAGTCCCCGTGTGTATGCGGTTTTGTAAATTTTGTCATCTGTTCCCACCGGCACACAATGGCCTACTCTTTCGAAAAGCGGAACAGGATTTAACGTGTGCGAAAGATGTTCTGCGTGCGTTCGCACACGGGGCCTCGGTTTATAGTCTCATCCGAAGGACTTTGACATTCAGTTCGATTTTTGGGGGGTCAAACTGGGAAGAAAGGGCGAGGCTGGGAATCGAACCCAGAACCTCACGGTTGACTTGTTGGCAGGCAAACGTCTTAACCATCCTGCCACCTTCCTTCCTTCCTAAGGTGGTGGAGAAGGCCAGAAAGAAGGCAGACCCTGACAACGACATGGCCACCCGCTTGCCGCTTATTTTCGTTTCCATACACATTTTTTCCACAACTATTACTTTAATATATTTTCCTTCTCTTTCTATTTTCATCTCTTTTGCAGGCAGTAGTGGTAGGCCACAATGATATTTTTTCTTAGGGCTGCAACAGACACGTCTAAATAATGGAAAGTGTCTTGCTGTTCGGTACCACAGAGGATGATTAGGTTTCAATTATCACCAGGACATCTGAAGAGTGCTCAATCAGGAGCCGAAACTCGAGTCAGGCCAGGCCAAAGGCATGGTCCTTATTCAAATATTCCCCAAATGCTCCCTTCAAAGTTTTACCTTGTAGTGATTTTTTTCAAATCGTTGACAAAAATCCTCATTTATTATGAGAATGAAGCTGTAATTGGTTACCTGTACTTGAGAAAGAGAGAGAGAGAGATAGAGAGAGAGAGAGAGAGAGAGAGAGAGAGAGAGAGAGAGAGAGGAGAGAGAGAGAGAGAGACAGACAAACAAAGAGATAGACAAGGTATAAACTTTATTGTCTACTTACATAAATGGGGAAAAATGTATCTCGACTGCGCAACATGGGAAAACATTAAAATTACCTCTAAACACGTCGACAGTGCCAGAACATGGAATCAACTGCTACAGGTCTCTCTGCCTTATTTACTCCAGTCATTAACCCAAAGCATCCTTGACGCTTGAATTGCAGAGCTCAGCACCGGTCAGTCAGTCAGTCAGTCAGTAGCAGGCGGGTCAGAGGATGGGAGAGACACGGCAGAGAGTGCTGGTGACTCTGGCACTGGTGACAGGATGTCTGGGGATGGGCATTGCAGGCTCGGTGTACGCTTTCAACAGCTACATGAACGCCATCAAGAAAACCTTCAACTACACACAGTCCGAAAGTAAGTATGTATACAGTTAATGTATATACACACAGTCAGAAAGTATGTATAAAGTTGTTGCACTACACACAGTCAGAAAGTACGGATGAAGTTACTGTACTACACACAGAAAGTATGGATGAAGTTACTGTACTACACACAGTAAGAAAGTATTATGAAGTTATTGTACTACACACAGAAAGTACTATAAAGTTATTGTACTGCACATAGTAATAAAGTATGTATGAAGTTAATGTACTACACACAGAAAGTATGTATGTATAAAGTTATTGTACTCCACACAGAAAGTACGGATGAAGTTACTGTACTACACACAGTAAGAAAGTATTATGAAGTTATTGTACTACACACAGAAAGTATTATAAAATTATTGTACTACACACAGTAAGAAAGTATTATGAAGTTACTGTACTACACAGTAGGAAAGTCCCCAGGAGCAGACAATATACCAGCAGAGCTGCTCAAGCATGGTGGCGAAACAGTCATCACATATGTTACAGCTATCTGTCAGAAGATTTGGGAGACAAAACAGTGGCCAACAGAATGGACACAATCACTCATCATACCCCTGCCCAAGAAGGGGAATTTACGCCAATGCCAAAACTATAGAACAATCAGCCTCATCAGCCACGCCAGCAAGATCATGCTCAAAGTTATTTTGAATCGACTCAAGAAGGAGGCAGAAGAACACCTTGCAGAGGAACAAGCTGGGTTCAGGGCAGGCAGGAGCACAATCGAACAGATTTTTAACTGCCACATACTGATGGAAAAACATCTTCAACATCAGAGAGACCTGTTCCACAACTTCATCGACTTCAAGAAGGCTTTCGACAGAGTATGGCACGAAGGCCTGTGGCAGGTCCTCAGAATGTTTGGCATTGAAGAAGGACTAGTGCAAACCATTCAAGCACTATACAACACCGCAAGCAGTGCAGTCCTTCTGAACAATCAGGTTGGAGACTACTTCAAAACCACAGTTGGGGTTCGACAAGGATGCCTGTTATCTCCAGTCCTGTTTAATCTGTTCTTGGAAAACATTATGAGAGAGACCCTCCATGACTTCCACTCTACCATCTCCATTGGCGGCAGACCCCTCAACAACTTACGGTTTGCCGATGACATTGACCTCATGGGCGGAAGTAACACAGAGCTGCAAGATCTTATGACCAGACTTGAGAACAGAGCTGGAGCATATGGGATGGAGGTGAGCTCGGAGAAAAGTAAAGTACTTGTGAACAGCACGAGCAACGCCACTGCTAAAATTTACATGAACGGCCAACAACTGGAGGAGGTAGACGCTTTTAAATACCTTGGCGCTACACTCACAAAGGACGGGCGATCGACGACAGAAATCAAAGTCAGAATAGCCATGGCAACATCTTCCATGACAAAACTCACCACCATATGGAAAAGTAAAGAGATCAGTTTCCCAATCAAACTAAAGCTCTACAAAGCCCTAATTCAGACGATCCTGCTGTACGGAAGTGAAACCTGGACATTGACTGCTGAAACAGCAAAGCGAATCCAGTCATTCGAAACAAAATGCCATAGAAAACTACTGGGCATATCCTTGAGAGAACGAAAGACCATGAATTTGTCAAGAGTCAAATAACACGGCTGGCAGGTCCACAGGAACCCCTTCTCACCATCGTCAAGAAGAAAAAGCTGACATGGTTCGGCCACGTCACCCGCCACAACACTCTGCCCAAAACAGTACTGCAGGGAACACTCGAAGGTGGCAGAAAGAGGGGAAGACAGAACAAGTCATGGATGGACAACATCAGAGAATGGACCAGGATGAATGACTCGGCACTACTGCGCAGAGCCGAGGACCGAGATGGATGGAGGAGGCTTACCACGGCATCGTCTTTCGTGTCTCCCCCACGACCGCCAAGGTCACGGGTCTGATGATGATGATGATGATGTACTACACAGAAATTACTATAAAGTTATTGTACTGCACACAGTAATAAAGTATGTATGAAGTTAATGTACTACACACAGACAGTATGTATGTATGAAGTTATTGAACTACACAAAGTCAGAAAGTATTATGAAGTTATTGTACTACACACAGTCAGAAAGTATGTATGAAGTTATTGTACTAAACACAGAAAGTATTATGAAGTTATTGTACTACACACAGAAAGTATTATGAAGTTATTGTACTACACACAGTCAGAAAGTATTATGAAGTTATTGTACTACACACAGAAAGTATGTATGAAGTTATTGTAGTGTAGTGTTGTGCAATGCAGTGTACTGTACTGTACTAGACTAAACTTGTAATAACTGTAGAGTGTCGATATTTCTCTGAAATTTCTCCTATTGAAAATAACCTGTAGTATTCAAAATACTGATGCAGGTGGCCAATCGCTCTGAAGGTTTTAAATGAACCGAAAATTTCCTCTGCCAAACACGTGGGTGTTGTGCTTTTACTTGTCTGCATTTTCTAAATACTGGCGAAGGTTTATCCCATTGCACTAGGCCTGTGCTGTATACTCTGTGTGCAGTGGAGATCATGGCAGCCATGGTCAATTTCGGCATGTCTCTGGGACTCCCTGCCGGGTTTTTCTGTGAGCGACTAGGGGGCCGCGTGACGTCATTGGTGGCCATGTTCTTGTCAGGGGGTGGCTTCTTTCTGGCCTTCTCCACCACCTTCTCCATCCCCTTCTACAGCCAGGACAACATGGCGGGTCTGCAGGACCTGTACTTCTTTCTTGCAGGTAGGCTTCTGTCTTCTGTCTTCTCCTTCTTCTTCTTTCTTCTTCTGCTTCTTTTTCATTCTTCTTCTTCTTCTTCTTCTTCTTCTTCTTCTTCTTAATTCTTCGCAATTCTTCTTCTGCTTCTTCTTCTCCTTTGTCGTCGTCGTAGTAGTCGTCGAAAACTCTGATAGTAACTATTATTGTCAGTCATTTGGGCGAAAATCGGTTGCGCTGCCGTAAAGCACCTGACAAGACAGGCCCAGCACAACTGACTTCGGCGTGGCAGAGAATTCTTATCTGTAAGGTCTTTCTGGGGGGAAAAAGGCAGGAGGATGGACCAAGGAGGCAGAAACTAGACAAGAAGGAGGTGGCCGGAAGAAAAGAAACAAGGCAGAAACAAAGATAGAAAAGAGGCAACTCCAAGCACAGAATTTCCAGAAGGTGGGGATGCTTTTTATACAGACAGGCCCCCGGCATCCCCACGGGGGAGATTGCAGGTAGTGATGGTGGGTGTAGGTAGATCTTTTGGTGTTACCTGAGAAAATTCTATATATTTCATACATCATAAAGAGCAAAAAGCACGCATAAATGCACGCATGTATACGCATGTCGTGTCGAAAAGTGATGTTGACACACATAACATTGTTTCTTCTCCTTCATTTTTCTTTCTTATGTGTATGATACATGGAAATATCACTTACAAACATGGAGAGACAAGTGTCCAGGCATGTGTGGACATACGCATTCAAGCGCAGTCAGACGCGCATTTAAGCTTCTATGCATGCAGGCCTACAAGCACATGCCTGTGACAGTGTGTGTGTGCATGCATGTACAGAAGCGCTCACACGCATATTTCTGTCTTCCTTTCTGTCTTGTTTACCTTCTTCCTTGATATTGTTCTCTCTCTCTCTCTCTCTCTCTCTCTCCTCTCTCTCTCTCTCTCTCTCTCTCTCTCTCTCTCTCTCTCTCTCTCTCTCTTTTTGTTTTTACTTCAGTCGCTAATTCCTTCTTTCTTTCTTCTTTTTGTTCTTTATCTTCAAATTTCTTCCTTCTTTCGTTCTTTCTTTTTTTTCTTCTATTTTCTCTCTTGTGGGGGTGGGAAGGTGGTGGATTATTTCTATACATATTTTGCGTTGTTGTTTTTATCTAATTATTTAAATAAAATAATAATTCTTTATGATTAAGTCATTGTGTTTAAATGTTCATAAACATGTTTCCCGAAGCTTTCCTTCATTACATCATTATTGTAAACATTTTCTTCTTCTTCATTGAACGCTCAGATGCCAACTATTGTGTCTGTCCTATGAACGAAAATGCGTTGCGCTGCTGTTAAACGCCTGACAATTCAGGCCTAGCGCATTCCACTTCGACATGGGAGGGAATTGTTATCCTTTAAGTCTTTCTGGGGAAAAAATCAAGGAGAACGGACCAAGAAAGCAGAAAACAGACAAGAAGGAGGTGAAAGGAAGAAAAGGAACAAGGCAGAAACAAAAGAGAGGACTAGAACAAAAGGGAATTCCTAGCACAACATTTCCAGAAGATAGGGATGCTATTTATACTGACAAGCCCCCCCAACCCCTGCATTCCCAGGGGGGATGTTGTAAAGGCGTTAACGAACGTTACAGGCAATTGTCACCGTTGTGTTTTAGTTGTATCATGCTCTTTTTTTTATTCTTTGGGAAAAATGTGCAAAAAGAACAGAGAGAAAGAAGACATATATATATATATATATATATATATATATATATTTATATATATATATATATATATATATATATATATATATATATACATACATGCATACATCACACACACACGCACACACACACACACACACACACACCCACAGAGACATGATAGATAAGTAGGTAGATAAGGACGGGATAACCTAGTGGTTAGAATATTGCGCTCGCAATCTGACGACCCGGGTTCGATCCCCGTTCAAGAGGATATTTTCCCCTGGAGTTAACATCAGTGCAGACGCCACTCTCCCCAAAAGTCCTTCGGATGAGACTATAAACCGAGGCCCCGTGTCCGAACGCACGCAGTACATCTTGCGCTCACGTTAAATCCTGTTCTGCTTTTCGAAAGAGTATACCATTGTGTGCCGGTGGGAACAGATGACAGAATTTACAAAACCGCATACACACAGGGACTGGAAATAAACATGTACATAAGTGCTTATTCCACTATCCTTGATATAAAAGAATAAAATAAAATAATAAAAGAAGAATAAACATAGCGGGTCGCAAGTCATCCCCCTTAAAGCGGGGAGGGCCACCCTAAAGCTAGTACAACTCTTGAAGCCGCTGAGCCAGGCCCCCCGCAATCACCAGAGTCCTGCAAGAGCCTGAGCTCTTGTCTGGCACCCTTACTACACAAGGCTGATACTTCCCAGGCTTCGGCGGCATATTCACCTACATGGCGGCCATGATGACGACGGTGGTGAACTTCCCCCTAGCTCACCGGGGCAAGGTCGTGGGCATCCTGGTTGCCTGCTACGGCGGAGGCCCTGCCCTGATGGCTTTTCTGTACGGCGTGCTCTTCGTGCAAGGTCACGAGACGGACGCGCAGAACCAGGACCTCCGAGACTTCTATCTCACCACCGCCATCGCCTTCGTCGTCATCAACTTGCTGGGAGTTGTCTTCCTTAGAGTGTATGATGACCCGGATGTGGCTGCTGTGTCGGAGACTGCTAAGTAAGGAGGGGTGTGTGTGTGTGTGTGTGTGTGTGTGTGTGTGTGTGTGTGTGTGTGTGTGTGTGTG
Organism: Rapana venosa; assembly: GCA_028751875.1. Classification (NCBI taxonomy): domain Eukaryota; kingdom Metazoa; phylum Mollusca; class Gastropoda; order Neogastropoda; family Muricidae; genus Rapana; species Rapana venosa. The sequence continues at coordinate 10,134,496 of CM054152.1, forward strand.
TTGTGGTGGGTGTGGTTGTGGTGGGGTGTGGTTGTGGTGGTTTTGTTGTGTTCTCCTCCCTTCTCTTCTCTTCTTAATGATCATCCTCATTCAAAGGAAGAGCCGTATTTTAAAAAATGTATATTACTACTTAGATATGTTGCTCTCGAAATAAATGCCAATTGAACTTCCCTTCCCTTACCTTACCTTCCCGTCCCGTCCAGTCTTGTCTTGTCTTGTCTTGTCTCGTCTCGTCTTGTCTTGTTTTGTCTTCCCTTCCCTTCCCTACCCTTCCCTTCTCTTCTCTTCTCTTCTCTTCCCTTCCCTTCTCTTCCCTTCTCTTCTCTTCTCTTCCCTTCTCTTCCCTTCTCTTCTCTTCCCTTCTCTTCCCTTCTCTTCTCTTCTCTTCTCTTCTCTTCTCGTCTCCCCTCTGCTCTCCTCTTCTCTTCTCTTCTCTTTTCTTCTCTTCTCTTCTCCTCTCTTCTCTTCTCCTCTCTTCTCTCTTCCCTTGTCCCCTCGTGGGGATGCCAGGGGGCTCTTTCCTTCTAAACAGCATCCCCATCCTCTGAAATGTTTTAACCTGAAATTTCCCCTTTGTCCATCACTCTTTTTTTTTGTGCTGATCTCTTGCGGTATTTGTGTGGATTTTGCACAACTTTCTGAACAGCTTGCAATCTTTTATTCTTCAGTTCCCAAACCCCTCTGGTAGGAAACGAGCACAAACCGGCTACAACAGAGGAACATCAACTAAAAGACCAGCACCAACAACAGGAGGAGGAGGAGGTCAAAGTTCCTGACCTTGCTGACATCAACCCGGATGCAGGAGGGGAGGACATCACAGGCTGGAAGCTCTTCCGGAACTTGGATTTCCACTTCCTCCTCTGGCCGTTCATCTTCTGCGGCAGTCTGCAGTTGACTTTTCAGGTATACGGTAATGTGCCACATACACACTCCTCCCATCCTACCCCCACATTTACACACACATACACATTTTGCATACATTTTAAACATCTTGCACACACGTTAAAACCCGATCCGCTTTTCGGAAGAGTAGGCCATTTTGTGCCGGTAGGAACAATGACGACATTTACAAAACTGCGTACATACGGGGACTGGATGTAAAAAAAAATCACATGAGCGCTTATTCCATTATCTTCGAAATAAAAGAATAGGATAGAAATAAAAGAATAAAATAAAAAATAAATAAATTTAGAAAACGTACCCTCCTACCTACTCGCCCTTACCTCCTCCCACTCCCACTCCTACCTCCCGACCCGGGGGGAAAAAAGGTGGAGGGTGTTTTGTTTTGTTTCGTTGTTTACTGAGCACTTGCGAAATCTTAGGAACACTACACTGAATTTTTTTAAGCAATGTGTAGTAGGTAAATCAGGACTTTGCTTTCTCCCTTTTCTTCATTTTTTCAAGGATAACAAATTTAGCACTCATATACCTTTGTGGTTTTTGTTACATCCGTTCCACGAGTGCAATCGATTTTGTAAATGTTGTGATACCTTTTCCACCTGCATAAACGGCCTATTCAAGTCAAAGTCAAGTCAAGTCAAAAACACTTTAATCATCCCATGAAGGGCAATTACAATACTGACAGGCAGATTGATACTCATCAAATATATCAAAGACACAAAAGCTATATTTCATATTGGTTTTCAAATAAAATGTCACCACACACACACACACACACACACACACCACACACACGCGCGCATGCGCACAAACATCAATTGTGAACACAATTTTAAACCCATTGACTAGAAGACATAAAAACTTATTTTTACGCACGCATATACGCAGCACGTACACACGCACGTACGTGTGTGTGCGAATACGCCCACGCACACCATACACCAATATATGAATTCAATGTTTTAAGACAGTTGACTAGAACACAGACTTATTTCACACACCCACGCACCCACCCACCACACACACACACACACACACACACACAATTATGTATTGACTACACTCGTAACAATGACAATCAGGCAGATAATTCAGAGAAATGTAAGAACTAGGTAGTCAACATCATTGTGAATTCAGAAGTCGAATGCTTACTGGCACAAAAGAATTTCTTTTTCTGTTGGTTTTGCTGATGGGACACTGAAAACGGCGTTCCGAAGGCAACATTTGAAATTCTGGAAACAAAGCATGAGAAGGATCAGCCAAAATGGCTGTGGCTTTGCGTACAAGCTGCTGATTGCAGAACGACATGAGATCTCTTTGTTCTTTTCCAATTATTTTTGAGCAGATTCTTACAATTCTCTGCAGGCCATTCTTGTTTTTAACACTAAGGTTATTGTACCAACAAATGAAAGCAAAACTTAGAACACTCTCTATGTAAGACTTGTAAAACAAGGAAAGGATCTTTTTGTCTACAAAAAATGAGTTCAGTTTCCTCAGAAAATACAGACGTTGTTGTCCCTTTTTGACAATAGCGTCAGTGTTAACGTCCCAGTTTAACTTGTGGTCAAAAACAGTTCCCAGATACTTATAGTTCAAAACGTTTTCAACCTCTTGATTATGGATAATAATATTCTTAGGAGTATGCCCTGATCTTCTGAAGTCGATAGGCAGGTCTTTAGTTTTAGAAACATTTAGCTCCAGATAGGCCTCGTCACACCAGTGTACGAACTCGGTGAGGGCTGGACCATGGTCTAAGACTGATCCGGATAAGAGGGATAACAGAGCACTATCGTCTGCGAACTTTACCAGAAAGGAATTTCCATAGTTGCTTCTGCAATCATCTGTGTATAGAATGTACAGAAGTGGTGAGAGGACGCAACCCTGCGGAGAACCAGTGCAGGTAAATCTAACCGAAGAAGATATTTTGTTGGCCAAAACACGCTGTGGTCTGTTGGTTAAAAATTCAATCAGCCAACGAACAAGTTGATTGTCTACGTCAAATTTTGAAATTATTTTGTTAACCAGAACGTGAGGCTGCATTGTATTGAAATTCAATTGCAACAATTCTTCCGAAATGTAGAACATATTTAAACGTGTGTGCAAGATTATATGCATGCGTGTTCGCGCACAGGGGACCTGTTTATTGTCTCACCCGAATGACTTAAAAGGACACTTTAAAAATAATTGATGAGTGGCTGGTAGACTGCACAGAGGTTCTCAGGCAGTGTGTGGTACCTGGGTGAATCAGGAATGTTGTCTTCTACCTTAAAAAAAAAACTTGGAGGAGTTGTTGGGACAGTGCACTGATTGTCTTCAGGCAGTGTGACTGTGGGTAAGCTGGACCTGGCCGAGCCCATCTTTCTCCAGGAAAGAGGGTGCATGCTGGGTTATGTTGGTGTCATCCACGCCACTGGTCATAGGAGAGAAGAGAAAGAGATGAGCACATCCTCTACAAAGAAGTGGATCTCTTCTACAAAGAAGTGTACAAAAAAGCGGATCTCTTCTACAAAGAAAATTGGATCTCTTCTATAAAGAAAAGTGGATCTCTTCTACAAAGAAGTGGATTTTTCTACAAAGAAGGGGATCTCTTCTACAAAGATGTGGATCTCTTCTACAATGATGTGGATCTCTTCTACAAAGAAGTGGATCTCTTCTACAAAGAAGTGGATCTCTTCTACAAAGAAAAGTGGATATCTTCTACAAAGAAAAGTGGATATCTTCTACAAAGAAGGGGATCTCTTCCACAAAGATGTGGATCTCTTCTACAAAGAAGTGGATCTCTTCTACAAAGATGTGGATCTCTTCTACAAAGAAAAGTGGATATCTTCTACAAAGATGTGGATCTCTTCTACAAAGATGTGGATCTCTTCTACAAAGAAGGGGATCTCTTCTACAAAGAATTGGATCTCTTCTACAAAGATGTGGATCTCTTCTACAAAGAAAAGTGGATCTCTTCTACAAAGAAGTGGATCTCTTCTACAAAGATGTGGATCTCTTCTACAAAGAAAAGTGGATCTCTTCTACAAAGAAGGAGATCTCTTCTACAAAGATGTGGATCTCTTCTACAAAGATGTGGATCTCTTCTACAAAGATGTGGATCTCTTCTACAAAGAAGTGGATCTCTTCTACAAAGAAGGGGATCTCTTCTACAAAGAAGTCGATCTCTTCTACAAAGAAGGGGATCTCTTCTACAAAAGAAGTGTACAAGAAGTGGTTCTTTTCTTAAAAGAAATGGATCTTTTCTTAAAAGAAGTGGATCTCTTCTACAAAAGAAGCAGATCCATTCCACAAAAGAAGTAAATGAGTTTTAGTTTGTGCCACAAGTCTAACTTAAGTTTCCTCTTTGTGGGTTACATGTTTTGTCAGGGAAATGCATATGAACCAAATGGGGAGATATCACATTTTTCTTCAATTGTAACAACTGGAAAAGATATCGTATTTTTCGAAGTGTTTTTTTAAAGTAAATATCACAACTCTCCTCAATTCTAATAACATGGAGAGCATTTTTGTTTTAAAACCATTTTATCTTTGCTGGAAAAATATCACACAACTTTCTTCAAATCGATTAACCCGGGCAACACATCTTAATTTTTAATCTTTTTCTTGTTCTTTTGGCAGGCCAATATCACAACCTTCCTGAACTCCAACAACCTGGAGCAGTACAACACCTTACTGACCACTCTGTCCTTTGCCTCGCCCACTGTGGCCACGGTGGTCTTCGGCTTTGTGTCTGACCTCATTGTGTACCGTGTACCACGTGCTGCTATCATTCTTCTGACCACAGCTGTGCAGGTCAGTCCCAGGTCTTTTCCATTGTTGTTTTTGCTCTGTGTGTGTGTGTGTGTGTGTGTGTGTGTGTGTGTGTGTTTCGTTGTGTGTTGCTATACTGTTTGTGTATTTTTCTCACATGTTGTCATAATGGTAATAGTAGCTAATACGATTATTGATGTGTGTGTTTGTTACTTGACTTATAGACGGATTCAATATACACATAAGTCTGTGCGTTAACGCCTGAACGTGTGTAGCTGATGTGTGTACAGGGGGGTGTAGTGCAACAATTCCTGTACATTTAGCTGCTCAATCAACTGTGATTGATTGACTGATTGATTGATTGATAACCAAAATCAAGACTTTTTTTCCCTGTGTGTGCAGACGGCTGTTTTGATTCTGTGTATCTTCGAGGGAGACAACTTCCCCGTTTTTCTGATAGCGACCCTAGGGATCGGAGTCCCTAATGGCGCCACCTGGTCTCTGACACCCATCATGACGTCAGAATTCTTGGGCACACTCTACTTCGGCCGGAACTGGGGCACCATGATGATTGGCGTAGCCATTGGAGGACTTGGCCTGCAGAAGATGTTTGGGGCACTGTACGATTCTCAAATCACCATTCCTGGCTCGAAAGACTGCTATGGACTAGCCTGTTTCCAGTTGACTTTCGTGGTGATGGCCGTCCTTAGCTTCTGCTCCTGTATATTTTACCTAGGGCTTTGGAGCGAAGACTCAGGGTACGAAAGAGTCGCCGAGAGATGAAAGCCACTCAGAGCACTGATCACAAGCCCTGAGACTAGGTGGACATATATTACATATTTATATATTTATTTTATTTTTTTCCAGTTTCTCTTGCCTGTGTTTGCACTGTAAGTGTTTGCCAATGTTTGGGTTATTATCTAGCTAAGGCTGACCCCTTGGCTGGATACAGACCGTATGACCTCCCTTGCATCCTTTCAATAGGATCCCCTAACAAAAGGCACAATGGTTCCCTAGATGTTTCTTTTCTCCTTCTTATGGTTTTTTTGTGCAACATATTTTAAGAATATTTTCTTTCTCATTTTATTGCTTTTTTAAAAATTGAATCTTTGATAAATCATTTTCAAAATGATTGAGAAATTGTAAGTGGTTACTTGCACTTGTTTTCCTTCACTACTATTTCTTCAACCACATATATATATATATATATATATATATATATATATATATATATATATATATATATATCGGAGGCACCGTGGTCGAGTGGTTTAGGTGGTCAACTCGTGATCCAGAGGTCGCGGGTTCGATCCCCAGCTCGGCTCGGTGTTGTGCCCTTGGGAAAGACACTTTACTCCTATTTTCCTCACTCCACCCAGGTGTACAAGTGGGTACCAGCTCTGCTGGGGAAGTATCTGGCGACAGACTAGCGTCCTGTCACAGGGGTGGTGAAAAACCATCGCTTAACGCTACAGAAACCGGGATAAGCTCTGGCTCTATGGGCCTTCTGGCTCGAAATAAAGCTGGATAATCTACTTTTCTTTTGTCATCAAATGTCACATCATTTTCAAAAGGAGTACATACCATTACCAGTCTGACGGCAAGTGGCTGACCAGTCACAAACTTTTACTGATGAGTTTCTGGACCAATGTCTTGAGAGAAAGGGCATGTTTCTGTCTCAAAGGCTATGAGGTGGAATTCGGAATAATGTCCTGACTTTTCACAAATGTCATATTTTTAATGGATTTAGAATATTGTTTAGTCCTGTAACAAAACCTCACAACATTTAAAAAGGAATTGTAAAATAATGTTTGGAAACTTTAACACCTGTTTAATTACATCACAAGGTTTAAAGGGAAATTTTATTAAAAATCAAATTGTTGAAGCTTTGTTACAGACGTATCAAAACTGTTGGGTTTTTTAAAACCGTCTTCATAAATGCTCAGACCAATTACACACGTTTCACATATGTCAAATATCAAACAAGCCAATCTGCAAACACAGAGAAAAGTACTAGTATGCATTCCAAAATGAAGAAATATGTCCTGTTTACTGAAACTAGAAACGTACTTTATAAACTGAGACTAGATACATGGAATATCAAATATTCTAAAAATGTGACGTTGCTGTTCTTAATCCCGGTCAATCCACCATTTATAGTTTGATTGCCCAATCCTTATTGACTGTTTAAAAGGAGAGGAATAGATATTCATTTTAAAAAAAAAAGTGCCACTGATCAAGAAGTTTTATATGATTCTCAGCAATTCATAACATCAGTTGCTGGGGTTATATATTCTTCCCCAGTAAGACCTCTACTGTAATAGTTGTGAGTGTGTAAAACACACACACACACACACACACACACACACACACACATATATATATAATATATATATGAGAAGAGAGAGAGAGAGAGAGAGAGAGAGAGAGAGAGAAGAGGGGATGAAGTTGCAAGGTTCTGGGAAGGGGATGTTAGGATTCAGGCACTCAAAGGAATGATGATGAGGCTATGCAGGGGTGTTATGGTAACACCATTTATTGCTTCATCTACCCAACACTACACACACCTGAAACAAACATGAAATTCGGGTAAGTACGCCATCTGTAACTAACCAGGTACATGAAAGGCACACACAACAAAATAGCTATATCATGGTCTAGCTGAATGTGAGAAAACCAAATTCCTTTCATCACTCATACCAAGATACCAGGTTAATTCTAGGGAACCAATAGAGTATACAAGCGTAAATCAGACAACCGAAGACTACAAAATAACTAGGAAAACCATTTCCTCAATACTCACAACTGACATTATCCTAATAATGTCCACAGAACTTAGTCTATACTTAGATCTTTCACAACATTGGTCACTATCATATCCCATGGATATTGTAGCACAAGAGAGACAGACAGAGAGAAGCAGAGAGACGGGAAGGCAGAGATATAGCAGGCATGATCTAGAGTGTCACAAAATCACATACAAAACTAACAGCTTTTGACACAAAGGACTAGCCATTCACATAGTAACACCTACATGTCAGACTGCCTGCACTAGGGCAATTATCTCAAGGACCAAGCTAGTAGTTCACTGTTCACTGTTCCCGTAACCCGCCAGGGTCGTAGGGGCGCTGCATGGTGGACGAACGGTGGACCAGCTGGCTCCACTTAGCGCGGTCGTGGGCGAGTGCCTGGGTGACACTGAAGTCCTTCCCTGTCCAATCACGGATGTCGTCGGCCCACTTTCTCCTCTGTCTGCCCCGTCGTCTCTTCCCCTGGACTGTTCCTTGCAGGATGGTCTTTGCAAGTCCTTCTGAGCGTGTTACGTGCCCATACCATCTGAGTTTCCTCTTTTTCGCCGTGGTCAGTAGGTCTTCATAGTCCCGCACTTGTTGAGTGATCTTTCTGCGGACTTCATTGTTGGTGACATGGTCCTTGTATGAGATGCCAAGGAGCCTTCTGAGGAATCTCTTATCTACTGCTTGGATCCTCCTTTGTAGGTCTGCGTTCAGTGTCCATGCCTCACATGCGTAAAGCATGATTGAGGTGACTAGCGCGTTTAGTAACTTTACCTTGGTTCTGAGAGGGATGTTTCTGTCTCTCCATATGGTCTTCAGTCTTGCCATTGCTGCTGCTGTTTGTGCCGCTCTTGCTAGGATTTCGGTCTTCGATCCTTCCTCACTTATGATGGCTCCAAGGTACTTGAAATGGTCAACTGTCTCCAGTTCTTTTCCGCTGAGAGTGATCTTGGTGGTGATTGGCTGGGCACTGTTTGACATGAGCTTGGTTTTCTCGGCGCTGATTTCCATGCCGTATCGTGAGGATTTTTCGTCCAGTTGCTTCACTAGGTTGGCCAGTTCCTCTTCATTTCCTGCCAGACCGTCAATGTCATCGGCAAACCTGAGGTTGGTGATTGTTCGCCCTCCAATGCTGACTGTGCCTGTGTGGTTTTCCAAGGCGTCAGTCATGATGCGTTCGAGGAAAATGTTAAACAGTGTCGGCGACAGCAGACATCCCTGTCGGACCCCAACTGAGGTACGGAACCATTCCCCTACCGTGCCCTGTACGAGTACTGCACTGGTGGCCTTTGAGTAGAGTTCCTTAATGGTGTGAATCAGCTCCTGGCCCATGTCGAATTTGTTCATGGTGGCCCACAGAGCGTCATGCCATACTCTATCGAAGGCCTTCTTAAAATCAATGAAGACGTGGAAGATGTCTTGTTGATGCTGGCTGTATTTCTCACGCAGGACCCTCAGGTTGAATATCTGTTCAGTGGTGCTTCTATTTGGGCAGAAACCGGCCTGCTCTTCGGCGATGATCTCTTCTGCCTGTGGTTTCAGCCTGTTCAGGATCACTTTTAGCATGACTTTACTGGCATGACTTATGAGGTTGATTGTCCTGTAGTTTTGGCACTGCTGGAGATTTCCTTTCTTGGGGAGAGTGATGATGAGTGATTGAGTCCATGGTGTAGGCCACTCTCCGGTCTGCCAGATCTTGTTGCAGATACTTGTAAGGATGTCTGTCACTGCTTCTCCCCCGTGTTGGATCAGCTCTGCTGGGATGTTGTCGATTCCTGCTGATTTTCCTTTCTTCAGCGATCTAATTGCTACTTCTACTTCCTCGCGTAGAATTGGGAAGTTGTCTTTATTCGATGAGGCTTGGCTTGCAAGTACGCTGAGGTCGCCTAGTGTCTGATGATTGTAGAGTTCGGAACAGTATTCCGTCCATCTGCCAACGATTTCCTTCTTTTCTGTTAGGCAATTCCCTTTTTTGTCCTGGATGTTACTGACTCTTGCCTGTTTCTGTTTGGTGAGCTCTTTCACAATCTGGTATGCTCTTGTGCTATTATTCTCTGTCAGGCTCTCTTCGATTTCTGTACATTGTTTCTCTATCCATTCCTCCTTGGTCTTCCTCATGTCTCTCCTGATCTTCTTGTTTACTTCTCTGTACTCAACTGCTCCTGTAGACGAGGACATTCCCAGGTGCAGACATGGACAGCGATCATGACCTCGTGCTCCTGAACTTTAGAGTCCGATTGAAGAAGATCAATAAGACAAAGAACACCAGACTCAAGTTCAACCTGGACAGACTGAAGGACCCCACCATCGCCGAGTCCTTCCAAGCAACAATAGGAGGGAAATTCGCACCACTGCTGGCACTTGAAGAAGATGCCGAAACGATGACCATCAGTTTTAAGGCAGTGATGACTGAGACAGCAAGCATACTCCTTGGCAAACATCGCCGAAAAACACAACCATGGGTCACAGATGAAATTTTGAATATGTGTGACAAAAGACGAGACCTGAAGAAGAGCAAGAAGCTAGTAGTACTGTAGCACAAACTCTAGACTTTAACTCTTCAACTTTTTTAACATTCAACTCTTTGTCTCAATTCAAGTTGGCCTTAGCAGTCTATCCCGGTAGCGTTGTTACCAATCGAAATTTTACCAATGATTAATGGGATTTATAAACCATCTCAATGTAACCCACATTAAATATTGACAAGTTACTCATGAAAATCCACTTTTTAGTATGAAAATCCTATTATAGAATAAATCCAAGATCACACAATTAAATAGCAGAAGTCTCATGACTTTAATGAAATTTCATGTGTAAAGCAACTACATTCACTGTACCAGTCACAATATTCAATCAATAACTAAATTCAGCTAGTACACACAAATGAAATTCACTTATCAAATCAAATTTTACATTCATAAATATCTTTAACCAACAACTATCAAAAAGAGAAATTCTTGCTTACAGCTCAAGCAGGAGAACAAAACTTTTGTTTTCCTTCTAGGTCATTCTGTCAAGTTTCACCACACAACAGCCTGTCTAACTTCAAGAATGTAGCACCAGACAGGCAGCAAGAGAATGACTTTAAAACACCATGTACACCCTGTTATATTGGTTTACTTGCAGGAATTCTAATTCCACTGACCAATGAATATATTTGGAAACTGAGACTGGCCAATCTTGACCACACATCAAAATCAGCTGACAAACAAATTTATTCACAGGCTAAAATCAACAATGTTCTGACTAAAGACAAAATCTGCTAATTCACTAGAGGAAGTGGGGGGGGGGGGGAGCTAATAGAGAGAGGAAAGGGGGCAAGATGCTATTCAGCAAATAAGAGGCCCCACAAGATTGTTGAATAAGACCAGTTTTGGTGAGATCTAAGGTGTTTATCATCATCATCAATGGAATTTATATAGCGCTGTATCTTGCACAGACAAATCAAAGCACTTGCACTCAACTCATTCTTACAAAGTCATACAACCAATAGCAAGTAATGCTATCATATGACTGTTCCACTGGACACTCTACAACAATGCCTCAGGCCATGAGTAGAGGGGACTCCATTGTAGCTAAAAAGGGGCTGCTAAAGACAAAGGCTGAGCCACCAGCCCTGGGACTGTAGGCCTACAGTGAGAACACTTAGCTACACCATGGGGGCACAGAGTTGCCCAGTCTTCTAGCTCACAGAGATATGCTGGACACATAAGGTGAGAGAAGGTGTGACAGTAAACAGGCCTCAGGTCTCCCACCCTACAGAGACATTTGGACACCTAAGCTGAGAGAGTGACAATTCACACATGGATCGGTTGCCAATGCTCTGAATGAATAATAATAATAATAAATGAAATTTGTATAGCGCTATATCTTGCAAAGACAAATCAGAGCGCTTGCATTCGATATATTCTTACAGAGTCATGCAGCTAATAACTATCAAAAGGTTAAACAAAATTCAAATGTACACAAACACACACACACACACACACAGGTTGTAGGCTTTGGCAGGGTAATGGGATTTGGGCTGTTGAAGGCAGGGGCAGTTTTGAGATGAAAGAGGGGAAAAGTTAGGTTTGAAACAAATGTCTTGAGGCTGGATTTATATGTGTCATATGTAGGCCTCTGTCGAAGAGAGAGAGGAAGGTTGTTCCAGATGGATGGACCAGAAATAGAGAAAGAGCGACGACCAACGGTGGATTGGTTGAATCTAGGTATTCGTAACACAAGGTATCTGCAGCAGAGCGGAGGGAAGGAGTGTAACAGTGAAGACATTCACAGAGGTAGGAAGTGCTGTTTGGTGGAGACATTTGTAACAGAGGGTACTGATCTTATAGTTTATCTCTGTGGGACAGGCAACCAGTGGAGAGATCGCAAGAGAGGAGTAATGTGTCAGATTTTTTCTTTCTGAGGACTAGGCGAGCTGCAGAGTTTTGTATACGTTGAGGGAGTGGATAGATGTTGCTGGTAGACCAGCTAAAAGAGAATTGCAATAGTCCAGACGTGAGAGAATGAAGACGCAACAAGTTTTGGATGTTGCATCAGTGACAGGTACTTTCGAATTGCACTGATACCCGTAATTGATAGTAGCACGACTGGCAGGTCTGGGTGATGAATTTTTGCATAGAGAGTGTGTTGTTGATAACAACTCCTAGATACTTCACAGCAGTGGACAGAGGGACCGATGTATTGCCGAGTTCTATTTAAGTTGTTGTAATGGAAGAGAGTTTGTGTTTGGTCCCTACAAGCATGGCTTCGGTTTTATCTGCGTTTAACTGTAACTTGCTTTGTATCATCCAGTTTTGGATATCTTGAAAGCAGTAGGCCATCTTTGTCAAGAGAAAAGGCAGATTTTCAGGTGTAACACTACTTTGAATCTGAGAGTTATCTGCATAAAAGTGATTGTTATTTAATGACGGTTTATTTTATGTTTATAGTGGAGCAGTATAGAGAGTGAAAAGAACAGGGCCGAGAACTGATCCTGCGGGACACCACATTCCAGTTTGGCAGGTATTGACTGTTTCTTGTTTACTGCGATGTCTGGAATCGTCAGTGAGGTATGAACTGAACCAGGAGAGGGCTGTGCCAGTAACACCGAATGTTTTTTGAAAAACGGGGAGAAGAATTGAATGGTCAATAGTGTCGAAGGCTGCAGTTAAGTCGAGTAGATGAGAAGGGAGATTTTCCCCGAGTCCAGAAGCAAGTAGAAGTGTTTTTTAGGGTATGGACTAGGGTAGTTTCAGTGCTATGGGTTTACGCGATAGGCAGACTGAAACTCAGGAAGAAGACTGTTGGAGAGAAGGTGGTTATTGAGCTGTTTTAGAACTACTTTTTCAAGGACTTTAGAGATGAAAGGTAGGTTGGAAACAGGCTATAATTATTCTTCAGAATGTTTAGGGTCAATGTCATGCTTTTTGAGTAGAGGTGTAACTATTGCAGTTTTGAGAGATGATGGAACATTCCTGAAACAAGAGATGAGTCATATTTTCGTGATAGCGGGTATAAGTTGTGGTAGCACTGTACAAAAAGAGAAGCAGGTATGGGGTCGAGGTCGCATGATTTATAGTCATTTCTTTCAGAATTGTCGTAATTTCTTTCTCACTTGTTGGATGAAAGAAAAGGAGAGAGTACCGAGAATTGGGGATCAGGAACTGCAGGCTGGAAAGGAGTCTGATCCAATCTGGAACGGATTTTACGGATTTTGTCAGAAAAGAATGTAGAAAATATAGAAGGAAGTTCAGAGTGGTTGTGGATGGAAGGCAGAGGGCTTGCCTTCACAGATCCAAGAAGAGTAGATGTGAGGGAAAAGAGAGATTTCATAGACGTGGCATTAAGAACTTGAGAAGAGTAGTACTTTGTTTTTTCTGAAAGAATTAAAGATTTGACTTTGTTGATTTGTTTTCGGAAGAGCTGTTTGTTGATTTCCGTTTTTATTTTTCGCCACTGCCGCTCTAGCTGCCTGCGTTTGCGCTTTGCAACCAGGATATAGATGTTGGATACTAAAGTTAAGAAAATGGTTGCTAACACAGACCTCAACTGGTTTTTATTTAGAGAAAGTCTCAAGTGGATTAAAAGAATCCTCAAACCACAACCATGGCTATACAAACAGACAAGAAGTTCTTTGTCCAAACAGTACACTATAACATAGAGATTGACAAAGAAACCTAACTCTCTCTTTTGGAATTGCTGCACTCAGCAAATCATGAAGGCTGACAAGGCTGAACAGTTGTTTCTAAAAGAGGGGGAGGAAAGGGGAAGGAAAGGGTTGTAGTTCAAACATTATAGTGGGCAAAGGCACACTATAACACGCACACACACACACACACACACACACACACCACACACACAACACATATATATATATATATATAATATATATATAATATATATATATATATATATATATATATATAAAATATTTTTTATTTTTTAAACAAAACAAAACTGATGGCACAAATTAAGAACCAGTTACCCTGCAGGACTGAATGTGAGGGATCAGAAACAATGAGGACCTCCACTTCTCCACCTGCTGTGCTCCATACTAGCAAAACTAGGGGTGTGATACAGATAGGTGTAGGGGTGTGTGTGTGTGTGTGCATGTGTCAGTGTATGTGTATATGTGTGTGTGTGTTTAAAAACTGCACAAAAGAAAGAGAAGAGTTATAGAGACAATGACAACACGGGGTGCATGTGTTCGTACATGTATACCTGTGTGTGTATATATATATATATATATATATATATATATATATATATATATATATATATATATATATATATATATATATATATATATGTGTGGTGTCTGTCTGTCTGTCTGTCTGTGTGTGTCTGTGTGTGTCTGTGTTTGTGTGTGTGTCTGTACATGTAAGAAAATAGAAAAAGGAAGATGGAGGGTTGTTGTTATGGTTGCCTTTGTTGCAGGGTTGGGGGAGGGGGTGGGCAGGTAAAAGAGAAAGAGACCAACTGAGAGAGAGAGAGGGAGGTGGAGGGTGAGTGTGAGTGTGCTGTCACCCTCTAATGAAGTGATATATTAGACACCACCACCCCCACCCCCACTCCTTCCTACCTATCATATTCTAATGCATACAACACAAAACAAAGTCAAAATCAATATTTAAGAACCTTTATGAAACAATAATCCAATATTTCTTCAACATAAAAGACAACATCCACTCACACGCCACTACAAACTCCATCAATAAACATCAGCTTAAAATCCAATAATAAAATAAACACAACAATGTTCAAAATATTTTCATAACAACATCCCAAGTAAATACTTCAATATCAACATCAACACACAATAGCCAAGCCTATGCATAAATCCACACAGTCATATGATGTTCTAAAAATAGCATTTTGGTTGGATCCCCTGAAACACAGGCACCACCTAATACTGGTGCACCCGGGGATAGCATTTATATTTCTCAACCACGAGTGGGGAAAAACACACCAAAAACAAAAAATAATAAAGTGAATAAATAAATAAACAAATAATACTAAAAATATGTAAGGAGAAATTTCGGAAACCAAGGTCAGAACAATTACTCTAAGTTCTGGGTATAGAAGTGAAGGAAATACATTGATGGGCTTGAGATATATATATATATATATATATATATATATATATTATATATATATATATATATATATATATATATATATAATATATATATATATATATATATATATATATCAGACCTTATCCTATTTATGAATGCCCTGCACGAAATGAACAGAAAATCCCCAAATTAAATACAAATAAAATAATGTCACCAAGCTAGTGATGAAGCTATTCCAGACCAAGGCACACCGCCCCAAAATCTTTAGTATAACAAATATATATATATACAACCTCAGGAAGAATAAATTTCCAATAAATATATCCGATTGCATGCCCAAAAAATAAAACATAATCCTATCAACACACTTATGTTTAAAGCCTATGTAACCAAAGGGGACTGGATAGCTCAGTGGTCAGAGCACTCGCTTTACCCCAAGCTGAGGTTAAGTAGCTTCGAGCGTGGTTACCAAGTGGATGGGTGACCATTTGAGCGCCTTGCTTTCAGTACAGTTCACCCAGTTCACCCAGCTGTAAATGGGTACCTGTCTTCTTTAGGGTCAGGGAAGGTAAAGCAGCCAGGGAGAGGAGATGGGCGCCGCCCTCAATATGCCGGCCCCTAGAGAAGTGAGGTCTCTGACGCCTCGCTCCCCTACGACCACATAGGTTATGGGACACCTTTACCTTTTCTTTTAACCAAAGAAACCAAAGCACAATTAATTATAACAACACACACTGGCGGGGGCGAACTTCACTTACTTAAGGTATCAGGATTCTCTTCTCCCATATTTCACTCACTGTGATAACATCATCAGCACTGGATGTCCTTGAAACACTGCCTCACAATGGCATACCACAGAGTGTCAAAATCTGGACCACGATGCAGGTAAAAATGCCACAAATCCTCCAATATGTCCACTATCAGTCACAAAAGGCGTGGATCCAAATGAACACAGTGGGTTCACATAAAAAGCAGAAAAAAATAGTCACAGGTGAAGATAAAGTTTAACTGTCCTCTGGCACCATATCGTTGACAAACGGTGCACATCTTAATATCCATATATTATATATATATATATATATATATATATATATATATATATATATATATATATATATATATATATATATATATATATATGTATGTATATTTGTACGTATGTATGTATATTATGTAGATTTTTTTCCACACCACTATAAAGCAAGTAGGCCAACACAGAGATGTGCAACACATCTTCTGACAATGTCAAATCCAAACCAAGGTCCCAAAAGACCAATCTTGTACTGGTAGACTGCAGCTGGAAGTTAGAGCACCACGAGGTACCACAGCCCCTGTGTCCTGGTGAAGAGGAGGGTAGCCACAGGATGCACAACAACGCCCTGGCTTACAGCTCATACAGCGATGTCTGAAGAAGATCACCTCGGTGGTCACTTCCCAATCCAAACCAGGAGGGTACATACAAACAGGTCATGGCATCGAAAACAACACTCCAAGCAACTGCCACTCCATCCACAACAGGGTGAACTAATATCTGGTCACCCAAGACAAACCAATAACTCCACAGCCACAAAGAGAGACCAACACAGCTGTCAACTCAACCTACAAGTCGCGCAATGGAAACAACAGGGTAAGGTAGACTACATCAATCTAAACTGCACCTGAAGACTGAAAAGTCACCAGCAGGCAGGACATCAGGCAAACTGATCAACACTCTAAAGATTGCACTACCGCAAAGTCCAAGCTGTCGACTCCCTTCAAAAGAGGTAAACAACAATATCACCAAGGAACTAAAGTCGGCATTACTCATGAAGCGACCACTGGAAGGAACAAACCACAGCTGTCAAGTCCACCTACGAAGAACTGCTACAAAGAAAACAGCAATGACATAGATATCTATACTACAGAACTCGGCATCACCTGAGGACAATTATCAAAACAAACCACCAGAGATTGCACTAATGCACTACATGGGGATAGTGTCTAAACATGACACCTGTGATGCTGCTTATCCTGTGTGCACCTGTTGGCTTTTTGGGTTTTTTTGGTCATCCGTTCCTACTGGCACAAAATGTCCAACTCTTCCTCAAGGCAGAACCAGTTTTTCCAGTGAGGGCAAGATGCTCTTCGTGCATTAGCACACGGGGCCTCGGTTTATAGTCTCGTTGGAAGGACTTTTGTAGGGAGTGGTGTCAGAACTGATGTTAACTCCAGGGGAAAATGCCCTGAAACGGGCGCTTCGTGGGGGCTCGACCCAGGCCGTCAGATCACGAGCACATCGCTCTAACCACCAGGCTCTCTCTTCCCCACCCCCACCCCCTCCCTAAAGAACTGTTTTTATTTGCTGTATCTGGCCCAGGCCAAAATCTGTGTCAGTTACTGATGTCAGCTAATTGCCAAGGTCTACAATAAAATGTTGTTATGTTGAAAACTGGTGTGTTGAGATTGCTTTCAGCCATGACAAGCACTTAACATAACAACCTGCACTCTCTTTTAAAGGAGATAAAATCCTCTGAAGTAGGGGTATGGCTGCCTATGTGACGAGTTACTTAAAAAGTCATACACGCAAACTTCTCATTCAGTGTGCAGTTTCAATCTCACAGTGATTCCCAGGTGGGATGAGTGAGTCAGAGTGCTCATTTGGGTGACTCCCAGCCTATTAAGCTGGGGAACGCCCAAAAACAACAACAGCAACAACAACAACAACAAAAACAACAACATTTGCTGAATCCGTGGAACACTTTGGCTTCACTGGGCTAAAAGACATCAAATTACTCAACTTTCACCATACTTCCTACCCCTGTCTTTCCTTTCTGTGTCATTATTAGGTTTTTCGTTGAAAATCGAGCTCTGGTGAGGCCCACTTCTTGACTGTGTTGTTTGAGAAATTCGTTGGTCCTAAGCTGTTCCGCTTTTTGGAAGAGTAGGCGGTCATTGTGTGCCGGTGGGAACGGGTGACAAGATTTACAAAACCGTACAACACAGGGACTGGATGTATACATATTTTTAAAAAGCGCAATAGTGCTTATTCCATTATCTTCGAAATAAAATAATAAAAAGAAAAAGAAACATACTTTTTATTTTGACTTAGATCTCATAGCACAACATAATATCTTTGAGGGTGGGGGGTGGGAGCAAGCAAAATATGATAGATTACTGTTCATTAGTTCTCTAATTCGTCTGGTCTTATGACAAGGAAAATCGTTTATTTCATAGAAAGGCGTAATCTATAATATTGCCAAAATGCGAATTTGATTATTTTCAATGGGAAAGTAAGTTTCAGAGACTAGAACCAAATTGGCATGGGCTGACAAGTGTAAGTCAAATACACACACACACACACACACACACACACACACACACACAGGTTTCATTCCCGTTCAAGGGGATATCTTCCCTTGGAGTTAACATCAGTGCAGACTCCACTCTCCCAAAAGTCCTTCGGATGAGACTTTAAACTGAGGTCCCGTGTGCGAACGCACGCACATCTTGCGCACACGTTAAATCCTGTTCTGCTGTTCGTAAGAGAACGCCATTGTGTGCCGGTGGGAACAGATTACAGAATTTACAAAACCGCATACATACAGGGATTGGATGTAAAAAAGCACATGAGTGCTTATTCCATTATCCTTGATATAAAAGAACATAAAAAAGAACAATGTAAAACAGTTTTCAACTTCATGAGGGGTTCCCAGTGAAAAGAAAAACACAAACAAGTATTTTCTATGTAAGAGTTTTGTTAAGGAGAGAGAGAGAGAGCGTGTGTGTGTGTGTGTGTGTGTGTGTGTGAGAGAGAGAGAGAGAGAAGAGAGAGAGAGAGAGAGAGAGAGAGAGAGAGAGAGAGAGAGAGAGAGAGAGAGAGATGCAATTATGATTATTTATCATTGCCCATTAAACTAAATGCTCCATTTCGAAATGAGTGGCTTGTCACCTGGGCTTGTTCTGCGCTAGAGGCCAAATTATGCAGGAGGGAAGTAAGGTGTCGACTTTGAGATTTTGATTAAGACTGAAAATATAATAATAATAATAATAATAATAATAATAATAATAATAATAATAATAATAATAATAATAATAATAATAATAATAATAATAATAAAATGGAATTTGTATAGCGCTATATCTTGCAAAGACAAATCAGAGGGCTTGTGCACAGGATAACATTAATAACTTTTATAATCATGATATTAAGTTTCTTTCCATGCAAAAATCATATATGAAAGCACATACCCACCCCAGAAAACGGAAAACTCTGATCTAAAACAGCATGAAAACGCAACTTTTCTACAACCCTTCACCCCTCACAGTTAATGATAGACTGGTCGAGTGACATCCCTTTAAGGGTCTCAGCCTGACCTTTCAACTTTGTCATTCACATTTTGCGTGGCCTTAATTACTATCCAATGAAAAAAAACTTTAAAATAAGGAAGCATATTGTTATATTGTTTGTGTTGCTTGTAAATGACTAATTTGCATGTTTATACTTGTTCAAATTGCTACTAGAAATTAGTTTTTGTGGGACCTATTAATCGTTTGGGTATGAAGTTTAAGATAGTCAAAATGTCGAAAAATAGTTCTCCATGAACTATATACTCAGGCCTTTATTGTGAACAAACTCACATATGAACACACAATTTTGTAAACAAGCAGTTCTGTGCACATTTATTACATATGCAAACTTTCATGAAGGTTGAATGATGTTTGCTAAAGAAAAATTGTAAACTGAATATCACCTTTGTTTATGTTTCTCAAAATTGCCCTTGGTAGGGGTACCACATTCTAAACCTCATAACTCAAAGAGTAAAGGTCTGATTGTCATGGGAGTTGGACCAGTGGGAAGAGCAGAAAAAGTACATCTAGAAACTTGTAAAAAGTCAAACAAGGGTAGTTCACAAGAGACTCTTAATGCGCTGGAAGCTCATTGCATATTTTATATCATTGCACATTGTATATTATTGCACGTTATATATCATTGAATGTTATATATCACTGCACGTTATATATTATTGCGTGTTATATATCATTTCACATTGTATCTCATTGCACATTATTATATCCTTGCATGATATATATCATTGCACGTTATATAATTATCATTGCACATTGTTTATCATTGCACTTTATTTATAATTGCACTGTATTTATAAATGCACGTTATATGTCATTGCACATTATACATATATATTATTGCAAATTATATATCATTGCACATTACTTATCATTGCACATCATATATCATTGCACATTATATATCATTGCACATTATTTATAATTGTACGTTATTTATCATGGCACGTTATATATCATTGCACGTTATATATCATTTCACATTATTCATCATTGCACGTTATTTATCTTTGCATGTTACATATCATTGCACGTTATGTAGCATTGCACACAATATATCATTGCACATTATTTTTCATTGCACATTATTTTTCGTTGCACGTTATCTATGATTGCACTTTATATTTTCCTGAGCCCTCCACGCCACTACATTTCTCTGCTTCTGTCTGCCTGGCTGTCTGTCTGTCTGTCTGTCTGATTGTCTGTCTTGTCTGTCTGTCTCTGTTGTTCCTTCTGTGTCTGTCTGTCTGTCTGCTTGTGTGTGTGTGTGTGTCACTGTTGTTCCTTCCCTGTATGTCGTCTGTCTTCTGTGTCTGTGTCTGTATATGACTTAGTCTGTCTCTGTATGCCTCTCTCTCTGTATGTCTGTCTGTCTGTCTGTGTCTGTCTGTCAATCTGTCTCCCTCTTTCTCTCTGGGAACGGATGGCAAAATTTACAAAACTGCATATACACGGAGACTGGATGTAAAAAACCACATGAGTGCTTATTCTATTATCCTCGGAATAAAACAAAAAGAATAAAAAGAAAGAATAAAGGAATAAGATAATCTCTCTCTTTCTCTCTCAGCCTTGTATGCATGTGTGTGTGTCTGTCTGTCTGTTTGTCTTTCTGTCTCTCACTGATGCGCTCTCTCTCTCTCTCTCTCTCTCTCTCTCTCTTCTCTCTCTCTCTCTCTCTCAGGGGGACGGGATAGCTCGCAATCTGACAACCCGGGTTCGATTCCCGTTCAAGGGGATATTTTCCCCTGGAGTTAACATCAGTGCAGACTCCTCTCTCCCCAAAAGTCCTTTGGATGAGACTATAAACCGAGGCCCCGTGTGCGAACTCATGCAGAACATCTTGCGCACACGTTAAATCCTGTTCCGCTTTTCGTAAGAGTAGGCCATTGTGTGCCGGTGGGAACAGATGGCAATTTACAAAACCGCATACACACGGGGACTGGATGTAAAAAAGCACATAACTGCTTATTCCATTATCCTCGATATAAAAGAATTTGTTTTTATTTCTCTCTCTCTCTCTCTCTCTCTCTCTCTCTCTCTCTCTCTCTCTCTCTCTCTCTCTCTCCCCCCTCTCTCTGACCTTCTGTCCCCATTGTCAAAGGGCTTATAACCTAGAGCATCAAATGCAAATTGTAATGTCCAGTTTTTCACGTAATAGCTAGTTTTGTACAAGACATAAATTTTCAAAGCCAAAACACAAGCATCACTGACTCACTGACGCCCTGCTGAATGGCTTACAAAACTGCCATCGTTTTTTCATTGTCCTTTGTTCTCGCACTAATGGGGGCAAAATGACAGTCATAAAACTACAATATCTGTATTAATTTTGTTGCAGCTGTTAAGCCATGATGTTTAGAGTGATATATTCGTGATCTGCTGACCCGGGTTCGAATCTCGTTCAAGATGATTTTTTTTCCTCTGGAGTTAACATCAGTGCCGACTCCACTCTCCCCAAAAGTCCTTCGGATGAAACAATAAACCGAGGTCCTATGTGCGAACGCACGCAGAACATCTTGCGCACGCGTTAAAACCCGTTCCGCTTTTCGGAAGAGTAGGCTATTGTGTTTCGGTGGGAACGGATGACAAAATTTACAAAACTGCATACACACGGGAGCTAGATGTAAAAAAGCACTTGAGTGCTTATTCCATTATCCTAAGAATATAATAATAATAATAATAATAATAATAATAATAATAATAATAATAACAACAACAACAACAAAATAATAACAATATCAATAATAATAATAACAACAACAATAACAATAATAATAATAATAATAATGCTTTGAGATTCACCAATGTTGAGATTTTTGCGTATGGGACAGTTATTAGCCCCCATTAAGATAGCTGCATTCCGACTTCGGGGATGATTTCTAAAGGCGACACCAGTGTGCAGGCACTTACACTATTTTGTCATCCATTCTCACTTGCACGAAATAGCCTACTCTTCCGAAAAGCAGAACTGGTTTAACGTGTGCGCAAAACGTTCTGCGAGCGTTCACACAAGGGCACCACCTCGTGTTTATAGTCTCATCCCAAGAACTTTTGGGGGATTGGAGTTGGTGCTGATGTTAACTCCAGGGGAAAAAAATCCTCTTCAACAGGCGTCTGGAGTGCTTCCAACCCAGGTTCGAACCTCTGGCCCTTAATGGTGAGGGCAATGCTGTAACAGCTAGATTATTATGCCCCCTCTCTCTCCTTCATTTATGTGCTTTGGCCGCACACCGGTATTAAAAAAAATCACTCTTTTCCTTCTGTTCTTCTATGTGATTCTTATATTCATACCGCAGGTACTAAGGCATCCACAGAAATAAAAACCACTGTTTGTGAAAGACTAGCCTCTGACTCAAAACTCATGTGATTTTGAACAAATTTGGTAGGTTTGAAATTGTTTAATTTTTCAGCAAACAGTGTACCCCCTCAGTCCTTTGTCTGCTAGCTTCCTTACCGCAATATGCATGCGTGGGGTCAACGCTGTAGGAATGCAGGCAATCCTCATTTGATGATTATTTCTTTCTCGTGACCACCTGGTATTGCTCTATGTCCTCAATCCCAAAAACAAGTTAACAATACAGGCAATCCTCATTTGATGATTATTTCTTTCTCGTGACTACCTGGTATTGCTCTATGTCCTCAATCCCAAAAACAAGTTAACAATGCATTTTTTCAAACTTAAAAAAATCTGTGAAAATCACCAACATTTTCTTTTTGACTCACACTCTATAGAAGATACTACATGAATCCCAAATGAATCCCGGTGTGCAGCCTTTGTCACTTTTGATAACTTATGACCCCATCATTTCGTGGACTTTGACCCACTATGGTCTTTGTATGGCCACATTTCAGCTTGAAAAATTCAAACCTTGCTAGGGATTGCTCAGTTGGTTAGAGCGTTGGGCATTGTGCTCGTGATCTGGTATAGGGGTATAGGGGGACTGGATGTTAACAAAAAAGCATATGAGGGCTTATTCCATTATACACGAAATAAAAGAATAAATAAATCAATACACTCCACAGACAGGTACAAGAGCACACATACTGCACGCGCTGTGTGTTAGCTTACAGACACATGTGTACACGTATAAATGAACGCATAGACATGCACACATGCACTCACACAAGCATGCTCTTGCATCACATATGTCAGGCACACACACATGTGCATGCAGGTGGACAAAAAACACGAACAGTCTTAGGTTCAATTCCACCCCAACACACACACTCTCTCTCTCTCTCTCTCTCATTATATATATATATATATATATAATATGTGTGTGTGTGTGTGTGTGTGTGTGTGTGTGTGTGTTCAATTCCACTCCAACACACACACACACACTCTCTCGCTCTCTCTCTCTCTCTCTCTCTCTCTTCTCTCTCTCTCTCTTATATATATATATATATATATATATATATATATATATATATATATATATATAAATTATATTATATATATATCCGTAAGGGCGTGGACTGGATGTAAAGAAGCACATGGGTGCTTATTCATTATCCTCGAAATAAAAGAATTTGTCATTGTCATTGTCATGCTGGCAGACAGCACCAGAGCACTCCAGGGTGTACACACACACACACACACACACACACCACACACTACACACACACACTACACACACGCACAGAAGAGAGAGAGAGAGAGAGAGAGAGAGAGAGAGAGAGAGAGAGAGAGAGAGAGAGAGAGAGAGAGAGAGAGAGAGAGTGAGAGAGAGAGAGAGAGAGAGAGAGAGAGAGAGAGAGAGCAGATCGAAAGGCACAAGATGTGCCCAGTTTTCGATTCACTCCCTTTCCCTTTAACTATAAAGCTGTCAACACACAGACCATAACAACAACACATACAAACCATCACAACACCACAGCTGTGCAAAACCGGCACAGGCTTAAACTAGGCAAACAACAGTGCCCCCCTGCCACCAATACCTGCCACAACCGCTTCATTCTTTGCTACCTACATCATCAACTTCTAGTGCTGATCATCCCAGCACAAAGCAGTTGGAGAAGCCACACTTATTCTTCATTGGCTTCAACTAACGGCAGCACCCAAATCACCAAGCATCAAACAGTCGTAACAACTCTATCACTGTTTGCTGCTGGCGTTAGCCATCATTCTAGTTGACTGGTTAAACAGTGAATACTTAACTAGGATAAGCCAGCCATGCCGCAGACACAGTCTTCCCGTAGGGCCTAGCGAAACACGGAAGCTGGCTGGCTTTTCGTTTCAGATTTCCAGGGGATGACAGATCTATAAAAAAAAAAGAGTGTACGCTATCAAGAACTATCACATGGTGGGATGTCAAGTGCGATAGCAATCAGCTGACCAGTCTATCTTGTAGGGGCCAGTTGGCGAGATAGCTGGCGTTTGTGTTCCTCACTCCTTCAAAGTCAATGCTCTGTGAGTTGGAAGAGTGTACGTGAGTCGGATCTTTCTTTGTTGCTGTTGTTGTTGTTGCTTTTTTTTTCTCTCTCTAAAGAATGTAATTTTCTGTTCGTGGATTGTGCCACCCCACAGAAGTTATCATCGCAACTGGCTCAGCATAAAGCAATAAAGGTGAGAGCAAGGATATTGTTAGTATTATTGTTGTTGTTCTTCTTCTTCTTCTTTTCATTATTATTATTGTTGTTAATCTTATTATTATTATTGGTGGTGGTTGTGAAGGTGGTGATAGTACTGCTGCCATTATTACTATTGCTATTGCTGATGATGATGATGTTGCTGCTAATGATATTGCTGCTGCTGCTGTTGCTGCTGCTGCTGCTGATAATATTGTTGCTGACGATGCTACTTGTCTGATTGTAGTTTTGCATTAAGAGTATTTTGAGTGAAAATCGTGGTGAATTTATGATTCTGAAAACACCGTCTTTTTCGTTTTGTTTTTAGAGTTTGGGGATTTTGGAACATCTCCGAATATGTTTAAAGTCTAAGTTCATGTTTCAAAATGTACAAGCATGTGCACATCAAAATGCATGGCTCGAGCATGCCCGAGTGCAGGCTCGCGTGTACACATACATACATACATACATACATACATACATACATACATACATACATACATACATACATACATACATAATTCCCTCTCACACACACACGCACGCACACGCACGCACGCACACGCACGCACGCACGGACGCACATACACACACAAACACACACAGACTCTCTCTCTCTCACACACACACACACACACGCGCGCGCGATATATTAATGTCATATACCTTCCCATATTGTCCTCTCAGAGCACCTGTGACCAATATGTTCATGGTGTTCGCACATAATGGGTAATTTGGGATATGTGAAATACTACACCGTCAAGGTAGCCGCAATTCGGTGTCGGGGTTGATAAATATCTAAACACGACACCACTGTCCGTACGTTTTTATTAAAGTTTCGTCATCCGTTCCTGCTGGTACAATTGGCCTACTCTTCCGAAAGGCGGGGCAGGTTTTTAATGTGTGCGCAAGATGTTCTGCGTGCGTTTGTAAACGAGGCCTCGGGTTTATCGTCTCTCTGACTTACTGTGCTGACCTGACTCAAGAATTTCTCCTGGAGAGATGTTATTTTGCGACTTGAACTTTTGTTTTTGACTTGACTTGACTCTGAGTTGCTGTTCCGACCTGTCTCAAGAATTTCTCTTCGATAAATGTTTTTGACTTGACTTGACTCTGAGTTGCTGTTCCGACCTGACTCGGTAATATCTCCTAGATAGGTGTTATCGACTTGACTTGACTTGACTTGACTTTGACTTGCTGTGCTATCCTGACACAAGAATATCTCCTAAATAGATGGTATCGACTTGACTTGGATGAGCCATCGTGAGAGATCTCAACGGTGGTATTGCTTAACTGTCCCTTATGCCTTCAGGGAGAAACACTATTGAAGAAAGAAAAAAAATATATATACATATGAGACAGACAGACAGACAGGGAGAGAGAGACAGACAGCCAGACAGACAGACAGCCAGACAGGGATAGAGAGAGAGTATAAAAATGTGTTGTTCCTCGGCTAGAGCTCTGAGGTTCAGCAATGGTGACATTTTGCGTATGCAACCGTTTTTACTCACCATTAAACATTAAGACAGCCGCATTCTGACTTCGGGGATAGTATCTAAATACGACACCTGCAGGTGTGTTGTTTTTTCATAGTTTTGTCATCCGTTCCTACCACCACGAAATGGCCTGCTGTTCGGAAAGACATATAATGCAGATGCGGTGCCTGCGGTTAATATATATGAATATTTATGAATCTGTCCCCTTCCCCCCATCCCCCCTCTCCCACTAAATTCAGCTTCACCGCTGCATGTTCAGCTCTTTACGGGCAGATTCAACTTGTTCGCTGGCTGATTGAATTTTTAACTAAAACGGGCAGATTCAACTTGTTCGCTGGCTGATTGAATTTTTAACTAACAGACCACAGCGTGTTTTTGCCAATGAAATATCTTCCTCGGTTAGATTTACCTGTACGGGTTCTCCACAGGGTTGCATCCTCTCGCCACTTCTGTACATTCTATACACAGATGATTGCAGAAGCAGTTATGAAAATTCCTTTCTTGTGAAATTTGCCGATGACAGTGCTCTTTTGTCTCTCTTATCTGGATCTGTCAAGCCCTCACCGATTTCATCAGTTGGTGTGATGAGGCATATCTGGAGCTAAATGTTTCTAAAACTAAAGATCTTCCTATCGATTTCAGAAGACCGGGTCACACTTCTGAGCATATTATCATCCATAGTCAAGAGGTTGAAAACGTTTCGAAGTACAAGTATCTGGGAACTATTTTTGATTACAAATTACACTGGGATGCTAACACTGACGCTATTGTCAAAAAGGGACAACGTATGTATTTTCTAAGAAGCTGAACTCGTTTTTTGTTGACTAAAAGATTCTTTCTTTGTTCTACAAGTCACACATAGAGAGTGTTCTAAGTTTTG
>CM054152.1:10166787-10211787 GCA_028751875.1 Rapana venosa
CTGTCTCTTGTTGAATAAATATACTGTGTGCATTGATGATTTTGATTTATTTGGCATGATGTTGAAGGATAGTAGTTTGAAACCAGCAAGGTGCTTGTATACTGTTTTAGGTATTTTTGAGTCATATATTTCTTTTCTTTGGACCATAGAGCTCTATAGTATTATTATCTAGTCTTTGGTCAGGACATGGGCTGGATGAAAAGTATGTAAAGCTTATCTGTAACCCTCGAAAAAAGGACTCTCTCTCTCTCTCTCTCTCTCTCTCTTAGAAACCAGAGAACCACCCTTAGGGCATTTACACACCTTACACAATCACATGTTATTCCTCCAGTGCCTTTTGATCTCCCCTGTTTGGTCAAGTTATTTCAAATACAAGTTGTGCTGATCTGGTTTCCATGTCAACTTTTCTGGTCATGACACGAAATCCATGTCACGATGATAGTCTGGGCTGTTGTGAATTGTTTTTCTTGTCTTAGTTGAATATAGATGTGTTTGTACCCAGTCCCCTCCCCACTGGCCCCCTGTAAATGGGCTTGAAAGCTGACCACAATAAATCATTATTACTCTCTGTCTGTCTGTCTGTCTCTCTCTCTCTCTCTCTCTCTCTCTCTCTCTCTCTCTCTCTCTCTCTCTCTCTCTCTTCAAATAAGTCACAAGGATCCAAACAAAAAGGAAAATGTGCATACCATTGTAATCGACACATATCTTAACACCCCCAACATTTTTGTTTAAATTATAAAAGATGTATTTTATACACACAAAATAGGGATTAGTATTGTTTACAAAACATGAAGAGTTACTTTATTGAAGGCAGATTATGTGACATGTATGAGGAGATGGTTGAACTCAATTCAGTTTTCACCTTGTGTTCAATTAGTTGTTAGGGTTTTTTCTGTAAAATACTCTCTCTCTCTCTCTCTCTCTCTCTCTCTCTCTCTCTCTCTCTCTCTCTCTCTTTGACGAATTTTGACCAACACGAAACTGAAGGTATTATGATTATTATGATCAGCATGTAAACATGAAACATTTGGAAAGAATCCACTGTTCAGAGCAACAAATCTAAATAAGTAAGTGTGTGTGTGTGTGTGTGTGTGTGGAGAGAGAGATAAGTTGTGAGTTATAAAATGTTGTGGTTGTTAAGATATGTGTTGATTACAATGGTATGCGCATTTTCCTTTTTGTTTGGATCCTCGTGACACATACACACATGTTATCCAATGACAATAAATTGGTCAAAGCGTCAAAGCGTCAAATCCTCTCTCTCTCTCTCTCTCTCTCTCTCTCTCTCTCTCTCTCTCTCCACACACACACACACACACACACACACACACACACACACACACACTTACTTATTTAGATTTGTTGCTCTGAACAGTGGATTCTTTCCAAATGTTTCATGTTTACATGCTGATCATAATAATCATAATACCTTCAGTTTCGTGTCATAAAAACTGTTTACAGGTTTTAGGACAGAGACAGACATATCATAGACATTAATAGACAGACAAACAGACAGACAGACAGATAGGTAGATAGATAGATAGATAGATAGATAGATAGATAGATAGATAGATAGATATTTTCTATCTATCTATCTATATCAATATATATATATATGTATGTATATATATATATATATATATATTATATATATATATATATATATATATATATATATTATATATATCAAACACACCAACAGCGATAACCAACAGCATGATTATGATTAACTGCCCTACATAGATTGTTTCTGGGGAAAAACCAACAGATTCTACTTCCCTACACATGTTGATGACGTACTCTAATGATTTGGCTTTTTTGGAGGGGCGTAGTGGGGGGGGGGGGGGGGGCTTGTTGGTTGTTGTTTTTACTTTATGGAGATGACAGATTCTACCTCTGATTATCAAACTTTTTACACACACACTCGCATGTACGCGCACGCGCGCTCTGCGTGCGCACACACACACACACACACAAGTTCGCCACACACACACACACACACACATGTTATCCCGCACACACACACATACACACACGCGCGCATGCGCAAATACACACACAAACACACACATATACACACACACACACTCATACACACATATTCATACACACACACTAACACACACACACACACACACACACACACACACACACACACACTCACTCACTCATTCGCTGAGAGAGAGAGAGTCTGCATAAGATTTACACATTTTATCATATTTATTGGTGTACATACCCACGCAAAAGCGGGTGCACGCGCGTTCATGCACACACACACACACACACACACACACACACACACACACACACACAGGGAATATTTAAGTCGTACTTTAGTTATCTAACCACATGCATAAATTTCCTGCTTTTAGATAACACGTTTTGATAATAATTATTATCTCATTCAACATCTTCCATTAGTGCACAAGTACTGTGTTTGAGGACACACACGCTTGTGCAAATGTACTGAGCTGGTAGAAAGGTGTGCTACTTGGTGATATGTATCTATATCAACTTATCTTGTGTCCCTGCTGAAGCTCTGTGTTTCAGCACACACACACACACACAACAGAAATGAAATGATTGATAGTAACTATCAGGGGGCTAGTGCCCTCCCTCTCCTTCCCTTCTCTCTCTCACTCTCTCTCTCTCTCTCACTCTCTCTCTCTCTCACTCTCTCTCTCTCTCTCTCTCTCTCTCTCTCTCTCTCTCTCTCTCGTTTCTGATAAGTGTCTACAGGTTTGACTGATAAGTGAGGAATTTGTCACCAATGCATTGTGAGTCCAATTATCATATTCACCGCCCTGTTGTTTAAAGTGCTTTATAGCAATGCTATAAGGGCAATTACATCCCTTTGTCATTCTCTCTCTCAGATGTAGATATAGATATATATATATATATATATATATATGAGGGAGGTAGATGTTCAATTGTTGGTTATTAGTTTCATTAATTCATTGGTTGTTCAAGTTTGTTTGTTTTTTAGATAACAAAGAGTTTGTATTCATATTCACAGAGAGAGAGAGAGAGACTGACTCACACACACGTTGCACGCGCACGAGTACGCGTGCACACTTACACACACACACACGGACTCAGAGACACAGTGACAGACAGACAGACAGACAGAGACAGAGATCTAATATGTCCGGATAATGTCACTGGTCAGATCTTATGACTGGTGTCTTTGTTCTGCCTCATGAATATTGTAACCTAGATGTATACTGCTCTGAACACTGTGACAGGAGTTGTGTTTTTCTAGTCATTTTGCCTCTAAAGGACTGATCATGAAAGGAATATTTTGGATTGATACCATTTACCAGCTTGTGAGAGAATTCGTTTGTTCCTTTGTTCTCTGCCTGTCTCTGGCAGTGAAGGGGGTGGGGGTAGGTTTGGTTTGGGTTTTTTTGTTTGCTTGGTTGTTGTTGGATTTTTTTTGGGGGGGATAGTCTTTGTCTTTGCTTGTTTCAGTCTGTCTGTCTGTCTGTCTGTCTGTCTGTGTCTGTCTGTCTCGATAGATAGATAGATAGATAGATAGATAGATAGATATGTATATAGGTACACAAACAGATAGGCAGTCAAACAGAGCAATATACTCAAGTAGACAAGATACAAGATACAACCTTTATTGTCCACGTACATATGGAATAATGTCTCTCAACTGCACAACAGGACTGATAACATTCATTGTCGCTTAAAATGACAGATAGCTCCTCAAACATGTTGACAGTACAAGACCATCAAATGACCTCTGGCATTTCTCTCTGTCCCAGCCAGTTCAATCATTAACCCAAGCCGTCCTTGATACCTGAATTGCAGAGTTCAGCACCGGTCAGTAGCAGGCGGGTCAGAGGATGGGGGAGACACGGCAGAGAGTGCTGGTGACTCTGGCACTGGTGACAGGATGTCTGGGGATGGGCATTGCAGGCTCCATCTACTCCTTCAACAGCTACATGAACGCCATCAAGAAAACCTTCAACTACACACAGTCCGAAAGTAAGTATGTATACAGTTAACACAGCTGTCAGTTTCCCCTACTTTCGGCCGCACACCGGTATTAATTTGGAGGTCACGTAGTATCTTGTATAGAGTGCGAGTGGGAAAAAATGTTAGTGATTTTCACAGATTTTTTTAAGCATGAAAAAATGGACTGTGCACTTGTTTTGGGGATTGAGAACATAGAGCAATACCAGGTAGTCACGAGAAAGTTAGAAATAACCATCAAATGAGGTTTGCCTGTATTCCTACAGCGTTGACCCCGCGCGTGCATATTGCGGTAAGGAAGCTAGCAGACGACAAAGGACTGAGGGGGTACAGTGTTTGCTGAAAAATTGAAAAATTTCAAACCTACCAAATTCGTTCAAAATCACATGAGTTTTGAGTCAGAGGCTAGTCTTTCACAAAAAGTGGTTTTTATTTCTGTGGATGCTTTAGTACATGGGCTATGAATATGAGTCTTATAGAAAAACAAGGAAAAGAGTGATTTTTTTAATACCAGTGTGCAGCCTTCAGCTGCTCTTAGCTGCTATCCATTCCATCCCATCCCAGCCCAGCTGGGGCAAGCTGGTGTTATCTGAAGCAGGAACTGACAGACCACACTCGGGACTTAGTAAAGGGAAGGGGCGCTCTAACTTTAACACTCTTGACTGAGTCCTCTTCTTCGTGGAAAACTCAGACAGCAACTAATGTTGTCTGTCATAAGAGTGAAAATGCGTTGCGCTGCCATTAAGCGCCTGACAAGTCAGGCCCAGCAGATCCGACTTCGGCAAGGTCAGAGAAATTTCATTGTTTGAGGCTTTCTGGAGAAAACGCATGAGAATGGACCAAGAAGGTAGAAAATGAACAAGAAGGTGGTGATAAGAAGAAAAAGAGCAAAGCAGAAACATTGAGAGGGATAGAAAAGAGGGAACTCCTAGCACATAATTTCCAGAAGGTGAGGATGATATTTATACTGACAGGCCCGTGGCATCCCCACGGGGGATCTCGACTGAGTGATGTTAAGGTTTTCACCTGTGTTAAGGGAGGGATGGAAAGGGAGAAAAGGAGGGAGGGGGAGTGAAAGGATAATGGATGGATGGATGGATCAGTTACTCTTTTGAGTGTAGGTAAACAACCTCATAGTCATTATAATAGACAGGTGTAAGCAGAACAAACTAAAGAGTGCTGTCAGAGGATTTGTTTTGTTTTGTTTTGTCTCCCAATCCTCGGCTACAGGTTCGAGGCTCACCAGTGGTGAGATGTTGCTAATGCAACGGTATTCTGCCCGTCATGGAGGCCTTAAAACCACACCTGAGTGCATTCATTTTTTTAAGATTGGGATAAGATCATTCCTGCTGGCACAAAATAGCCTACTCTTCTGAAAGGCGGAACGGGTTTCAATGTGTGCGCTATTTATTTATGTATTCTTTTATATAGAGGATAATGGAATAAGCACTCATGTGCTTTTTTACATCCAGTCCCCGTGTGCACGCAGTTTTGTCAATTTTGCCATCTGTTTCCACCGGCACACAATGGCCTACTCTTCCGAAAAGCGGAACAGGATTTAACGTGTGCGTGAGATGTTCTGCATGCGTTCGAACACGGGGCCTCGGTTTATAGGCTCATCCGAAGGACTTTGACACTCAGTTCGATTTTTTGTCAAACTGGGAAGAAAGGGCGAGGCTGGGAATCGAAGCTGCCAGTATATGTTATACATATGTTTGCACACAGGAACTTGGTCTATAGTCTCATCAAAAGGACTTTCAGAGGAGTAGATTTGGTACTATGGTTAACTCCGGGGGGAAATCCTCTCAAACGGATACCTTAGTGGTGACTCAAACCCAGGCCATCAGATCACAAATGCAGTACTCTAACCACTAGGCTATCCTGCCTCCTAACCCCCCCTCCCCCTCCATTAAAATTTATTGGATAGTGTTGCCAGTCAGTAATTTAGGCATTTTCTAATATGTGGCAGTTGAAGTACTGAAAGGGTTCAATGAGAATTCTATCATCAGTGACTAAGACAATCTTCCTACTGGATATGTGGCAGTTGAAGTACTGAAAGGGTTAACCCTTTGGGTACCCAAGTACAACATATGGGGAAAAAAAGCTTTGGTTCTACAAAATTGTCATTTAACCCTTTCAGTACTCAAATGCAACACTTTTGAACATGAGGTGTGGGGTTTTTTGCCAATCATAGAATTCTTATTTAACTCTTTTAGTGCTTCAAGTTCCAACATTACTGAAAAAGGTTCTTTCGTTAAAAATTGGAGTTCCTATTCAATCCTGCCAGTAATTCAAATGTATATAATATTACGTGTATATATTATGTATAGGGAGGCACCGTGGTCGAGTGGTTTAGGCGGTCAACTCGTGATCCAGAGGTCGTGGGTTCGATCCCCGCTCGGCTCGGTGTTGTGTCCTTGGGAAAGACACTTTACTCCTATTTTCCTCACTCAACCCAGGTGTACAAGTGGGTACCAGCTCTGCTGGGGAAGTATCTGGCGACAGACTAGCGTCCTGTCACAGGGGTGGTGAAAAACCATCAGTTCGCTTAACGCTACAGAAACCGGGATAAGCTCTGGCTCTATGGGCCTTCTGGCTCGAAAGAACATACTTTATATTGTGTATATAATATTATAGATCTTTTTGTGTGCCCATGATATAATTCTTCTTAATCTTTTAAAGGTTAACCTTTTCAGTACTTCAAGTGTCAGATATCCAGTAGGAAGAATTCTTTCATCAGTGATGAGGCTTTTTTTCTACAGATACATTTGAAGCCCTGAAAGAGTTAAATGAAAAATTAGATCAATAGGCAATTGTTTGCATAGAGGGCATTTTAAGTACTAATTGGATTATCAATGAGAATGCTGCCATATCCGTCTCTGTGAATTTAGGTTCCACAACTACCTCCCTTAAGTGCATGATATTGTATTGTATTGTATTGTATTGTATTGTATTGTAGTGTGTGTGGTGTGCTGTGGTGTGATGTGGTGTGGTGTGCTGTGTGTGGTGTAGTGTAGTGTGGTGTGGGTGTGTGTGTAGTATAGTATGGTGTAGTGCAGTGTAGTATAGTGTAGTGTGGTGTGTAGTGTAGTATCGTGTAGTGTAGTGTGGTGTGGTGTGGTGTAGTATAGTATGGTGTAGTGTAGTATAGTGTAGTGCGGTGTGGTGTAGTGCAATGCATACTACTTTTAAGTCACGGCTGATTTCTCTTCGTGAAGTTGAAGCTGCTCTTCATAGGAAGAGAAGCTTGACACAAGAGCCAGCGCCACCCATTACTTTTCTTTTTCTTTCCTTGTCTGCAGCTGTGTTTGTTTCCCTACCACAGAGACTTTTCTCTCCACAGACTTGTGACAGGCACAGCTCTAGTTCTTGCTGTGGATTCTTATACGTGCGTTACACACGTGTTTGCACACCGGGACCTCAGCTTACCGTCTCATGCGAAAGACTAGCACCCAGACCACCACTCATGGTCGAGTGGGTGGGGGGGAAAGCTTCGGGAAAAACGGGGGGGGGAGCCACAGCTGTCAGTTTCCCCCTCTTCCAGCTGCTCTCAGCTGCTATCCATCCCAGCTCAGCTCAGCCCAGCTGGTGCTGATTACAGCAGGAACTGACCACACTTGGACTAGGTAAAAGGAAGGGGTGCACTAAATTAGCGTTCTTGACTGAGTGATGTTGGATTTGTGCTCTATGGGGGTCGAACCATCGCATTCTTGAAACCAGGACTTTTCGCTTTCTAGGCAGGTGCGTTACCTCTAGACCACCGATCCACTCCTATGTCGGAGATGTCCAGGTAAGAGCAGTGTGGTAGAGATATGTGTGATAAAGCAGTAAAGCTATTGTGTGCACAGGTATAAACAGGTATAAACAGGTATAAACTAACAAGTCGATGACCTGCCAAAGCTGGGGAAAATGTCTTTCCAAATGAATGAGTAAATTAATTCAATTTAAAAGAAAGAGCAGGAAAGATAACAAAAGAGGACACATACAATTATGATAACTATCGTTTTAGAGGTCGCCTTGAAGGTTTAGTGTGTGTGTGTATGTATGTATGTTGTAAGTATGTATGTGTCTATATATATATATTTATATAATAGATAAATAGATATATATATATATATATATATATATATATATATTATATATATATATATATATTATATATGTGTGTGTGTGTGTGTGTGTTTGTGTGTTACTTTTTCACAAACTCGTGCATCTTCTTGAATTAATGTGTTCACACACCACACACACACACACACACACACACACACACACACACACAACACTAACATACACACTCTAACTAGCACACACACACACTTCAACACACACACACACACACACACACACACACACACACACACACACACACACACACACACAACGGAACAGAGAGACGTATAGGTTGAGATAAAAAAAAAAAAAACGTAGCACAGTCATTATGCTGCTTCACGTTAAACACCCTGCGGATCAAAAACAACCGACTCCCGGTTGACAACCCCCACCCCTCTCCACCCCTCATCACCCCCCACCCCCGCCGCCCCCAGCCATCCTTAAGTGGCTAAGGAACGCGTGAAAAGAATAATCATAGCTGTATTAACGTTCTTCTCTTTCATTAATATGTTGTTCACAGCTACATGTGCTGCAGCGTATGAAGGAAATGAACGCTTTAGTTGCAGGCGATCAAAATCTCTTTGTTGGTTTTTAGCCCTTCAGGCGCATTAAATAACTCTCACACACACTAACACACACGCAACCCCGCACACGCACACACACACACACCGCACGCAACCCCGCACGCACACACACACACACGCAACCACGCACACACGCACACACACACATACACACACGTGCATGCACGCACACGCACCGCGCGCGCGCGCATACACACACACACACTCTCTCTCTCTCTCTCTCTCTCTCTCTCTCTCTCTCTCTCTCTCTCTCTCTCTCTCTCTCTCTCAACACACACACACACACACACACACACACACACACACACAGATAGCCTGGTGGTTAGAGTGATGTATTCCTGATCTGCTGACCCGGGTTCGATTCTCGT
Organism: Rapana venosa; assembly: GCA_028751875.1. Taxonomy (NCBI): domain Eukaryota; kingdom Metazoa; phylum Mollusca; class Gastropoda; order Neogastropoda; family Muricidae; genus Rapana; species Rapana venosa. The sequence continues at coordinate 10,175,834 of CM054152.1, forward strand.
TCAAGAAGATTTTTCCTCAGAAGTTAAAATCAGTGCCGACTCCACCCTCCCCAAAAGTCCGGATGAGACTAAAAACAGAGGTCCCGTGTGCAAACGCACACAGAACATCTTGCGCACAGGTTAAAACCCGTTTCGCTTTTCGGAAGAGTAGGCCATTGTGTGCCGGTGGGAACGGATGACAAAATTTACAAAACTGCATACACACGGGGGCTGGATGAAAAAAGCACATGAGTACTTATTACATTACCCTCAAAATAAAAGATTTTTTAAAAGTAAAATAAATACACACACACACACACACACACACACACACACACACACACACCGCCCGTATCTGGTTTCTAGAGTATGTATCCTAATAGTACAACAGAAAGTAAGACAGACCAGAACAGTACACGGGTGTGTGACCTTGAGGGTGAGGTCAAAAATTCATTTTTTTTATATTATATATATATATATATATATATATATATATATATATATATATATATATACTATTGTTATATATTATATATATTCCTTCAAAATTTTGCCAGGGACAACTCTTTTGTTGCCGTGGGTTCTTTTACGTGCCCTAAATGAGTATTGCACACGGGACTTCAGTTTACCGTCTCATCCGAAAGACTAGCACCCAGACCAACACTCATAAGTCTCTAGTGTATGGGGGAAATGTTTCGGGCACAAACGGGCATCGAACCACCACCACACTTCAAACTCGGACTTTTCGCTTTCTAGGCAGGTGCGTTAACTGTATAGACACCACCAATCTCTAGACCACTGATGAGAGAGAGAGAGAGAGAGAGAGAGAGAGAGAGAGAGAGAGAGAGAGAGAGAGAGAGAGAGAAAGAGAGAGAGACACACACACACACACACACACACACACACACACACCACAACCTTTCCGACAATCAAAATCACCTCATCTTTTCGTTCCTCTGTTAAACCTTCGAGATTTAACCAATGGGGAGATCTTAATGTACTCGACCGTTTTTAACCCTCCATTAAGGTAGCAGTGTTCCATCTTCGGGAAGGGTGTCTAAACACGAGACCTGTGTGTATGCGACAAATCTATCCAGGTCCCGTGTGTTATACATGATTATTTAGCACGCGGCAACAAGGGAGTTTTTCCTTGGCAAAATTCTGTTGGAAAAAATAGAAAGCCACTCTGATAAGGAAACAAATACAGTTGCAGACAGGAAAAGGAAAAAAAATAATGTGTGGCGCTGCTCTTTTGTAGACGCTTTCTCCCCGTGGAGAGCAGCCCGAATTTCACGCAGAGAAATCTGACGTGACTTTTAAGTGATGTACAGTACAATACAATAGAATACAATATGGTGGATCGGTGGTCTAGAGGTAACGCGCCTGTCTAGAAAGCGAAAAGTCCGGGTCGGAAGTGTGCGGTGATTCGTATCCCGTTTGGGTCCGAAACTTTTCCCCCATCCATTAGACCATGAGTGGTGGTCTGGGCGCTAGTCTTTCGGATGAGTCGATAAACCGAGGTCCTGTGTGTTACACATAATTATTCAGCGCACGTAAAAGAACCTACGGCAACAAGAGAGTTTACCCTGGCAAAATTCTTAGAAAAAATAGTCACTCTGATAGGGAAACAAATACAGTTGTAGACAACAACAAAAATTTAAAAAAATGGGTGGCGCTGCTCTTGTGTCGACGTGCTCTCCCCGGGGAGAGCAGCCCGACTTTCACGCAGAGAAATCTCGTGACTTAAAGTGGTATAAATAAAAATTTAAAAATAAACAAAAAAGCAATACATGCGGGCTTTTTTTCTAGTCTTGTCATCCGTTCCTACCAGCACGGCATGTCTTAACTCTTTCGAAAGGTGAAACGGGTTTTTAACATGTCTGTGCAAGGTGTTCTGCCTGTCGTTGGCGCTCGGGGCCTCGAGTTATAGTGGAAGGGCTTTTGAGGAAGTGGAGTCAGTATTGATGTTAGCGCTTCGATTTGTTTGCTTTTTACAAGATTCAGCGCTATACAAATTCCATATATTATTATTATTATTATCTCCAGGTTGCCCCCCCCCCCCCCCCCCCCCCCCCCCTCCGTCCCACCAAAAGGGCACCTCCATGGTGGCTGGATCCTGCTGGCTGTCAGATTGCAGGCGCAACGCTCTAACCACTAAACTATCCCTCCCCCCTTCAGTACATTGCTATTATCCCTGTGGGCCTATACAAAACACAAATGCTTCAGACCAGTTTCTGTCTTGACAAATAAACTGACGAGAAATGTTAAGCAGTAAAGGTAAAGGTGTCTCATAACCTTTACAGTCGTAGGGGAGCGAGGCGTCAGAGACCTCACTTCTCTAGGGCGTATTGAGGGCGGCGCCCATCTCCTCTCCCTCGCTGCTTTACCTTCCCTGACCCTAAAGAGGCAGGTACCCATTTACAGCTGGGTGAACTGGGGAACTGTACTGAAACCAAGGCGCGCAACGGTCACCCATCCAAGTGGTAACCACGCTGGATGCTGCTTAATCTTGGCTGGGGGAAAGCGAGTACTCCAGACCAGTGAGCGATCCCATCCCCCACGCGACATGTGCCATGTTTTATTCCATGTTTTTTTGCAATTGCAGGGCATGCACAGTGTGTCACCTGTTGCACACACACATACGCGCACTTAATTAGCTGTTTAATATGTGCCTGTCAGCAGTAAAACATTTACCACAGTGAAGCGAAGGCATGTAGAGACCTACATCAAGCTGTCTCCACGAAAGTAGATTAAGAACTAACTATTAATTTTACAGAGGGTTAATGATCCCGACATGAAAATTTATTAAATAGACACCAAAAAAGCAGAAACACAGAAGTTTAAACACACAAAAAAGGAAATAGAGTGTATCGGTGGCTTAACCGTAAATCGCCTTGTGTTATTTTTGTTTTTTTATTTTATTTACTTTTTATTTCGAGGATAATGGAATAAGCACTCGTGTGCTCTTTTTCATCCAGTCCCTGTGCGTATGCAGTTTTGTCAATTTTGTCGTCCATTCCAACTGCCACACAATGGCCTACTCTTCCGAAAAGCGGAACGAGTTTTAACGTGTGTGCAAGACGTTCTGCGTGCGTTCGCACACGGGACCTCGGTTTATAGTCTCTATCCGGAGGATTTTTGGGGAGAGTGGAGCTGGCACTGATGTTAACTCCACAGGAAAAATCCTCTTGAACGAGATTCGAACCCGGGTCAGCAGATCACGAGCGCTACGCAACTTGTTAAAAAAACAGAGGTTGTTGGTTTAATCCCCAGGTAAAAAAAAAAAAAGTCTTTTCCCTCTTCCATGGGACTTTGAATGATGGTTTCAGATGCCAGATTTTTCTGCTATGTTTTTCAATGATACAATAAAAGCCGAAATTTCCTGTGCAATCTATGTTTAGCACTCGTTAAAGAACCCAAGGCAGAAAGAAAGTTGTCCCTAGCAATATTGTGTGGATCGAAACCGGGATTATCATACATTCAGACCGGTGTTCTTTAGATAGGTGGGTGTGGCTGCTATGTGCTGACTCACTTTCTCGAGAGAACAGAGAAGTGTCATGCAGAGGAAGGAGTTTACCAGTGTGGTGTGTGTGTGTGTGTGTGTGTTGTGTGTGAGAGGGGGGGGGGGGGGGGTTCAGGGCAGTGCAATGTAGTGTCTTGTAGTGTGCTGTGTTTGTGGTGTGGTGTCGTGTCGTGTGATGTGGTGTGGTGTGGTATGTAGTGTAATGTAGTGTAGTGTAGTGTGGTGAGGTGTCGTGTCGTGTCGTGTAGTGTAGCGTAGTGTAGTGCAGTGTAGTGTAATGTAATGTAGCGTAGGTTAATGTAGGGTAACCTTGCACAGTGCAGTGCAGTGCAGCGCAGTGTAGTGTAGTGTAATGTTGTGTAATGTGGTGTAGTGTTGTGTAATGTGGTGTGGTGTAGTGGTGTGATGTGGTGTGGTGTGTATGTAGTGTAGTGTGGTGAGGTGTGGTGTGGTGTCGTGTAGTGTAGCGTAGTGTAGTGCAGTGTAGTTTAATGTAATGTAGCGTTGGTTAATGTAGGGTAACCTTGCACAGTGCAGTGCAGTGCAGCGCAGTGTAGTGTAGTGTAGTGTTGTGTAATGTGGTGTAGTGTTGTGTAATGTGGTGTGGTGTAGTGTAGTGTTGGTGTGGTGTGGTGTGGTGTGTGATGTGGTGTAGTGTTGTGGTGTGGTGTAGTGTAGTGTAGTGTTGTGCAATGCAGTGTAGTGTAGTGTAGTGCAATGCAGTGCAGCGTAGTGTTGTGCAATGCAGTGCTGTGTATTGTACTGTACTATACTGCACTGTACGGTACTGTAGTAGTTACAGACAGTGTCGGCAGTTCTCTGAAATTTCTTCAGCTGAAAATATCAAGTACATTCCTAAATGCTGATGAAGTGTTTATATATATATATATATATATATATATATATATATATATATATATATATATATATATATATTATATATATATATATATATACACCTCTTTAAGTCACGAGATTTCTCTGCGTGAAATTCGGACTGCTCTCCCCGGAGAGTTGGTTTTTTTCTCTCTTTTTTTTTGGGGGGGGGGGGGGGGTGGGGGGGGTGCAACTGTATTTGTTTCCCTATCAGAGTGGCTTTTTCTAAGAATTTTGCCAGGGACAACTCTCTCGTTGCAATGGGTTCTTGTACGTGCGCTGAATAATTTTGTGTAACACACGGGACCTCGGTTTAACGAGTCATCCGAAAGACTAGCACCCAGACCACCACTCATGGTCTAATGGATGGGGGGAAAGTTTCGGGCCCAAACGGGATACGAACCACCGCACACTTCCGACCCGGACTTTTCGCTTTAGACCACCGATATATACATATATGACTTTTCACTATACTCTCTGCGTGCAGTGGAGATCATGGCAGCCATGGGCAATTTCGGCATCTCACTGGGGTTTCCTGCCGGATTTCTCTGTGAGCGACTAGGGGGCCGCGTGACGTCATTGGTGGCCATGTTCTTGTCAGGGGGTGCCTTCTTTCTGGCCTTCTCCACCACCTTCTCCATCCCCTTCTACAGCCAGGACAACATGGCGGGTCTGCAGGACCTGTACTTCTTTCTTGCAGGTAGGCCTCTGCCTTCTGTCTTCTGTCTTCTGCCTTCTGTCTTCTTCTGCTTCTTCTTCTTCTTTCTTCTTCTTCTTCTGCTTTCTTCTTCTGCTTCTTCTTCTTCTTCTCCTTCTTCTTTTTCTTCTACTACTTTCTTCTTCTTCTTCTCCTTCTTCTTCTTCTGATGCTGCTGCTTCTTCGCAAATCTTCTCCTTCTCCTTCTTCGCATTCTTTGTAATTCTTCGCAATTCTTCTTCTTCACAATTCTTCTGCTTCTTCTTTTTTCCTTCCTCTATTTCATTCTTTTTCTTCTTCTTAATGCTTCTCCTCCTTTTTCTTCTTCTTCGCATTCTTTCCATTCTTCTTCTTCGCATTCTTCTTCGCACTCTTCTTCGCACTCTTTCCATTCTTCTTCTTCGCATTCTCTTCTTCTTCTTCGCATTCTTCTTCTTCTCCTCTCGCATTCTTCTTCGCACTCTTTCCATTCTTCTTCGCCTTCTTCTTCTTCTTCGCATTCTTCTTCTTCTTTTTCTTCTTCTTCTCATTCTTCTTCTTCTTCTTCTCCTTCTTCTTCTTCTCCTTCTTCTTATTCTTATTCTTTCCCTTCTTCTTCGCATTCTTCGCATTCTTCTTTTCCTTCATAACCCAGTAACACACTGACTGATTCTTCCCAGGTTTCGGCGCCATCTTTAGCTACATGGCGGCCATGATGACGACGGTGATGAACTTCTCCCTGGCTCACCGGGGCAAGGTCGTGGGCATCCTGGATGCCTGCTTCAGCGGAGGCCCTGCCCTGATGGCTTTTCTGTACGGCGTGCTCTTCGTGCAAGGTCATGAGAAGGACGCGCAGAACCAGGACCTCCGAGGCTTCTATCTCACCAGCGCCGTCGCCTTCGTCGTCATCAACTTGCTGGGAGTTGTCTTCCTTAGAGTGTATCGTGACCCGGATGTGGAGGTCTTGGAGACCGCTAAGTAAGATGCTTTTTGCTGGTGGGGTGGAGTGTGCTTTGTTCTCTTTTCTTCTCTCTTCTTCTCTCTGCTCTTCTCTTCTTTTCTTTCCTCCTCTCTTCTCTTTCCTCTCCTGTCTTCTCTTCCTTTCCTGTCTTCTCTTCTCCTCTCCTGTCTTCTCTTCTCCTTTCCTGTCTTCTCTTCTCCTCTCCTGTCTTCTCTTCTCCTCTCCTGTCTTCTCTTCTCCTCTCCTGTCTTCTCTTCCCCTTTTCCTGTCTTCTCTTCTCCTTTCCTGTCTTCTCTTCTCCTTTCCTGTCTTCTCTTCTCCTTTCCTGTCTTCTCTTCTCCTCTCTTCTTTTCTCTCTTCTCTTCTCTTCTCCTCTCTGTTTTCTTTCTCCTCTCTTCTTTTCTCTCTTCTCTTCCTCTCCTCTTCTCCTCTCTCTCTTCTCTTCTCTTCTCTTCTCTTGGGGGATGGGATAGCCTGGTGGTTAGAGTGATGCGCTCGTGATCTGCTGACCCGGGTTCAAATCTCGTTCAAGAGGATTTTTCCTCTGGAGTTAACATCAGTGCCGACTTCACTCCCCCCAAAAGCCTTCGGATGAGACTATAAACCGAGGTCCCGTGTGCGAACGCACGTATCACATTTTGCGCACATGTCAAAGCCGCTTTCAGAAGAGTAGGTCATTGTGTGCCGGTGGGAACGGATGACAAAATTTACAAAACTGCATACACACGGCCACTGGATGTAAAAAAACACATGAGTGCTTATTCCATTATCCTCGAAATAAAAGAACAAATAGATAAATGTATCTATCTATCTATCTGCCCCGTAGTCTGACGACCGTGGGGGCACCCTCAAAGACTCAACAACCAGTTCCCTCCATTCCTCTCTCTGTTCTGCCTTTCTCAGGGTTTTGTTGAGTTCTAGGCCTGTCCATTCGCTGATGTTATCCTCCCAGCTCTTCCTTGGTCTGCCTCTTCTTCTTCCTCCTTGGACAGAGCCTTGAAAAATTGTCTTTGCAAGTCCTTTGGATCTTGTGACATGCCCATACCATTTAAGTTTACGCTTTTTCACGATCGTTAGAAGGTTCTCATAGGGTCCAGTGGTTTGCTGGATTCTGTTATGCACGCTTTCGTTGCTTATGTGGTCTTTGTAGGAGATGCCAAGGAGTCTCCGAAAGCATCTCATCTCCACCGCCTGTACTCTTCTCTCCAAATCTGCAGTCAGGGTCCATGATTCACAGGCATACAGAAATATGGATATGACAAGGGAGCGCATTAGTCTGATCTTGGAGATAAGTGAGATATTTTTATCTCTCCAGATGGTGTTTAGTTTTGACAGTGCTGTTATAAATAAATAATAATAATAAATCATCTCTCCTGTCTTCTCTTCTCCTGTCTTCTCTTCTCCTTTCCTGTCTTCTTTCCTGTCTTCTCTCCTGTCCTGTTCACTCCCGTCCTGTCCTCCCTTCTCTTTTCTCTTCTCTTCTCTTCTCTTCTTCTTTTCTCTACTCTTCTCTTCTCCTCTTCTCTTCTCTTCTCTTCTTCTCTTCTCTTCTCTTCTCTTCTTCTCTTCTCTTCTCTTCTTCCCTTCTCTTCTCTTCTCTTCTTCTCTTCTCCTCTTCTCTTCTTCTTCTTCTCTTTCTTCTCCTCTTCTCTTCTCTTCTTCTCTTCTCTTCTTCTCTTCTCTTCTCTTATTCTCTTCTCTTTTCTTCTCCTCTTCTCTTCTCCTCTTCTCTTCTCTTCTCTTCTTCTCTTCTCTTCTTCTCTTCACTTCTCTTCTCTTCTTCTCTTCTCTTCACTTCTCTTCTTCTCTTCTCCTCTTCTCTTCTCTTATTCTCTTCTCTCTCTTCTCTTCTCTTGTCTTCTCTTCTTCGCTTCTCTTCTTCTTCTCTTCTCTTCTCTTATTCTCTTCTCTTCTCTTCTTCTCCTCTCTTTTCTTCTTCCCTTCTCTGATTCTCTTCTCTTCTCCTCTTCTCTTCTTCTCTTCTCTTCTTCTCTTCTTCTTTCTCTTCTCTTCTCTTCTTCTCTTCTCTTCTCTTCTACCTTTGTTTGGGATGCCAGGGATTCTTTCACTGTAGATAGCATCCCAATCTTCTGGGAAATTTGGGGCCATAAATTTCCCTTTATTCATCACTCAGCTTAGTATTTTATCTTTTTCTTGAGTATTTGTGTGTATTTTTCCACTACTTCCTTACCAACTTACAATTTTTTTTTTTAATTCTCCAGTTCGAAAACCCCACTGATAGCTAACGAGCACAAACCAGCTACAACAGAGGAACGTCCACTAAAACAGCAGCAGCAGCAACAACAACAGGAGGAGGCGGTCAAAGTTCCTAACCTTGTTGACATCAACCCGGATGTGGGTGGGGAGGACGTCACAGGCCGGAAGCTCTTCCTCAACTTCGATTTCCACTTCCTCCTCTGGCCGTTTATCTTCTGCGCAAGTTTGCAGTTGACTTTTCAGGTATAATGAAATATACCAGATGCAAAGTCCTCCCATCCTACCCTCCACATTACACACACACGATCCTTCCTACCTGCTCCCCCTCCCTCCCCCTTCCCCCCTCTAAAGGTGGTCAGGTTTGGGGGGGTTTTCCCCCTTTACTGACCACTAGTGGAGTGGCAGGGACACTGCACTGAATTTTTTTCAGCTATGCAGCGTGTGCCTTCAGGGCCTGGGCTTTATCCCAGTTCTTGATTAAACCATTGACGCTGGGGGCAACAGCAAAGCCAGAGGCTGTAACTATGATCAGTGGCTTTCTTTCCCACGCATGGAATTCCACTTTACAGCTTAAGTCTTTAGTGATTGACTCTGACTCTCTGACTAGGAGGCTCGACTTGCACACATCTTACGTGCTGCAGCCCTGGGGGCTAGTTGGCCTTTGGAGAACATCCCCAATGCTGACTATCCGTATGCCCTCTTGGCCGAGAGAGAGTGGAGCTGTGCTGTGAGCAAGGTACAGCCGCTATAATCAAATTTCTGCCCAGTTTCCGAAACAGCAGTTGCCTTCTCTGCAGTTTTTGGAGGCCATCGTTGAACACAAAGGACAAACATGAATGGAAAGTGTGTGGTGGGTGAATCAAGACTTTTTGTCTTTTACCTTCAAAACTTTGAGGAGTTGTTGGGACAGTGCACTGATTGTCTTCAGGCAGAGTGACTGCGTGTAAGCTGGACCTGGCGGTGCCCATCTTTTTTTCCAGGAAAGAGGGTGCATGCTGGGTTATGTTGGTGTCATCCACGCCACTGGTCATAGGAGAGAAGAGAAAGAGATGGGCACATCTTCCGCAAAGAATAGATCCCTTCCACAAAGAAGTGCATGAGCTTCAACTTATGCCCTACGTTCAACTGAAGTCCTCCACTCTTTGTTTGTTAGATGCTTTGTTGGGGACATGCAAACAAACAAAACGGGGAGATATCACAACATTCCGTAATTCTGACAACCTGGAGAACACAACCTTTTTTTAAAAACATTTTTCAAAATTAATTTTTTCTTGGCAGGCGAATATCACAACCTTCCTGAACTCCAACAACCTGGAGCAGTACAACACCCTGCTGACCACTCTGTCCTTTGCCTCTGGAACCGTAGCCAAGTTCATCTTCGGCTTTGTGTCTGACCTCATTGTGTACCGGGTACCACGTGCTGCTATCATTCTTCTGTCCACAGCTGTGCAGGTCAGTTATTACAGGTCTTCTCTGTTGTTGCGCTCTCTCTCTCTCTCTCTCTCTCCTCTCTTCTCTCTCTCTCTGTCGTGTGTGTGTGTGTGTTTTTTTGTGTGTGTGTGTGTGTGTGTGTGTGTGTGTGTGTGTGCCTTTTGTAGTGAGTTTGCTTTTCTGTTAGTGTAATTTGTTTTCTTTTTTTCTCACGTGTTGTCATAATGATAATAGAAGCTAATGTGGTTATTGATGTGTTTTTATTTTTATTTATTTATTTATTCTTTAATATCGAGGATAATGGAATAAGTACTCATGTGCTTTTTTACAACCAGTCCCCGTGTGTATACGGTTTTGTAAATTCTGTCATCTGTTCCTACCGGCACACAATGGCCTACTCTTACGAAAAGCGGAACAGGATTTAACGTGTGCGCAAGATTGTGTGTGTGTGTGTGTGTGTGTGTGTGTGTGTGTGTGCGTGCCCGCGCGCGCGTGTCTGTTTGTGTATGTCAGCGTGTCTGCGTGACTTAATTGTGGATGGGCTTACTGTCTGACTGTACACATCAGTCTGTGCGTTAACGCGTGCTCGTGCGTAGCGGGGCAACAATTTTCGTACACTTAGCTGCTCGATCAATTGATTGATTGATTGATTGATTGATTGATTGATTGATTGATACCCAACATCTAGACTTTTTTTTTTGGTTTTCTGTCTGCAGACGGCTGTTTTGATTCTCTGTATCTTCAAGGGAGACAACTTCCCCGTTTTACTGGTAGGGACCCTAGGGATCGGCATCCCTAATGGCGCCACCTGGTGTCTGACACCCGTCATGGCGTCAGAATTCTTCGGCACGCGCTACTTCGGTCGGAACTGGGGCACCATGATGATTGGCGTAGCCTTTGTGGGACTTGGCCTGCAGAAGATGTTTGGGGCGCTGTACGATTCTCAAATCACCGTTCCTGGCTCGAAAGACTGCTATGGCCTGGACTGTTTCCAGTGGACATTTGCTGTGCTGGCTGGCCTTAGCTTCTGCTCCTGTATATTTTACCTAGGGCTGCTGGAGCGAAGGCTGAGGGTACGAAAGAGTCGCCGAGAGATGAAAGCCATTCAGAGCACTGATCACAAGCCCTGAGACTGGTACATGTGTATATATATATATATATCAATGCGTTGTGATGTTGGAAGAGAAGTTCAAATCAAATGCTCAATCATCTTTTCTTTTGTCTTTCGTCACCAAATGTCACATCATTTTCAAAAGGAGTACAGACCATGTACCAGTCTGAAGGCCAGTGGCTGACCAGTCACAAACTTTTACTGATGCGTTTCTGGACCAATGTCTTGAGAGAAAGGGCATGTTTCTGTCTCAAAGGCTATGAGGTGGAATTCGGAATAATGTCTTGAAACTTCTTGACTTGTCACAAATGTCATAGCTTTTTTGTTGTTCTTTAATGAATTTAGAATATTGTTTAAAAATTTTTTTAAGACTTGTTAAAAATCTCACCAACATTAATTTTTTTAAAAAAGGAAAATTGAAGTAATGTTTAAAAATTTTTAAAAAATTCACGCATCACGAGGTTGAAGAGAAATTCGATAAATATAAAACGTAAAGGGTTTCTTAAACTTATCCAATGAAAAAAAAGTCTTAAAAAATGTTCAGCCGTTTTAATCCTTGAAAAGCTTCTAAAAATGTTCAAAAGTTGTAAGACTTTTTGCAAACTCACCAAGTTTTAAAAGGTTTCAAAAAAAGTTTTTAAAGCCTGTACATTTTTTGTACAGTTTTCCCTAAAATGTATAGACTAAATATTTCTGGCTGTGTGCCCTAATAGTTTTATTTGTGTTATATTTCTGGCACCAACATATAACTTTCGAAAAAGAAAAAAAATCACATCGTTTTTATAAATTACTGTTCAATTCTTTTTTGACTTATTACGAGACAATTCCCTTTTTTTTTATAAAAAAAAAACTAATAATAAACCCTAATGTACCACATTCCAAAATGTAATTTGATGATTTTTAGGGAAAGCAACATTAAGGTCCATCACCAAACTGGTGTGGCCGACAAAGGGGGAAATCAAACCCCATCCCAGTGTGAAGAAATTTCTGCTCCATGACGGATTTCTGGTGACAAAAAATTGCAAAGAGTGTGAAATGTGTGTGTGGTGTGTGTGTGTGTGTGTGTGTGTGTGTGTGTGTGTGTGTGTGTGTGTGTGTGTGTGTGAGAGAGAATATGCAATCATGATTTTCTTTTTATTCTATATTATGTAATCTTGATAACTGTTTGTCTCACATTCTTGATTTTTGGAAATGCTATATTTTTGTCATACTACAGAATATGTATGTAGGTGAATGTATGTGTATGTGCGTGTGCACAGGCGCATGCGCCTGTGTGAGCGCAAGCCCGCGCATGTGCGTAGGCATGTTTATATATGTATGGAAGCGTTTTCTATATCGTGTATGCTTGACAACACGAACGTAACTGACACAAATTGTTTGTTTGTTTGTTTGCATGACAGAATGAATGAAATAATCCATGCTCAAATCAGCCAGTTTATTCCATCCGTTCCCCTGCAGGGATGGTGGGGGCCTGTCAGTATACACAGCACCCCCATCTTCTGCAAATTCTGTCCTAGCCATTCCCTTTTTTTTTCTATCCCTCTTTTTGTTTCTGCCTTGTTTTCTTTCTGTCTCTCCCTTCTTGTCTCTTTTCTGCCTCCTTTTTTTATTTTTTTTATTTAGTTCTTTTCTTTCAAGGGTAATGGAATAAGCACTGATGTACTTTTTTACATCCAGTCCCCATATGTTCGTAGTTTTGTCAATTTTGTCATCCATTTCTACTGGCACACAATGACCTACTCTTCCTAAAGGTGGAACGGGTTTTAACGTGTCCGCAAGATGTTCTGCGTCCGTTTGCATACGGGACCTCGGTTTATAGTCTTATCCAAAGGACTTGGTCCACACTCCTGCCTTTTCACCCCAAAGACTTAAAATCTAACAATTCTCTCCCCATGCCGAAGTGGATGCGCTAGGTCTGACTTGTCAGACGCTTAATTAACAGCCGTTAGACGCTACAAGGGCTCAGATTTAACATCATGTCTGCAAGATACCTTATGCATGTGTTCACAAATGGACCAGGCAAAAGAGCCATTTCCCTCACCAATTCATTTGTCATGTCTCGGTCATAGTTCTGCAGAGTAGGTGTAAATAAATTCTTCCTCCTCTTCTTCTGCGTCCTTCTTTAATGGACGGCATGTGCAGTGCCTGGTCATCTCGTGTGCTTGTAACTCTGATGGAGGTCTGCCTGCTGGCCTCAGCTGATGCAGTCTGACTTCAGGGCATCCCATTCAATAAAAAAGTATATGAAAAATACCATAAAATATTTGTTAGATTTGCTATATAAAAAAGGCAAGAGAATGGGCTGGGAAGGCAGACAATACGCACAAAGAGAAAGAGAGACAGACAGACAACACACACACACACACACACAGATAGAAAAAAAGACAGAAACAGAATGATAGGGGAAATTTCTAGCACAGAATTTTCAGAACGTTGGGGGTGCTGTTAATGCTGAAAGAGCACCTGGGAATAATTTGCTATATTGCTCACCTCTCATCACTTGACAGACACAAGCATAGCTCCTTATTTTCAAGTAACCCCATCTTTATTGGACCCTCACAGAAAATCATAATTAAAACTTACTACCAGTAAGAAGAAGACACAATGACATCACAAGCACAGCATGCTATTTTCAAATAACCCCATTTTTTATGGACCCTCACAGAAAACCATAATTAAAACTTATTACCAGTGAGAAGAAGACTCAATGAAATCACAAGCACAGCTTCACTGAGCACCATGTCAGGGACTGAACACCAGACAGATCAAAACAATAACAGTGTGATGCAACTATTTTCAAAGGAATGGTATAGCTCTGGTTAAATATGCACACATAACCAACGTTCACACACTTTCAATGATAACAAACACAGTCACATAAGTGTACTTCTGTACAATCAACAACAACAACAAACATATATACATTGACAGAATGGGCATATATTGACAGCAAAACTGTTCATATCTTAAAGATCTTCAAACCACCACCACCACCACCACCACCCCCAACCTTAAAAAAACAAACTGCAAAGCCAAATTTTTACTAAAGAACACTCCCCCCAAAAGTCTTAAACATGACTGTATTTCATTTGTTGGAAAAGTGGACTAACTCTCAACACTTTTGGATTTTTCACTTCTTTTTTTTGGCAATAACTATGTAACAATACCAAAACATTTTTTATAAACTGAAGACCAAAAATCATTTGTAATAAGTATCCCTGAGGTCAGAATGTAGCTACCTAATAAAATAGTGGACAGAAAACCCCAAAAATCTCATATGCAAACATCTCACCATTAGTGAACCCCAAGGCTCTAGCTGAGGAACAGAATTTTTAAAAAATTAAAAAATTTAACTAATACGTCAATGTGTCTGCAAATGAGAATGTAATAACTATACAGTAATTTTCTAAATACTTGTGAAACATATTTTCAAAAAAATACTCATCAATCACTGGCAAACAGATAATCACGGAAAAGATTTGACAGAAATGAACCACATTTTAGTCAATCAGGTAGCAGATTACACTACTAGCGGACCTTATCACACATTTGAATAAAGTCTGAAGCAACATCTCATGCAATGAAAACAATGGAAACAATAAAAGCAACAGAAACAATACCTTGTAAGTGAGAATTGTTCATAAAAATACATACCTTTTTCTGATGGCGTGCACAGTATGCTTGTCACAGATTCTGAGTATTGCCTAAATTGTCCCAAATGTAACGTACTCTTCCACATTTCCTTGTGACATTCTTCAAAATGAGATGAATAAAATCATACGTCTGTTAGTTTTCCTAACTATCAAGCACACTTCCACCCTCATGTTTGGCGATCTTCAAAATGAGATATGTATGACGTCTGTTGATATGTCCTTTTGTTCGACACTCTTTAAGATGAGACATACACAATGATACCTTTCTTAATTATCAGGTATGTCTCCACACTTTGGTTTTCATATTGTTCAAAGTGTATGCTAAGTCTGTTAGTTTGTCATTCTTTCTTGCTTTCTTCAAGATGAGAGGTATCAGATACCTGTCAGTATTCCCTTCTGTTTGACACTCTTCAAACTGACAAATACATGACGTCTGTCTGTCAGTTTGTCATGGTCATCAGTCATGTACATCTCCTTCCTTCCTTCCTGTCATTGGTCAGTGCAGCACCAATAGCAGTGTCAGGATCTGGAAGGGGCGGAGCTGCAGTCCTACAGAAGCCACGCCCTTCTCCTGATTGACAGGCAATTCCCCATCCTTCACAGCCTCCTCCAAGCAGTTGACCCTGAAAAAAAATCCAGCATTCAGTTTGACCTTTGAAAACAAGACAAATTATTCAAAAATGTAACAGTGTCTTGTCTCCCTTTAAAAGTACAGATGACAGACACTATAGCCAAGTGATTAAGACCGCTTGACTTCAATCCCATTTTGGCAGTGTATGCGCAAAAAGAGAATTTAAGGCACTGTCAGGTCTGCACCTGAAGTTGACCTGGAAGGTCATAAAAATCCCCAACCTCAATTCACCAGACGCCGCCAAGATTTGAACCCATGTACACGTTATGATACAGGATCTATCATCAAAGAAGGACTGAATAAAGACAATGACAACAGACAGACAGACATGTGCCAGACATCAGGAAGCTCCATATCCTATCCTCTGCTTAAACACACACACACACAGAAAAGAGAGAGAGAGAGAGAGAGAGAGAGAGAGAGAGAGAGAGAGAGAAAGAGAGAGAGAGAGAGAGAGAGAGAGAGAGTTCTATGGATAAGCACAGGGCTTCTTTACACCATGCCTCTCACCAAAAAAAAAGAGGAAAAAAAGGAAAAGATAGAGAGAGACAGAGAGAGTGAGAGAGAGAGAGAAACCAACACAATACCTGCAAATGGAACGGACTGGAAGGGAGGTGTAGAGGGACACGTTTGCCTGTCCACCGAATGCTTCATAGAGTCGAACCACCAGGCCACCGTCTGATTGCTCTTCACTCTGCGCACACACACACACACATGCACAGCAAGCACACACACACACACACACACACACAATCCACAGCAAGCACACACACACACACACACACATCCACAGCAAGCACACACACACACACACACACACACACATCCACAGCAAGCACACACACACACACACACACATCCACAGCAAGCACACACACACACACACACACATCCACAGCAAGCACACACACACACACACACACACACACATCCACAGCAAGCACACACACACACACACACACACACACACATCCACAGCAAGCACACACACACACACACACACACATCCACAGCAAGCACACACACACACACACACACATCCACAGCAAGCACACACACACACACACACACATCCACAGCAAGCACACACACACACACACCACACACATGCACAGCAAACACACACACACACACACAAACACACACATACACAAACACACACACACAGGCATGCACACACGCACGCATGCATGCACACACACACAACTTGTAATTATCTTTCAAGAGATGATGTTTATGACTTCACACACACACACACACACACACACACACACACATATATATATACATATTGTTGTTGTTGTTGACTTGTTCTTGTCTTTTCCTTGAAGTCTGAATGCAGCTATATTAATGGTGGGCACAAATGGTCACATATGCAAACATCTCACAATTAGTAAACTTCGGAGTTCTCGCCAAAGAAGGAAAGAAAGAAGAAAAAAAGTTGACATCATTGCAGCGATTATTACACAGACTTAACAGTCGATCATTTGGTCGCTGACTGTCTCTGCGCTTTTATTTGTTTGCTTTAAAAAAGTTCATTGCTTGATAGATTCCATATCACACCCCACCCCACCACAACAAAACATATCACACCCCACCACACTCCATCACATCACAACACACATCACATCCCACCACAACACACCACACCACAAAACAACAAAGCACAACACACCACACCACACCACACCACACCATACCACACCACACCATACCACACCACAACACACCACACCACACCACAACACACCACACCACACCACACCCCACCACACCACCCCACACCACACCACACCACCCCACACCACATCACACCACACCACACCACACCACAACAACTCAGACCCCACCCCACCACACTCCATCACATCACAACACACATCACACCACACCCCACCACACCCCACCACACCCCACCACACCACACCACACCACACCACACCCCACCACACCACACCACACCCCACCACCAACACCACACATCACACCCCACCACACCACCACACCCCACCACACCACCACACCACACCCCACCACACCACACCACACATCACACCCCACCCCACCACATCACACACCACACCCCACCCCACCACACACACCACACCACCACATCACACCCCACCACCACCACACCCCACCACACCACACCACACCCACACCCCACCACACCACACCACATCACCCTACACCCCACCACACCCCACCACACCATACCACACCACACCACACACAACACACCACACCACACCACACCCTCACACCACCACACCACACCACACACACCCCACCACACCCCACCACACCACACCCCACCACACCCCAACCCACCACACCACACCCCACCCCACCCCACGACACCACACCGGCAGCTCAGTGTACCAGTTTGACGGTGTCCAGCACCACTTGTGGGGCGCTGAGCCAGAAGAAGCTGTGTGGAGAGGGCAGGGAGGGAGAGCCAGCCTCCGCCCAGCACGACACCAGCACCGGACGGTTCAAGTTGAAGGCTGCCTCCACCACACCCGCCTCTTGCCAACTGCCTGCAACAACAGCAACAACAACCAACTGCCTGCAACAACAACAACAACCAACTGCCTGCAACAACAACAACAACAACCAACTGCCTGCAACAACAACAACAACAACTAACTGCCTGCAACAACAAGAAAAACTGAACATACTCTCCCACGCTCTCTGTGGTCCCTTACTGGGAGGGATGCACAGTGCCTGGTCTTCTCTCCTGTGCTTGTCATTTTGCAGGAGGTCTGCCTGCTGGCCTCCGCTGACACGTTCTGACTTCAGAGCAGCTCGTTTCACTGTACAGGCTGCATGCTGGGTATGTTCGTGTTTCCGTAACCCACTGAACGATTTGATTTGTTGCTTTACAAGATTCAGCGCTATATAAATTCCATACATTGCTATATTAATTCCATACATTGAACGCTGACACGAATTATGGGTTTTTTACCACACGCAAATTTAATCTTCTACATGTGTATATATACAAAGGTAATTAAGCACTGGCAGGTCTGCACTTGAAGTTGCCCTGGGAGATTGTAAAAATCCCCCCCCTGAATTCACCAGACGCTGCCGAGTTTCAAACCCGCAACTTCACGGACCCAAGGGACTGAAGTCAAACGGTCTAAACCACCTGGCTACAGCATCTGTCAAACCAAACACACAACTAAACCACAGATTAACCCTCTTGTTGTTGGATTCTACAGAGCTAAACTGCCTGTAGATTTTGAATTCTTTGAAGGTTTTCTACCTCCATGTGACTTACTTTACTCCTAAGACAATTGTGTGTGTGCATGACAAGTTATCAAGCTGAAATTTTGTCACAAGCTAGGTATGTCTTTGTACTTGCATTTAGGCGCAAGTTTATGTGTCTGGTCACCAGATGTCTTGTCATTGTCACCTTATTTGTCACCAATCACAGGTAAAAATATGGTATATATGATAAAACAGCAAATCCTGCATGGATTTGACAATAGTTCAAGCATATTAGTGTCGAATAAGGAAGTGATACCCAGCTGATGTGTTTACCAGTAGTTATGTGCAATAGTATTTCAAGGATGTGTCACACAATGTCCCCATAGCACCTGTTGTTTTATGGTATGTCTCGAGGAGACAGAAGTTTTGTTTAACTATATTTTCTTTTGAAAACAAGTCATATTCAATCGACATGTGACCTTTATACTGCAGTTCATATCTGCATGTGCTACCACATTTTTGTTAAGTGTACAGAAGTGTATTATTGTACATGGCTGTCACACTGTCACCATTGTCACAGCACAGGTGACAAATTCGAAACAACACAGAACTTCTGTAACTCTACAAATTTTTATGTTGGTAGTCTCTAAAGTAGTCGTAGTGGTGGCACAGGGTCACATCACATCACAAAAAGCAAAAATTATGGATGTTGTGTGTGTGTGTAGGGGGGGGGGGGGGGGGGGGGGGGGGGGGGGTACCCATTGCTCTCACTGTCAACCTTGGCAGACCGGAGACCTATTTTATTTTCCTTCTTGCTATGTTCATTATCAGCATATCTGTTTGTTCTGCCATTGCAGTATCAAAGCAATAGTGTGGTATTAATGAGAAAACAGTCAAAAGGCATCGTTTTCAGGCGTCTATGCCGTGGACCAGCGGGGAGGTCAAATTTCTCCACAGTCAGTGTGTGTAGCACAGGTCAGGAATGTGCCGTGTAGTACGTTATTTTCTGGCTCACTCTTCTCCCTAACTGCAGCATTTCCTTCCTCCTCTTCCTCCTAATCGTTTAATATCGGACTCACTTAACGATTCTCGTTCAAATATTTCTACTTCCAAGACAATAACATTCAATTTATCGTCTCGCTAATCAGATAAATTGTCTGCTACTAAAGAAAACGCCTTTTTTTTTCCGCCACGCTGCACCATTGAAAAGCTTTCCGGTCGCTGGCTGTTATTTCTTCCTTCCCTCCCCACTACACGCATGTTAGTGGTCTAAATTTATCACTGGCATCCTCTGACACCCTCCCTGCATCGCCCCACCAACTTTCAGACACATAGTGTGAAAACCACGAGGTCTGTGTGTGATGGAAAAGTACTGCCCACGTGGCAGCACCAACTGTCGGCTGCGGTCGGATTGGAATCTAGCAGCAGCCTCCGCTACTGTCGGCTGCGGCCGGATCGGGGACAAGAGGGTTAAAAGAAAGCTTCTCACTGCATTTATCCCATGTTATATCTAGCCTAGCCAACAGCGAAGGCCACACCAAGGCTGTCACTGCATTGTACTGCATTGAGTACCACGTGCAGTCATGTCAGGTTGTGTGGAATTTGGGCTGCTCTCTCCAGAGAGGGAGTGCCGTGTGTACATTGTGCATTTACATTGTGCATAACATGTGCAGGCCTATTTTCCTCTCAGCGTGTAGGGTTGTTGATACCTACCTGTGTGAGGCATGGCAGCATAGCAGAAACTGTGAGTGCCCATGTCTGCTTCCGCATCTGGGGCCTTGGGGGAGCGCAGCCTGCAACAGCCAGTAACACGGGCATCATCGCTATCCCCCTGTCTTATCGACGTACAACAACAACAACAGTCCAAGTATATCTCATGACTACTTTTTTCTGAATCTTTTTCTTCTTCTTCAAAGGCTCAGACAGCAACTATTGTTGTCTGTTACATGAGCTAAAATGCGTTACGCTGCCATAAACCTGTGATTTACAAAGTAGTAGGCTTAATAAACTGTGAAAAAAATGTTTTTATCCAAACTTTTTTTTTTTTTTACAACAGACTGCATCTGCCTAAAACAGTCAGGGAAAAAACAAATAATACCCTCCCAAAAACACCCCTAAACATAGAGAAAAAAAAGGTGAACATGGAATCTGACAACCCGGGGGTGCAAAAGACACAAACAAACGCGTCCAAGAGAGGAAGAAAACTTACAGCGAGATGCGCAGCACACCCCCCACAGCGGAGTAGCCGTATTTGCTGTCTGTCAACAGGCTAAGCCCCGCCCCGTGCTCTGAAATGTCCGCCCACTTCTGCCCACACACCTGCAACATCAGACAGGACGGGTCATGAGACAGGACAGTTCAGGGCAGGTCCTGATGATCACTTGAGTCCTCGCAGGCCTTGTGTTAGTGGAAAGAAAGCATGATCTATAAAGCTGAATCTACAGAAAGCTTGAAAACTGAGGAGTGAAGGAAGCTGGTCGCAAAATCTTCAGTGGTGCCCTAACAGTCTACTAGGCTATGGGATGGGTGAAGGCTGTGGAAGAATCTATAAATGATGTCTACTTCTACAGAGAAAAGTGAATTCAGAAACAAATGAAAAGTTAATTCAAAAGCACATGATTCAATCAAACAAAAGTTTACCTCAGAGAGAATGTTTGATATAAAAAAAAAATGAAAAAGAAGTTGGCTTCTTAATAAATCAAGTAAACTAACCAGAATTGTTTGTTTCTCTTCCTTGGCTAGAGCTCTGATGTTCACAAATCAAATAATAATACTGACTAAGCAGTAAACTGCTGGCACACTGACTTACCACTGCCACATACTCAAAACATGGTACTTAAGGATTTCAGATGAGAAGATGAAGTGTTTTGTCCTTTAGTTCACTGCATCTGTCAGACTACCAAAACTGTCAACATTGAGAAATAAAGAAAACAAACAGCTAAAGGTGTCCCATAACCTATGTGGTCGTAGGGGAGTGACGCATCAGAGACCTCAACTTCTCAAGGAGCCGGCATATTGAGGGCGGCGACCATCTCCTCTCCCTCGCTGCTTTACCTTCCCTGACCCTAAAGAGGCAGGCACCCATTTACAGATGAGTGAACTGGGGGACTGTACTGAAGCCAAGGCATGCAAACAGTCACCCATCCAAGTGGTAACCACGCTGGATGCTGCTTAACAATGGCTGGGGGAAAGCGAGTGCTCTGACCAGTCACCAATGTCTACACGCTGTACAAGAGAGGAGCTGAGCATACCTCGTACTTGGCGGAGTCCCAGGAGGTGTTGCAGTGGTTAGGACGCTGGATGGCGCCGTACTGCACCTCGTAGGTGGCCTGCATGCTGTGCACGTTGGTGGGGAACTCCACCTTCAGCAGCTTGCGGTTCTCATGCCAGTCAACCTGACACACAACGCGCCAACACTCGCCACTGCACTGTATTGTACTGCACATGATGGTATTGTAATGTATTGCATAATCTTGTATTGTACTGTACATTATGGTATGGTATGGTATGGTATAGTATGGTATGGTATGGTATGGTATGGTATGGTATAGTATGGTATGGTATGGTATGGTATGGTATGGTATGGTATGGTATGGTATGGTATGGTATGCTACGCTATGGTATGCTACGCTATGCTATGCTATGCTATTGTACTTTTGTATTGTTTTGCATTGTATAGTACTTTCAGTCAAGCCAGATTTCTATACCTAGAATTAAGGCTGCTCCCCCTGAAAAGAACAGGTTGAGAACCACCCTTTTTTATGTCCCTGTCTGCATGTGTAATTTTTTTCCTATGTATCTACTGAGATGTCTTAAACGCTGTATTTCATAATAATAATAATAATAATAATAATGTATGGAATTTATATAGCACTGAATCTTGCAAAGGAACAAATCAAAGCGCTTAACAAAATAAAACGACACACACACACACACCATCAAAACACACACACACACCATCAAAACACACACACACACACACCATCAAAACACACACACACACCATCAAAACACATACACACACCATCAACACACACACACACTCACACACACACACACACACACAAACATGCATGCTCATGCACACACACACACAAACACACACACACAAACAAACATACCCACACACACTCACACACACACACAAACATGCATGCTCATGCACACACACACAAACACACACACTTTAAAAAGAAACTACAAGATATTGGTTTTTCCTGGAATGATGATATAACTCGTTTATTATCTTATGATGATATCAAATGCTATAATTCACAAGAATATAGAAACGTAGTATCACTTATCTACAGGTTTAAACTCAATGCTTTTAGATCTAAATTTTCAAAATCCGCAATGTGTATCTGTGGCGAAACTATTACCAATGCTCACGTTCTTTTACAATGTCCAGATCTAAAAACCTTTCTACCCGTCTTCCCAGTCCGTTGCTTAGAGCAAATACTTAAAGACACCCCTTTAATGAAAGATATTGTATTGTCATTAACTCATTGTCCTATTATCAGATACCTATAGTACATTGTATTTTATTTAGTTGTAGAAATTGCAAAGTCAGTGTTTGAGCTGTTATTTCTATCTTTTCAAAGTTCTTTTTTACGCTTTATCTTATTAATATTTGTTAATTGTCAATGATTAGCTATATGCATCCCCTTACACACACTCACACACACACACGCGCACGCACACACACACACACACACACACTTTCCCGTCTGATATCACTGTTTAGTGGAAGGACGTTAAACTGAAGAACTACTACTATTAAACACACACACACACAAACAAACACACACACACACTCGCACACACACACACACACACACACAAACACGCACGCACACACACACACAAACAAACACACACCACACACTCACACACACACAAACACGCACGCACACACACACAAACACACACACACAAACACACACATACACACACACACATACACACACACACACACACGCAACACACACACACACACACACACCTGGGTGTGAAAGCTGAGGTAGGGTGCTCCAGCATCCAGCTGTATAGTCTGGGTGAGGGAGCTGTTGGCGCTGATCTGAATCCTCACCTGTTTCACACAGCGCATTCTTCACTTCAGTGTATATTTACATCTATAGTCACTACTAGTGATATTAGACAATCACACAGTCCAGTCATCAGCTCTCAAGGGTTACTTACAAGAGATGTTCAAAGAGTTCGTTCAAAATTAACAAGCATGCATACACATACACATACACATATGTGCATGTGTGTACGTATATTGTGTACACACACAAACACACGCACAATGTACAGACACATGTTCGCGCGCACACACACACACACACACACTCTCTCTCTCTGATATATATCTATATATCTATATATATATATCTATATCTCACACAAACACACGCACACACACACACACACATGCACACACACGCGCGCACACACACACACACACACACACGCACACACACACACACACACACGCACACACACACACACACACACGCACACACACACACACACACACACACTCACACACACACGCACATGCACACACACACACACACACACACACGCACACACACACACACGCACATGCACACACACACACACGCACAAGCACACACACACACAGAGGAGACCAGACCTGAACACATGCCCGCAGTGGCCCTCTCTCTGTGACTCTGGCTTTCTGTATCACCTGCTCCAATGGCTTCCTGACAAGTGACATACAGGACAACTCCATTTCTCGTTCCTTTCAAAGTAAGGACATGAAATCCTTCTCTTCACCATAACACACACACACACACACCCTTTCTCTCTCTCTCTCTGCCTCTCTCTGCCTTGTCTGTCTATGTCTGTCTCTGTCTGTCTTGTCTGTCTATGTCTGTCTCTCTCTATCTCTCTCCCTCTCTCTCTCTCTACCTGTATCTCTTTCTCCCCCCATCTCTCCCTCTCTCCCTCCCTCCCTCCTTCCCTCTCTCTCTTTCTCTCTCTGCCTCTGTCTCTCTTGTCTGTCTATGTCTGTCTCTATCTATCTCTCTCCTCTCTCTCTCTCTACTGTATCTCTTTCTCCCCTATCTCTCCCTCTCTCCCTCCCCTCTCTCTCTCTCTCTGCCTCTGTCTGTCTGTCCCTCTTTGTCTATCTCTCTCTCTTTCTCTACCTGTATCTCTCTTTCCCTCTCTCTCTCTCTACCTGTATCTCTTTCTCCCCTATCTCTCCCTCCCTCCCTTCCCTCTCTCTCTCTCTCTCTGCCTCTGTCTGTCTGTCTGTCCCTCTTTGTCTATCTCTCTCTCTTTCTCTACCTGTATCTCTCTTTCCCTCTCTCTCTCTCTACCTGTATCTCTTTCTCCCCCTATCTCTCCTCCCTCTCCTTCCCTCTCTCTCTCTCTCTCTGCCTCTGTCTGTCTGTCTGTCCCTCTTTGTCTATCTCTCTCTCTTTCTCTACCTGTATCTCTCTTTCCCTCTCTCTCTCTCTACCTGTATCTCTTTCTCCCCTATCTCTCCCTCCCTCCCTTCCCTCTCTCTCTCTCTCTGCCTCTGTCTGTCTGTCTGTCCCTCTTTGTCTATCTCTCTATCTTTCTCTACCAGTATCTCTCTCTCTCCCCCTCTCTCTCTCTCCCACCCTCCCTCCCTCTATCTCTCTCTCTCTCTCTCTCTTAGCACACCCACACCGAGAACCAGCCCTCTGAACCAGCCCTCAGGCCCTCACGGACCCAGCTGACCTGGTCTGCAGATGGTAGTCCATGACATCCCAGGCATCCCAGTACAGGGGGATGTCGTCGTACAGCAGCAGCTGGTTACCACGGCAACCAGACTGCAGCAGTTCCCTGCAGGAGCCGGCGCAGCAGCGCAGAGAGGTCAGCCGCCCTGCAGCGTCCACCACCGCGTGCAGAAAAGAGTTCCTCAAGACGATGGTCTCCCCCTGGAGAAAATATTCAGTGGCCAATATTTAGACGATGGTCTCCCCCTTGAGAAAGTGAGGAGATATTCAGTGTCCATTATTTAGACGATGGTCTCCCCCTTGAGAAAGTGAGGAGATATTCAGTGTCCGTTATTTAGACGATGGTCTCCCCCTGGAGAAAATATTCAGTGGCCAATATTTAGACGATGGTCTCCCCCTTGAGAAAGTGAGGAGATATTCAGTGTCCATTATTTAGACGATGGTCTCCCCCTTGAGAAAGTGAGGAGATATTCAGTGTCCGTTATTTAGACGATGGTCTCCCCCTTGAGAAAATATTCAGTGTCCATTATTTAGACGATGGTCTCCCCCTTGAGAAAGTGAGGAGATATTCAGTGTCCATTATTTAGACGATGGTCTCCCCCTTGAGAAAGTGAGGAGATATTCAGTGTCCATTATTTAGACGATGGTCTCCCCCTTGAGAAAGTGAGGAGATATTCAGTGTCCATTATTTAGAGAGTTATGAGATATTCAGTGGCCAATATTTAGACGATGGTCTCCCCCTGGAGAAAGTGAGGAGATATTCAGTGTCCATTATTTAGAGAGTTATGAGATATTCAGTGTCATCATTTAGACGATGGTCTCCCCCTTGAGAAAATATTCAGTGTCCATTATTTAGACGATGGTCTCCCCCTTAAGAAAGTGAGGAGATAGTCAGTGTCCGTTATTTAGACGATGGTCTCCCCCTTGAGAAAGTGAGGAGATATTCAGTGTCCATTATTTAGACGATGGTCTCCCCCTTGAGAAAGTGAGGAGATATTCAGTGTCCATTATTTAGAGAGTTATGAGATATTCAGTGGCCAATATTTAGACGATGGTCTCCCCCTTGAGAAAGTGAAGAGATATTCAGTGTCCATTATTTAGACGATGGTCTCCCCCTTGAGAAAATATCCAGTGTCCATTATTTAGACGATGGTCTCCCCCTTGAGAAAGTGAGGAGATATTCAGTGTCCATTATTTAGAGTTATGAGATATTCAGTGTCCACTATTTAGACAATGGTCTCCCCCTTGAGAGAGTTATGAGATATTCAGTGTCCGTTATTTAGACGATGGTCTCCCCCTTGAGAAAGTGAGGAGATATTCAGTGTCCGTTATTTAGACGATTGTCTCCCCCTTGAGAAAGTGAGGAGATATTCAGTGTCCATTATTTAGACGATGGTCTCCCCCTTGAGAGAGTTATGAGATATTCAGTGTCCGTTATTTAGACGATGGTCTCCCCCTTGAGAAAGTGAGGAGATATTCAGTGTCCATTATTTAGACGATGGTCTCCCCCTGGAGAAAGTGAGGAGATATTCAGTGTCCATTATTTAGAGAGTTATGAGATATTCAGTGGCCAATATTTAGACGATGGTCTCCCCCTTGAGAAAGTGAAGAGATATTCAGTGTCCATTATTTAGACGATGGTCTCCCCCTTGAGAAAATATTCTGTGTCCATTATTTAGACGATGGTCTCCACTTTGAGAAAGTGAGGAGATATTCAGTGTCTGTTATTTAGACGATGGTCTCCCCCTTGAGAAAGTGAGGAGATATTCAGTGTCCATTATTTAGACGATGGTCTCCCCCTTGAGAAAGTGAGGAGATATTCAGTGTCCATTATCTAGATGATGGTCTCCCCCTTGAGAGAGTTATGAGATATTCAGTGTCCATTATTTAGACGATGGTCTCCCCCTTGAGAAAGTGAGGAGATATTCAGTGTCCATTATTTAGACGATGGTCTCCCCCTTGAGAAAGTGAGGAGATATTCAGTGTCCATTATTTAGATGATGGTCTCCCCCTTGAGAGAGTTATGAGATATTCAGTGTCCATTATTTAGACGATGGTCTCCCCCTTGAGAAAGTGAGGAGATATTCAGTGTCCATTATTTAGATGATGGTCTCCCCCTTGAGAAAGTGAGGAGATATTCAGTGTCTGTTATTTATATGATTGTCTCCCCCTTGAGAAAGTGAGGAGATATTCAGTGTCCGTTATTTAGACAATGGTCTCCCCCTTGAGAAAGTGAGGAGATATTCAGTGTCCGTCATTTAGACGATGGTCTCCCCCTTGAGAAAGATATGAGATATCCAATGTCTTTTATTTTTCTTTTGTTTGTTTTTTGTTTGTTGCTAACTTGAATCTGGTTTTGTTTTTGCTTGTTTTTAAACTGTCGACAAAGTTAGGAGGTTTGACAGTTATTTAGATCTTTGTTTTTTTCATGTGAATTGCTACAGTTTCATTTCTGTCAATGCAATTATAGCATACTCTTAATATTATAAACAAACACACATTAATTTTTTTTTTATCTTTCTCTTTCTTCTTTTTTTTGGCGTTCCTTGGATAGAGCTCCGAGGTTCACCAATAGTGAGATTTTGCGTACGCGACCATTTTTACCCACTATTAAGGTATCCGCATTCCAACTTCAGGGATGATTTCTAAACACACCACCTGTGTACATGCCTTTTGCTTGATTTTAAAAAAATTTTCATCCATTCCTAGTGGCGTAAAATGGTCAACTTTTCTGAAAGGTGGAAAGGGTTTTTTTGTTAATCATGTGTGCAAGAGGCTCTGCGTGCATTCAAACATAGGGCTTCAGTTCATAGTCCTCATCAAAAGAAATATGGGGGCAGAGGAGTCAGTACAGATGTTAACTCCTGGGCAAAATTTCCTTTAAACGGGTGCCTCTATGGTGGCTCGAGGCACCGTGGTCGAGTGGTTTAGGCGGTCAACTCATGATCCAGAGGTCGCGGGTTCGATCCCCGCTCGGCTCGGTGTTGTGTCCTTGGGAAAGACACTTTACTCCTATTTTCCTCACTCCACCCAGGTGTACAAGTGGGTACCAGCTCTGCTGGGGAAGTATCTGGCGACAGACTAGCGTCCTGTCACAGGGGTGGTGAAAAACCATCAGTTCGCTTAACGCTACAGAAACCGGGATAAGCTCCGGCTCTATGGGCCTTCTGGCTCGAAAGAACATACTTACTCTATGGTGGCTAAATCCGGGGCTGTCAGATCAATGAGCCCAACGCTCTAATCACTGGGCTACCCACCCCTCATAATTCTTTAAAAAACTCAACTTTTCCAGACCTACTTCAGGGCTTTAACTTAAGTTTTCCATACTCATGATTAAGAAAATGATTAAGTAAATAACAACACACACACACACGCATGCATCTACACACACATATACATAAATACACATACACATACACACACGCACCATCTGAAGAAAATTGACTTGACTAGACTCAAACACCACCATAAGAATAAAATTTCACTTTGACTTTCTCTCTCTCACACACTCTCTCTCACACACAACACACAAACCACAACACATCACAACCCCCCTTCCCTCTCAAAACACACACACACACTCACACACACTCACACACACACACGCGCACGCACACACACACAGGCACCACACACACACACAAACACATATACACAACACAGCACCCTACCTTCTGTTCAACATGGACATGCTCTGCCTGTGGCACTGCTTTCAGGCAGCCCTGCAGGCCCCCAATACTGCAGCTGGGCATCTCCACATACACTGCAACCACCAAACAACACCTTTTCTGTGTGGGTTTTTTTCCAGGGGGTTGTGTGTGTTTCTTTGTATGAGTTTCTTTTTTTTTTTTTTTGGTTGTTTTGGTTTTGGGGGGCTCTCTCTCTCTCTGTCTGTCTGTCTGTCTGTCTGTCTGTCTGTCTGTCATGTCATGTCATGTCATGTCATGTCCTGCCTGCCTGCCTGCCTGCCTTGCCTTGCCCTGCCCTGCCCTGCCCTGCCCTGCCTGCCTGCCTGCCTGCCTGCCTGCCTGCCTGCCTGCCTGCCTGCCTGCCTGCCTGCCTGCCTGCCTGCCTGCCTGCCTGCTGCTGTCTGTCTGTCTGTCTGTCTCTCTCTCTCTCTCTCTCTCTCTCTCTCACTCACACTCTAACTCTCTCTATCTCTCTCTCTCTCCCCTCCATCCTCTCCCTCTATCCATATCATCTCTCTCTCTCACCCTCCATCCATTTTCTCTCTCTCTCTATCCCTCCAACCCCACCCCCCCTCTCCCTCACCCTCCATAATCTCCCTCTCTCCATATCTTTCTCTCTGCCCCCTCCCCTCTCTCTCTCTTTCACCCACCATCCCCTCTCTCTCTCACCCTCCATCCCTTCTCTCTCTCTCCCTCCATCCTCTCTCTGTCTCTGCTTCTCTCTTTCTCTCACCCTCCATTCCTTTTCTCTCTCTCTCTCTCTCTCTCTCTCTCTCTCTCTCTCTCTCTCTCTCTCTCTCTCTCTCTCTCTCTCTCTCTCTCTCTCTCTCTCCTCCATCCTCTCTCTGTCTCTGTTTCTCTCTCTCTCACCCTCCATCCCTTTTCACTCTCTCTCTCTCTCTCTCTCTCTCTCTCTCTCTCTCTCTCTCTCTTCTCTCTCTCTCTCCTTCCCTCCCTCCTCTCCCTCTCTCACCCTTCATCCTCTCTCTCAACCTATCTTTTCCTCCATTCTCTCTCTCTCCGTCTCTCTCTCTCTCCCTCCCTCCCTCTTGTCGTCCATCTTCTAACCACAGCCAAACGCATCATGACCCCAAACCCAAACCAGAACCTTACCGAGGGTGTTGCCCTGAGAATCCTTCTGTGTGGAGTCCCTGCACGTTTCTGCAGGCCGGGCATTGTCAGACTGAGGCAGAGACAGGACACCAGCTTCTTGACCAGCTCAGCGTGTTGGCCAGTACCTGTCCAGTCTCCGGACCGTCCACACTCTGAAACACAGTTAGACATCACGTCAAGTTAAACCACAGAGATGGATACAATAGCTAAGTAGTTAACACGGTTCAACTTCAATCCCGTGGGTCCATGAAGTCATGGGTTTGAATCAAGGCAGCGTCTGAGTCATTTAAGGGTGGGGATTTTTATGATCTCCCAGGTCAACTTCAAGAGCAGACCTGCCAGTGCCTTAATTCTCTTCATGTATAATAATTATATACACATGCAGAAAATCAGATATGCACGTTAAAGATCCCGTAACTCATGTCAGCGTTTGGTGGGTTATGGAAACACAAACATGCCTAGCATACATCCCTGAAGTCGGAATGAGGCTATCTTTATGGAGGGCAAAAGCGGTCATCTGTGGAAAATCCCATCTGTAAACCTCAGAGCTCTAGCCACAGAACAAAACACAAAAGAAAAAATATATACTGTGATTTCTATATTTTAGATAGTAAACAACGTAATGTAAAACTACAGTAGGTTTATTTTAACTGGAATGTAATATGTATAAAACCACAGCGTTTGATTTTTTTTATTTACTAGACTTTGTCATATAATATGTCATATGTACAAAAGCCACAACACAAGGCCTACAGTACACTAATCTACATCAGCCCCAAGCAACCCCACCCTATCCCCATAACACAACACACAACAAGACATAATACAACATCACATTACGCTAAGTTGTACTGACCAAAGAAGCAGCGAGAGATGTCATGGCTTTCTTTAACAGCTGTGCCCCTTCTTCTTCAATTTCTGTAACCAAAAAAACAACATAAAATCTCCGCAACAAATCACAAAAGTCAAAAACTCAATTTTCTTTAATCGGGATACCATGTTTTTACCATTACTAGCTGGGTTTTTTTATCAATCTTAAGAATCATGTTGATGTCAATGGGTGGGGCGGCTAATGCCAAACTCTGTGAAGCTGATAGGTGAGGTGGGTGAGTGAGCTATTACTTTATCAACTGCATCAATCCCTATTATGCGAATAGAAGTTTAGCAATGAATTTTTCATGGAGTTTTTGTTCTAACAGTTTAGTTTTGGTTCCAACCAGTGATATCAGTAAGTACAAGGCAGGATTACTGCTGCAAGATCTGCATTTTAACAAGCGAGCCACCACCAAGAAATTGCATGAATTTCTTTTCTTTTTTTTCTATTTCAGCATTAAGAAGATTTTTTTTGTTCTGTTACACAAACAGTTAGTGATTCATGTCAGTTGTATCAGCTGCCATAATCCTGTGAACTAATTACAAACTATAGGTTACATAGATCATGTCTGTCAGACATGTTGATCCCTCCTATACCACCCCCCCCCCCCCCCCCCCCCCCCCACACCTACACACACACACACACACCCAACCCATGGTTAGAGCTCCAGGGTTCACCAATGGTGAGATTTTACATGAGCAACAGTTTACCCGCTATTAAGATAGCTGCATTCTGATGACTTTGGGACAAGACATGTTGATTGATATTTTCACTTTTCAGATTCAGCAAGGTCATACCTGCCAGGTGGAAACTGGGTGGTTTTGGCCTTATAAACCAATCATTAACTCTTTCTGATATCTTTGATCACCCGAAAAAAATGAAAAGACCAAAGGAGAAGATATCCTTTATCAATCTAAAAGATCAAATGGAAAATTACTTTTGATGTTGTTATTTCATGACCAAGTGTCCAAGCACACCTAAGACATAGTTTTTCTGCACTGTCCTTAAAATTCACAGAGTGCAGCTGCTATACCAAAGAAAACAAGGTATACCAAATCACAGATGTGCAGTTTAAAAGCATGCATGCCACACATACACACACACACACACACACACACATGTACACACACACACACACACTCAAGCATGCACATATATACATTTTAAAACATACATATTTGAATAAAATTTGTGTTTTCATTAAGTCATTATCATGATTGTAGTTTATTTAGAGGTCCCCACTCCCCCTTCCCCCACCCCCTCATTTCAATCAATCTTAGCATGCATATACACATGCACACACATAAAAACAAAATCACACACACACATACATAGTTGCTCTCTCTCTCTCTCTCTCTCCTCTCTCTCTCTCTCTCTCTCTCTCTCTCTCTCTCTCTCTCTCTCTCCAGTTTCCTATTTTAGGGTTATCTGGTATCACTCAAAGTGGAAAGACATTAAAATTGAAGACTTACTTACTTACACAACACACACACACACACACACACACACACATATACATTATCTTTTTTTCTCGCTTTTTGTTCTTTAGATAGGTGGCTTGATGAAAAAAAGCAAATGCACTGCTTATTCAATGTACTATCTGAAAATAAAAGTTTGACTTTGACTTTGACACACACACACACACACACACACACACAAAACTACCAGAAACATCACCTCCTTCTAACAACTGCACCATCACTAACAACAACAACTAAACGTTAAAAGCAAAGTAGAGACAGAACTGAATGTATTCAGAAGTTACTAATCTGACACAAACTGCTAGTTCTTACCTGTGTAGAAGCGGTGAGCATCATCATATACCTGCAATGTCCACAACAGGATTTGTTAAAGACATAATTTGCGACCAAATTTAGATATACTTTGTATTGCTCTCTCTCTCTCTCTCTCTCTCTCTCTCTCTCTCTCTCTCTCTCTCTCTCTTAATCTCTCTTAAAATAATCTTAAATATAACAGCAAACAGCATAGACATGCACAAATCCATTTCCTTTAAACAGAACGCAATAAAAGAATTGAATTGAAATTGAATTGAATTGAACTGAAAAGAACTGAATTGGAAAAAACAGGCGTATACACAACAATCTCACTACTGGTAAACCTCGAAGCTCTAACCAAGGAACGAAGGGCAAAAAACAACCCCAAACTGGTATACCTACACATACATATACAAATACAATACACAAACCATACACACACACATACTCACACATACATACACACACACAAACACAACACACCTACACACACACATATACAACACACACACACACACACACACACCACACACACACGCACACAAAAACCCCTCCACAACACACAACATACACACAACACAACACACACACACACACAAACACACACAACATACACAAACACACACATCACACACCACAACACCCACCGACAACACACAACACAACACACAAACACACACACACAACACACAACACACACACAACACCCCTCCACAACACACAAACATACACACACACACACAACACCCACCCACACACACACAACACCTCTCCACAGCACACAACACAACCCAACACACCACAACACACAACACAACCCAACACACAACCCAACACACCACAACACAAACACACACATCACAACCCAACACACAACACAACACAACCCAACACACAACACACACCAACACACATCACACAACACAACCCAACACACCCACACACAACACACAACACACACACACACATACTATAGTGATGGAGGAGCCCGGCAGCACGTCATGGAACTGGTTCAGCAGCAGCAGCTTCCACAGGCGGTCAACAGCGTCCCTGGGGTACACGGCTCCAGCGCAGTCCCCCCCTGTGGCCCCCTGACCCTTCTGCCCGGCCGTCAGCAGCGCCCACACCTGCTCCACATCTTGCAAGAGGAACTCGCAGTGCCGGTTGCGTTTCTTCACCTTGGCGTGCGTGGTGTAGGTGCCGTTGTGAAGCTCCAGGTACAGCTCTCCCCGCCACGTGCACAGTTTCTGCTCCTGCTCCTTCTCCTCTGCCTCTGCCTCCAGAGCCGTGAAGAATTCCTTGGGACTGCTCATCTTCACTCTGAACAGGTCCAGAAATTGCGTGTGTGTGAGAGAGGGAGAGAGGGTGAGAGAGAGAGAGAGGGAGGGAGGGGAGGGTGAGAGGGAGAGGGAGAGAGAGAGGGAGACAGACAGCAGAGGGACAGAGACAGAGAGAGAGGTGGGGAAGGAATATCATTACTGCATACAGGCAAGCAACTGCAAAGTCCTAAAGGTGATTTAGATGAAGATTAACAACAACAGAACAACATGCCGTGTGACATAGGAAGAAGAAGAGAAAGAAGAAATGATTTTTTTAAAATGTTATTCCCACTGGAGCTCAACATGTACTACCTCACATTCCCATGACCTCAATATGTAGACACCTCTTGGTGTTTGAGAGCAAATTTACCTGCCAACAAAAATTTGGAAACCCTATTACTAAGTTAGTGTACAGCTTGATCCTACCTGCTTAAAACTAAAACACATCTTCAATGCTGGTCTGGAAGAAGTAAACTGTCTATGCTTAACCCCCCAACATAATGCAGGGGCTGACTATTAAGACATTTCCACCAGCATCCCATAGCAACGACTCTACTCTGTCTGTTAGGACTGTTACTTTAATTAAGTCCACAGTGGGCTGTGACGGTCCTTACCTCGGCACTCCATCAACATCCTGCATTCTCTTCAGCCGCTGCAGCATGTCCTCACTGCACACACAAACAGCACAACTAATATAGTAAATGGTAACGGTGTTTTCATAACCTATGCGGTTGTTGGGGAGCAAGATGTCAGAGACCTCAGCTTCTCCAGGGGCTAGCAAATTGAGGGCTGCACCCATCTCCTCTCCCTCACTGCTTTACCTTCTTTGTCCCTAAAGAGGGCAGATATCCATTTACACCTGGATGAACAGGGGGACTATACTGAAGCCAAGGTGCGCAAACAGTCACCCATCCAGTTGGTGACCACACTCAATGCTGCTTAACCTTAGCTAAGGAAAAATGAGTGTTCACAATCAATATACATTCCAGGAGCTTACAGTTTATCATAGAAATACAGCTTATTTGATAACCAAAGAAGGAAAGGAGAGTAAGATTGAAAAGATGGTTCTTTTTTATTCCTCAGCTAGAGCTCCAAGGTTCACCAAAGGTGAGATTTTGCATAGGCAGAAAAGATTTTTTTTTTCAAATAATAAATATTGTACAAGACTGCTAGTTCCATATGTTTCCATGATTTTTCAGACCTGACCAGGTCTTGTCCAGATGTGATTGATTGTGTTTGGGAGCTCCACAGGAAGACTGGGACTACATAAGTCAAGAATTATCCACTCAAAAAATGCACATGAGTATTTATTCCATTATTCTCGAAATAGCAATTTTTGAACAACATAAAAAAATTTAAGAATTTCTTTTTGTTTTTAATTCCCTTGTTGCAGAGACAGGCCAGCTATGACCGATGTGCTCAAAGTCACAAACATACCCAGCATGCAATCTGCAAACTTGCAAAGGATGAGCTCGACTGCCTTAAAAAAAAAATCAGTTTGATGCCCTCACTGACTCCTCACAAAGTTAAGGAACAAGTCACGTCAAAAGCAGCCATACTATGTCTTCAAAGAGTAAATATGATATAATATAGAACATTTCAGTCACTGTAGAGCTGACTTACTCAGGTCCATGGCCCCCGTCCCCGTGACCAAAGAGAAAGACGCTGCGTGAAGAGCGGCCCTTGTCTCGAAAGTTGTTCAGCGTGTACAACACCTGTAACAGGGACGGGATAGCCTAGTGGTTAGAACATTGCGCTCGCAATCTGATGACCCAGGTTCAATTCCCATTCAAGGGGACATTTTCCCTGGAGTTAAATCAGTGCAGACTTTACTCTCGCCAAAAGTCTGGATGATACTATAAATCGAAGCCCCGTGTTTGAACGCACGCAGAACATCTTGTGCACACATTAAATCCTGTTCTGCTTTTCGTAAGAGCAGGCCATTGTGTGCCAGTGGGAACAGATGACAAAATTTACAAAACCGCATACACATGGGGACTGGAAGTAAAAAAGCAATATGTGCTTATTCCATTACCCTTGATATAAAAGAATAAAATTAAATTACAAACAAAATAACAGACATTGGCTTTAAACCGCTTACTTTCAGTCATGAAACAAAACAATCACTCAAAAAAGAAAGCATAGCCACAACAAGTCATTCCAAAACCATTCCTAC
>CM054152.1:10216787-10225330 GCA_028751875.1 Rapana venosa
GGTATGTAGTCCTGCGCATGTAAAAAAACAACAACAAAACCCAACAACAAAAAAGGTAAAAGCGAAGCAGTCACGCTCTTCTAATGGAGGTGAATTACCTCCATTGGCAAAATAGGCAGTGGGACAGAATACTAGACGACAGGCATGCCATCGGTGATATCACGATCTTTGGACAACATTCTTGCTTTCATTTCTCATGTTTTATATTGTATATTTGTTTAGTCTACATTTCAACAGAAACTCTCACTCATGATTCCCATTTTTAGGGCCTCCAGGGCTGTAGGTCTCAGTTTTAGGGCTTTTCAGGGGCTTTAAATGGGCTCTTCAAAAATCAGGGCCTTTCAGGGCTTTTTACGATTTGTACGAACCCTGTAGACAGAGGTGGGGTATGTATTGTCGTTACTGTGGGCATGTCTACATCACCAAGTAGTGAATGGACATCAAACAAAACAAAACCAAACAACAAAACAAACAAAACCAATCAACACAAAATGTCGTCACACCAAAGCAACACCCCCTTTACCTGGGAGCAGGTGAAGGTGAAGTGGGGGTGCTGCTCCATCAGACGCAGGGTGCAGCTCCAGCTCCTGGCACACTTCCTCTTGGTTTCCTCGTAGGGCCACAGCCACGCTGCACCACGCAACACCGTCCTGATGTGGTGGTGTGCTGTGGTGTGGTGTGGTGTGATGTGGTGTGGTGTGTTTCGATGTGTTTGGGTGTGGTGGTGTGATGGGTTGGGCTGGGCTGGGCTGGGTTGGGTTGGGTTGGGTTGGGCTGGGCTGGGTGTTGGGTTGGGTTGGGCTGGGTTGGGTTGGGCTGGGCTGGGCTGGGTTGGGTTGGGTTGGGTTGGGTTGGGCTGGGTTTGGGTTGGGTTGGGTTGGGTTGGCTGGGCTGGGTGGGTTGGGTTGGGTTGGGATGGGATGGGTTGGGCTGGGGTGGGTTGAGTTGGGTTGGGATGTGTTGTGTTACATTGTGTTATGCTGTGCGTTGCGTTATGCTGTGTTCTGTTCTGTTGTGATACATTGTTGTTGTGTTGTGTTGTGTTATGGTATTTTTTTATGTGTTATGTTCTGTTACATTATATTGTGATGTGTTGTGTTACTTTGTGATGTGTTGTGTTGTGTTGAGATGTGCTGTGCTGTGCAGTGTTGTGTTGCATTGTACTGCACTGTGTCATACTGTGCTGTACTGCACTGTGTCCCTCTGTGCTATCTTTTGAACTGTGCTTTACTGCATTGTACTGTACTGCAGAGTATTGCTATGTACACTATATTGCGCTGCACAACACTGCGCTGTATTGCACAATACTGTACTGTAACACATATGTGTGCGTGAGTCTCACTTTAGGTATGGGATGAACCACAGCTAAAATCAAGTTTAGAAAGAAAACCAATAAGAAAGCACACAATTACCTACCCCATCCAAAGCAAAACCATCTTTAGACTATGCAGTATTGAGCAAAACTAGAGGTTAGGGGACAGGATAGAGCTCAGTGGTCACAGCACTCATTTTCCCCCAGCTAAGGTTAAACAGCATCAAGTATGGTTACCTAGTGGATGGGTGACCATTTGTACACCTTGGCTTCAGTACTACATTGGCCCAAGTTCACCCAGCTGTAAATGGGTACCTGCCCTCTTTAGGATCAGGGAAGGTAAAGCAGTGAGGGAGAGGAGATGGGTAGTGCCACCCTCTATATGCTGGCCCTTGGAGAAGCTATGGTCTCTGAAATCTTGCTCCCCAATGACTGCATAGGTTATGGGACACCTTTACCTTTTCTTACATATGCCGTGCTGTACTGCACTGCACTGCACTGTATTCCTTTGTGTTATCTTTTGGATTATGCTTTCTTGCACTCTGCTGCACTGTATTGTACTGCTGTGTATTACATTGTCCACTATACTGCACTGCACAAAACTGGTGTATTGCACTGTACTGTACTGCTGTGTATTGCAATGTATACTGTATTGCACTGCATAACACTGTGCCATATTGCATTGTACTGTACTGCAGATTACTGGTGTGAACACTATACTGCACTGCACAACACTGCACGGTATTTCATTGTACTGTACTGTGTATTACACTGTATTGCACTGCACAACACTGCACGGTATTTCATTGTACTGTACTTGAGAGTATTGCTCTGAACACTACATTGCACTGCACAACACTGCACTGTATTACATTGTACTGTACTGTGTATTACACAGTATTGCACTGCATAAAACTGCACTGTATTTCCTTGTACTATACACTACACTGCACTGCACAACACTGCACTGTATTACACTGTACTGTACTGTGTATTACACAGTATTGCACTGCATAAAACTGCACTGTATTTCCTTGTACTGTACACTGCACTGCACTGCACAACACTGCACTGTATTTCCTTGTACTGTACACTACACTGCACTGCACAACACTGCACTGTATTTCCTTGTACTGTACACTACACTGCACTGCACAACACTGCACTGTATTTCCTTGTACTGTACACTACACTGCACTGCACAACACTGCACTGTATTACATTGTACTGTACTGTGTATTACACAGTATTGCACTGCATAAAACTGCACTGTATTTCCTTGTACTGTACACTACACTGCACTGCACAACACTGCACTGTATTACACTGTACTGTACTGTGTATTACACAGTATTGCACTGCATAAAACTGCACTGTATTTCCTTGTACTGTACACTGCACTGCACTGCACAACACTGCACTGTATTACACTGTACTGTACTGTGTATTACACAGTATTGCACTGCATAAAACTGCACTGTATTTCCTTGTACTGTACACTGCACTGCACTGCACAACACTGCACTGTATTTCCTTGTACTGTACACTACACTGCACTGCACAACACTGCACTGTATTTCCTTGTACTGTACACTACACTGCACTGCACAACACTGCACTGTATTTCCTTGTACTGTACACTACACTGCACTGCACAACACTGCACTGTGTTGCACAGTCCTGTACTGTAACACATGTGTGAGCATGAGTCTTAGTTTAGGTAGGGTTTGAACCACAGCAAAAATCAAGTTTACAAAGAAAACCAGAAAGAAAGCACATATCTATCTACCCTACCCACTGCAAAACCATCTGTAGACTAGGCAGTATTGAGCAAAACTAGAGGTCTAGGGAACAGGATAGCTCAGAAGTGACAGCACAGCACTCGCTTTCTCCGAGCTAAGGTTAAGCAGCATTGAGCGTGGTTACCAAGTGGATGGGTGACCGTTTGCATGCCTTGGCTTCAGAACAGTCCCCAGTTCACCCAGCTGTAAATGGGTACCTGCCTCTTTAGGGTCAAGGAAGGTAAAGCAGCGAGGGAGAGGAGATGGGCGCCACCCTCAATATGCTGGCCCCTTAAGAAGTTGAGGTCTCTGATGCCTCACTCCCCTACAACCACCTAGGTTATGGGACACCTTTACCTTTTTAGAGGTCTGTGTACACACTGATGAACAATGTACATAATGTGCAGTTCATCTAGTTTTCATATGGCACAGTCACACGTTCACATCTCTTTGTATTGTTTGGCCACATCTGAATTTTTTTTTTTTTTTTTAAATTTATTCTTTTATATCGAAGATAATAAGCACTTATGTGCTTTTTTACATCCAGTCCCCGTGTGTATGCAGTTTTGTAAATTTTGTCATCCGTTCCCACCGGCACACAATGGCCTACTCTTACGAAAAGCGGAATAGGATTTAATGTGTGCGCAAGATGTTCTGCGTGCGTTCGCACACGGGGCCTCAGTTTATAGTCTCATCCGGATGACTTTGTGTGTGTGTGTGTGTTGTGAGTGAGTGAATGAGTGAGTGAGTGAGTGAGTGAGTGAGTGAGTGAGTGAGTGAGTGAGTGAGTGAGTGAGTGAGTGAGTGAGTGAGTGAGTGAGTGAGTGAGTGAGTGAGTGAGTGTGTGTGTGTGTGTGTGTGTGTATGCAAGCATGCCTGTGTGCATGGGTTCACATGCACATGCTTGAGTGTGTGTATATATACGTATGTGCACTTGCGTACATATGTGCATGAACGCATGTACACTTGTTCGCGCATATATGCCTGCACACATGTACGCTCTTTCACTCATGGAA
This sequence comes from Rapana venosa, assembly GCA_028751875.1. Lineage (NCBI taxonomy): Eukaryota > Metazoa > Mollusca > Gastropoda > Neogastropoda > Muricidae > Rapana > Rapana venosa. Next base: position 10,220,897 of record CM054152.1, read on the forward strand.
GCGATCCCAACATACAGTCTGCTGCCTGCTGTGTTAGCCAAAGTCTGCCTGCATATGTATGTACCTGTGTCAATATGGGCATGGCCCATGGCGTAGGTGGTGTGCTGGCTGTCCCCATTCTTCTGGCTGAAGAACCGGTTTGCAATCTCCTTGGCTCTGAAACACATGCACACACGCATGCACACAATTCACACACGCACGCATGCATGCACGCACACACACACACACACAATTAAAATAAGATATAATGCAATAAAGTTGGGATTTTGTCATGCATATCATGTCAGTCATGCTGACCAGTGAATGATAATAATGTTGTATAATCAAATTACGGAGAGTTTGTTTTGTTGTGTCAAATAAGTCCATGTGACTTTTATGGTAATAAATAATTTCTGAGTTTAATTCTGATTCGCACACATGCACGCACACACACACAAACACAACACACACATACACTACCCAACATTCACTTTCAGGCCTCAAGACATCACATAATTAAAATAAAGATCAGTCCCGTGCAAACCTTACCTGACATATGTGCTCTTGTCTCTCACATCACAGACGTTGATGAAATCATTAGCTGCATACAGGGCCTGGTATCCCCTGTCACTCTCCCCCAACTCCTGCACATGTCATAAGGAGGATATTTACTGCATCAGAAGGGGAGGAGATAGCTCAGTGGTCACTGCACTCGCTTTCCCCAAGCTAAGGTTAAAGCAGCATTGAGCATGGTTACCAAATGGATGGATGACAGTTTGCGCACTTTGGCTTCAGTACAGTACCCCAGTTCACCCAGCTGTAAATGGGCACCTGTCCTCTTTAGGGTCAGGGAAGGTAAAGCAGTGAGGGAGAGGAGATGGGTGCCGCCCTCAATATGCTGGCCCCTGGAGAAGCTAATACAACACTCAACACAGCAGAAAATAACCTTTTACAGCTTGTTACCAAACAGTCCTCTATCTCCTCATCAGTTTTATGATGATATAGCTCATTCGCTTTGGGAATCTTAAACATTACCTTTACTATTGGGAAGCTTCAACATTACCTTTACTATTGGGAAGCTTCAACATTACCTTTACTATTGGGAAGCTTCCACATTACCTTCGCTATTCCGTGCATTATCTCCATGTCCATGACGAGGCTGTAGACCTCCCTGTCGAAGACGGCGATTTCTGCCTGCTGCAACGTGAAGTAGCGATTGGGATCAGGGGCTGCGATGAGTCCATTCTGCCCTGCCCCAAACAGGCCATTGCAGGCCATCTCTATGAACACAGTGTACCTGTGGAAACACACAACCTTTCTATAGATTGAATACAGTGAGCAAAAATGGTCGTATACACAAAACCTTGTCATTTGTGAACCTTGGAGCTCTAGCCAAGGAACAGACAAAAACAAAAAAACACTAACAACAAAACACTTTTTCCCATAACATGTTAAAAAGCGCATGTTTGAATGTTTGCTATTTTAAAAACGATTTCACAAAACAAAGTGTACAAAATGTTCACAATCTTTATATTTATAAATGAATAAATACATGTCTTCAAGAAACAAACAGTAGATAAATAAATAAATATATGTCTTTAAGAAACAAACAGTAGATAAATAAATAAATAGATGTCTTCAAGAAACAAACAGTAGATAAATAAATATATGTCTTAAAGAAACAAAACAGTAGATAAATAAATAAATATATGTCTTTAAGAAACAAACAGTAGATAAATAAATAGATAAAAATATGTCTTTAAGACACAAACAGTAAATGGCCAGACAGACAGAGAGACAAACATCTGTGAGACAGTATCTATCCTACATAGGCCACCTTTTTTTCCAGATGAGCAACGCCACAGAATATAAGTTGAAGACTTACCTCAGTGTCTTTGCTTCTTGCTTGTACGACAGGATGAAATCAAAGCGATCCGTCTCTGAACTCAAACCCTGTATTGACAACAACAAGAAGTGACAGACTGTATAGAAATGTACACGTCATCGCATTACACACACCATGAAGTTTGAATATGGGTAACTAGTAGAACAGACAGTAGTGCAGTGTGTTCTTCATTGTCTATAGGATTACTTGCCTTTACAGGGAAATTTATAGCCGGATCACATAAAGCACAAGTCATTAATTTACATGATAACATAATAAAACATTAATTGCAATTTTAGTTATTTGATTCATAATTCATATGTCATTACCAGTCCTCTGTTTCACAAATTGCACCGAATCCATACAAACAATAAACATATTCAATCTATGAATAACGCAATTATACACACCAGGTAACATCACAATACTTCATTTCTAAATTTTACTCTAAGCCTACAGCTGTTGCACATATTGTTGCTGCCATCAAGCAGATGCCATTACTACTGGAGCTGCACTGCAACAGTTTCTAACAGGAGGGGGTTTTGACCCGAGGACATTTCTGTTGCTGACTGATCGAAGCAGGAATTATTATGTTGACACGAGGCTTGAACTTTGAACTAAAAACAAATCCAACTTCAGATGAGAAAGATTTCACTTCCAGTTCATGATGTTTACTGTCTAGCTAATGGATGGATGGATGGATGGATGGATGGATGGATGGATGGATGGGTGGATGGGTGGATGGATGGATGGATGGATGGATGGATGGATGGATGGATGGATGGATGGATTATAAAGCCTCCACCCCTGAAGGCATGATCACAGCACTAGAGGGGAAGACACTTGCAATGAAAAGATGGTGGGATGGGAAGGGGGCAAAGAAAAACAATATGGGGTATTAATAATAATAATAATGATAATAATAATTATGGTGATGATGATGATGATGATGATGATAAATAATAATAAATAATAATTAATGATAATGTATGGAATTTATATAGCGCTGAATCTTGCAAAGGAACAAATCAAACACACATGCAGAAGCCCACAAACAAACACAACTCACACTCACCAACACAAACACACACACATACACACACCCATGCAAACACACACAAACACACAAACAATCATACACACACATGCAAACACACACACACACACACACACACACACACACACAAAGTAAATACAACTAGATAAGCCAGATGGACATTCATGGATTTCTATATTTACTGCTTGAAATTCAAATCTATACGATGATTATGACGCTTTGGAAAAAAGAAAATGAGCTAACAATGACAGGGCTGAGTTCTATGCTTCTTTCTAAAATGGCTTTTATTAGCAACCAGGCCCACATCTGCATACAGACACTTGCCCTGATAATTCAGCGATTTAAGCAATACTCCCTAATTCACACCAAAAAAGCCATGGATATTACTTTTACTCATGAACCCAGTCTTTCCACCGGAGCCCATATTGTGCTGGTTAGTTGTGTTTTTCTCCTTCCTTGGCTAGAGCTCCGATGTTTACCAATGGTCAGATTTTACGTATGTGACCGTTTGTGTCCACCATGAAGGTAGCCACATTCTGGCTTCAGAGATTAGCCCATATTTAAGTCAGGAGCTAGCGAGAGCCTGAAAAAGCACATAAGCATGCCCTTCTAATCAGGACCAAACCCAGACCGCCCAACAAGGAATCTACTGCACTAACCAAGGCAGCTGGCTGTTTTTATTACCATGTCTTTTTCTTCGTCAAATTCTCGGACAGCAACTACCACTGTCTGTCCTATGAGCGAAAATACGTTGCGCTGCCGCTAAGCGCCTGACAAGTCAGGCCCAGCACATCCAACTTGGGCACAGGAGAGAACTGATATATTTCAAGTCTTTTACACACAAAAAAGGCAGGAGAATAGACCAAGATGGTAGAAAATAAGGAGATGATAGGAAGAAAGCGAACAAAAGAGAGAGATGGCAAAGAGGGAATTCCTAGCATAGAATTTCCAGAAGGTGGAGGATGCTATTTATACTGACAGCCCCCCCCCCCCCCTCTAAGGGCGTATTTTACCCTGTATTGTTACAACACACATCACTCAGGCAACATGACTGATGATTCGTGCCTGCCTACCTGCCTGGGCTGACCATCCACCCACACGAGCGCTTCTGAGCCACAGTTCCATCGCAGTCGCACCTCCTGCCCCACCCACTCTCCCGGCACCTCTGCCTCCACACGAAACCAGTGGGTAGACCATCTGCACAAGGAATGTAGACGTTTTCCCGTCTCAGTTTTCTGCCTCCTTCACAATCACTGTTGGTAATATGACTTTACTCTGCTTACAGTTCTACTGTCAGTTTTGGGTGCCTTTTTTCTTTTTTAAATATGAGGGTTGCGATATGTGAGGGATAAGGATAAAGATATAGACACATATATGTGAGTTGAAGTGGATGAGGGAAGAGGTGGGGAGGGAGGCTTCCAAGTAGAAGGGGTTTTATCTAAAAATTTTATATTCTCATGAAAAAGACTCACATAATGAACACAGTTTCTCTCTCTCTCTCTCTCTCTCTCTC
>CM054152.1:10225830-10257454 GCA_028751875.1 Rapana venosa
CTTTTTTTTTTGTCCACCTGCTGGACTAGACGCTCAGTCCACTTTCCCAATCAGACTGGGGAGCAAGGGAGAGGCGAATCTCACGTCTTCAACACCGGCAGACGAGCATCTGAACCATTCTGCCACCTTCCTCCTTTAGGGCCAGGGGAGGTAAAGCAGTGAGGTTAAAAGGAGATGAGCGCCACTCTCATGATGCTGGCCCTCAGAGAAGCTGGTGTCTCTGACACTTCCCTTCCCAAAGACGTCATAGGTTATGGAATACCTTTACCTGTGTTTTTATGTGTTGAGGGCATGAAAAGTCAGTGGTTTAACTTAAGGGCAGGTGTGGAAGCTGAGGGGTTAAGCCGACAGGGTTCTGGTCTACTAAAAGCCGCTCCGACAAGACACAAATCTATCTATCTATCTATCTGTCCCGTAGTCTGACGACCGTGGGGGCACCCTCAAAGACTCAACAACCAGTTCCCTCCATTCCTCTTTCTGTTCTGCCTTTCTCAGGGTTTTGTTGAGTTCTAGACCTGTCCATTCGCGCTGATGTTATCCTCTCAGCTCTTCCTTGGTCTGCCTCTTCTTCTTCCTCCTTGGACAGTGCCTTGTAAAACTGTCTTTGCAAGTCCTTTGGATCTTGTGACATGCCCATACCATTTAAGTTTACACTTTTTCACGATCGTTAGAAGGTTCTCATAGGGTCCAATGGTTTGTTGGATTCTGTTATGCACGCTTTCTTTGCTTATGTGGTCTTTGTAGGAGATGCCAAGGAGTCTCCGAAAACATCTCATCTTCACCGCCTGTACTCTTCTCTCCAAATCTGCAGTCAGGGTCCAAGACACAAATACATACGCAAAAAGTCAGTGTGTGTGTGTGTGCGTGCGTGCGTGAGTGCGCGCGCCCGAGTGTGTGTGTATTCATGCATAAATGCATATATGTATGCATGTATGTGTATGAATCTATGTATCTGTGTAAGTAAAGGTGTCCCATAACCTATAAGTTTGTAGGGGAGCGAGGCGTCAGAGACCTCACTTCTCTAGGGCCAGCATATTGAGGGCGGCGCCCATCTCCTCTCCCTCGCTGCTTTACCTTCCCTGTACCCTAAAGAGTGCAGATACCCATTTACAGCTGGGGGATGTGGGGGGGACTGTACTGAAGACAAGGCACGGAAACGGTCACCCTTCCAAGTGGTAACCACGCTCGGCACTGCTTAACTTTGGCTGGGAGAAAGCGAGTGCTCCGACCACTGAGCTATCCTGTCCCCGTATCTATCTATCTATGTATGCATACATATAACATTATACCCATGCAGATTCGGAGGCTGGATTGTGGACAACTTCCCCATCTCTGTGGATGTGTGGACGGCCTGCGTGGAGAAGGAGCTGGTGCCAGACAGCGTCATTCTGATGACGGACGAGAGCGAGAATGGTATCTTTCTGACCCAGCGCTACTTCAACGAAAACCGGCAGGTGGTCAACGTCAGCCGAAAACTTCGCCTGAAAAAGGAGAAAGAGAGACAGAAGAGAGCTGAGCAGTTGAGGTAAAGCGAAAGATAAGCGCAGAGAGAGAGAGAGGGGAGAGAGTGGAGAGAGAGAGAGAGGAGAGAGAGAGAGAGAGACTATAAACCGAGGCCCCGTGTGCAAACGCATGCAGAACATCTTGCGCACACGTTAAATCCTGTTCCGCTGTTCGAAAGTGTAGGCCATTGTGTGCCGGTGGGAACAGATGACAAAATTTAAAAAACCGCATACACACGCATAAATAAATATAAAAAAAAGTCATCTGAGCGCTTTGATTTGTTGCTTTACAAGATTAAGCGCTATATAAATTCCATACATTATTATTATGAGAGAGAGAGAGAGAGAGAGAGAGAGAGAGAGAGAGAGAGAGAGAGAGAGACGGAGGTTGGGGGGGGGGGGGGAGGGGGCAGGAGGGAACAATTAACAATGAACAAATTTTATTTATGGAGGGTTATAGAATAAGCATAACAAAAGCTTTTAAAAAAATCCAGCCCTCTGGGAAAAAAGAAAAACAAAAAGAGAGAGGGAGGGGAGAGATAGAGAGTGGAGAGGGCAGGAGAGTGAGAGAGCAAGAGAGAGAGAGAACGAAATTTTATTGCCGTTAAGCTGATAAGCTCATACAGCAACGAAGCCTCGCAGCACGACGCAATTACATGACATGGAAACCATGGCAGTGATCTTCATAATGTACAGCCATATACGCCATACACGTACTCTTTACTGTCCAGATTTGTGATGGCATTCCGAGAGAGAGAGAGAGAGAGAGAGAGAGAGAGAGAGAGAGAGAGAGAGAGAGAGAGAGAGAGAGAGAGAGAGAGAGACGCTTTGACGCTTTTGACGCTTTGACCAAGGTGGGGAGGGATGGAAGTTTTCCGCCGTCATAGGAGAAGTGCCGCAGGGGCACGCCTCAGAAAATCACCAATCCGGAACTTGGTAAACATGGGATGTCTGAGTCTGCAGTGTCCAGTCCTCAGCCTCACAATTGTTACTTGGTCTTCTCTGGGGATGAGGTAGTAGTAGTAGTAGTCATCCTTACTGTTGAAATTCGAATGTTGTGGAAGCCATACTCTCTATTGCTTTTCCTTCACAATTGTCTTTGCTTCTTCAAACGTCACCTCCTGCTTCTCTTGAGGCATCTGACCTCCTATCTTTGCCAGAAGGTCAGCTTCCTCGTTGCCATGGATGCTGCAGTGTGAAGGAACCCACTGGATGACTGTATGCTCAGTGACCTTCTGCAGGACAAGAGCGGAGGCAAGGGCGTTAAGTTCCTTGTACTGTGAGTTTTTAAGGGTCCGAAGCACAGACAGGGCGTCTGAGAAGATGACAACTCTGGGGTGAATTGCCTCTCTGTTGGTGCAGAGTGTAGAGGCTGCTGTCATCAGTGCATCTGCTTCTGCGCTGAAACTTGTTGAGAACTGTGCAGTTGGTACTGATTGGCGGAGTTCTGTGCCATCTTTTAATTTAATGAAGACTCCGCCGCCTCTACTTCTGGAAGCGTCTTCTGCTGATCCCTCTGTGAATGCGTGTGTGTTGCATAGACACAAATCTGTGTGTGTGTGTGTGTGTGTGTGTGTTGTGTGCGTTATTTTGTGCGTTGTATGTGTGGTGGTAGGGGTGGTGGTGGTGGTGGTGGTTGTGTATGTGGGGTGTTTATTGAGTGTGGTATGTATATATGTATGTATGTATGTGGTGTGTGTGTGTGTTGTGTGTGTGTGTGTGTGTTTGTTTGACATAGATTACAGAAAGAAGAAGAAGAAAGATTGGCAGAGGAAGCCCGACGTAATGTACCCCAGTCTCCAAGTTCCGAAGGTGAAGCTATTGTAGTGGACAAAAAGGGATTTAAAAGGGAAATAATTGAACAGCTGCACTGGATCCCTATATAGCATAGCATCCTTTACAAGTCTAGAGGCAGCACACTCGTTAAAAAACACACAGCGCACTAGCCTTAAAGGAGACTCCCCATCCCCCCTCCCCCCAAAAAGACCCCCTAGACAAAAACCAACAAAATCAACACAAAACAAACGCACATACACACATACATACACACGCACGCACGCACGCACGCACGCACGCACGCACACATGCACGTACACACGCACGTACACAACTACAACATCTATCTATCTATCTATCTATCTATCTATCTATCTATCTGCCTGCCACAGCTTATACCCACTATCACGAAAATAGTAAACTCATCTCTTGTTTCTGGAAATGTTCCTTCAGCTCTCAAAACTGCTATAGTCACACCACTACTCAAAAAGCATAACCCTGACCCTAACATTCTGAAGAACTAGAGACCTGTTTCCAGCCTACCTTTTATCTCCAAATTCCTTGAAAAAGTAGTTCTGAAACAGCTCAACAACCACCTTCTCTCCAACAGTCTTCTTCCTGCGTTTCAGTCTGCCTATCGCGTCAACCACAGCACTGAAAACACCCTAGTTCACACCTTAAACACGCTTCTACTTGATTCTGACTCAGGGAAAATCTCCCTTCTCACTCTACTCGACTTATCTGCAGCCTTCGACACTATTGACCACTCTATTCTTCTCTCCCGTCTTCAAGAAACGTTTGGTGTTACTGGTACAGCCCTCACCTGGTTTAGCTCATGACCGACCGACCGATTTCAGACAGTCACAGTAAACAAGTTTCAGTCAGCACCTGCCAGATTGGAATGTGGAATCCCACAGGGATCAGTTCTGGGCCCTGTTCTTTTCACTCTCTACACCGCTCCACTGTCACACATAATCAACCTTCATCAGATCAACCATCACTTTTATGCAGATGACCTAGTTTTTACATTTCTCTGAATTATCTGCCTGATTGTCATTGTTACGAGTGTAGTCAATACATAATTATGTGTGTGTGTGTGTGTGGGTGGGTGCGTGGGTGTGTGAAATAAGTCTGTGTTCTAGTCAACTGTCTTAAAACATTGATTCATATATTGGTGTATGGTGTGGGTGTGCGGTGGGCGTGTTCGCACACACACGTACGTGCGTGGTGTACGTGCTGCGTATATGCGTGCGTAAAAAAAAGTTTGTATGTCTTCTAGTCAAGGGGTTTTTAAAATTGTGTTCACAATTGATGTGTGGTGCGTGCGGGTGTTTTGCGTGTGTGTGCGCATGCGCGCGACGTGTGTGTGGTGTGTGTGTGTGTTCGTGACATTTTATTTGAAAACCAATATGAAATATAGCTTTTGTGTCTTTGATATATTTGATGTGTATCAATCTGCCTGTCAGTATTGTAATTGCCCTTCATGGGATGATTAAAGTGTTTTTGACTTGACTTGACTCAGATTCTAAGCAGTGACACTCCTGTAAATTTGCCTTCTCTGTTGACATATATGACCTACTGCTTTCAAGATATCCAAAACTGGATGATAGAGAACAAGTTACAACTAAACGCTGATAAAACTGAAGCCATGCTTGTAGGGACCAAACACAAACTCTTTTCATTACAACAGCTTCAATAGAATTCGGCAATGCATCAGTCCCTCTATCCACTGTTGTGAAGTATCTAGGTGTTGTTATCGACAACACACTGTCTATGCAAAAATTAATCACCCAGACCTGCCAGTCGTGCTACTATCAATTACGGCGTATTCGTGCAGTTCGAAAGTACCTGTCCACATTATGCAACATCCAAACTCCTGGCTTCTCTCATTCTTTCACGTCTGGACTATTGCAATTCTCTTCTGGCTGGTTTGCCAGCATCATCTTCCACTCCCTTCAACGTATTCAAAACTGCAGCTCGAGTAGTCCTCAGAAAGAAAAAATATGAGCACATTATTCCTCTCTTGCGATCTCTCCACTGACTGCCTGTGTCACAGAGAGTAAACTGTAAGATCAGTACTCTCTGTTACAAATGTCTCCACAAACAGCTCCCTCCTACCTCTGTGAATGTCTTCACCTGTACACCCCTTCTCGTTCCCTCTGCTCTGCTGCAGATACCTTGCGCTTACGAACACCTAGATTCAGCCAGTCCACTGTCAGCCGCTGCTCTTTCTCTGTTTCTGGTCCATCCATCTGGAATGGCCTCCTTTTCTCTCTTCGCCAAAGGCGTTCTTGTGACACTTTTAAATCCGGCCTCAAGATATAATAATAATTTGTTTCAAACCTAAGATTTTCCTCTTCTGTTTCATTTCATAGCTATCACTGCTTTTCAACAGCCCAAATCCCATCACTCTGCCAAAGTGTACAACCTGTGTGTGTGTGTGTGTGTGTGTGTGTGTGTGTGTACATTGGACTTGTTAGAAGTATTACTTGCTATTGGTTTCATGACTGTAAGAATGAGTTGAGTGAAAGCGCTTTGATTTGTCTCTACAAGATACAGCGCTATATAAACTTCATTTATTATAGTATTATTATTATTACTATTATTATTATTATTATTATTAATTATGTCTCTGTCTATCTCTCTGTCTGTCGTCCGTTCGTCTGTCCGTCGTCGTCTGTCCCTCCTTTTTCTTTTCTTTTTCTTTCCTCTGTATTTTTCTCTTCCTTTTTTTCTTATGTGTTCCAGTTTTCTCCTTGCTGACATTTCCCCCCCACATCAACATGTTTTTCTTTCTGTGTCTCGTCTGTCGTTCTGTTTGTCCATCAGTCTAGTTAATCTGTTTGTTTTGTTTTTGTCTGTCTTTCTTCATTTCTTTCTTTCTTATCACATTATTTTCTGTTTTCTCTTTCTTTCCTCTCTCATTATTTTCTGTCTGTCTGTCTGTCAGTCTGTCTGTCTGTCTGTCTGTCTGTCTTTCTTTCTTTCTTTCTTTTCTCTCTCATTATTTTCTGTCTGTTTGTCTCTCTGTCGGTTTTTCTGTCAATCTGTCTGTCCTCCTTTCTCCCTTTTTCTTTCATTCTTTCATTGATCATTTTAACATTTCTGACTGTCTGTTTCTCTGTCTGTCTGCCTGGTTGTCTGCCTGTCTGTCTGTCTTTAATTTTTTTTTCTGTCTTCTGTCTTTCTCTCTGTCTGCCTGTCTGTCTTTCTTTTCTTTCTTTCTTTCTTTCTTTCTTTCTTCCTCTCATTCATTCTTCCTTTCTATCTGTCTGTTTGTCTGTCTGTCTGTCTGTCTTTCTTTCTTTCTTGCTTGCTTGCTTCCTTTCTTCCGTCCTTCCGTCATTCCTTCCTTCCTTCTTTCTTTTGTCTGTTTGTCTTCCTTCCTTCCCTCCAGTCTTCCTTCCTTCTTTCCTTCCTTCCTTCCTTCCTTTTTTGTTTCTTTCTTTTCTTCCTGTAAACATTTTTTTGGTGTTTTTTAAAAATATTTCTGTTTGGCCTTCTGTCCACAGAACTCCCAGTTCTTCCAGTGCCTTTGCTAGCAGCCAAAGAACATTCCTTAGAAAATATCATAGAGGAGGATGAAAAACTGAGTACCAGTGACACAGACTCCGACAAACAGCCAGAAGTGACCAAAGAAGGTGAAGAACCAGTCTGATATTCAAACTCCAGTGGCTACCTACCACATCTCGAATACAGTTGTAAATAAGTATATATAATATTATTGTGTAGTTATGATGGATCTTTGCGATTTTAGCTCTCTCTCTCTCTCTCTCTCTCTCTCTCTCTCTCTCTCTCCGGTTTTTGCCCACTATGAGGCATTGTCAATTTCTCCTACGCCAACCATGTATCATGGCCTAAGGCCGAGATACATTAAATTTTTGAGTTCTCTCTCTCTCTCTCTCTCTCTCTCTCCTCTCTCTCTCTCTCTCTCTGTGTATGTCCCACATATTCTGATTTAAGAACAAAGTTTATGGGGGGGTTAGCTAAAACCCCCATTCATGTGTTATTACAAATGACTAATAGTAAACATATGCACAGTGTCTCCAGGTTCATTTTCCATGCAGTGAACAGGAGGAAGAGAAACTTGATTGGAATTTGATATCCTTTTGATGGCTTTGACAACTTAACTAGATAGATGGTGTTTTTGTGTGTGGAGTTAAGTACTGCTTCTGAAATGCTGATGTGATGTGTGTGTGTGTGTGTGTGTGTGTGTGTGTGTGTGTGTGTGTGCGCGCGCGGGGTGTGTTTTGTGTGTGTCAGTGTGTGCCTGTGAGTATGTCTGTGTGTGTGTGTGTGTGTGTGTGTGTGTGTGTGTGGTGTGTGTGTGTGTGTGTGTGTGTATGCGCGCACCTGCGTGAGTGAATGCATGTGTGTATGTGCGTGCGCGTGTGCGAGAGCTCATGAATGTTTCGTGTGAAATATTAAATTGCAAAACAAGTAATGAGGGAAAAGTACCTCTATATAGATAAACTAAAAATATGATCAAGATGTCACTTTGGAAATTGAAAATATCCCAAACAAGAATAAGTAAAGATGGAATTAATAAGATGATTGTATTAAATTTAAAATTATGTAAAGGTGACTATGTGTTTAGATTTATAAGGCTGCTCTCAGTCGTGGCTATGTGTTTAAGAAGTTGGGCATCACTGACGTTACGAAAACTATTGATTTGCATTTTTCATTTTTTCCCTTTTGTCCCCTTTACTTGTTTTTGGGGGCCCAAGGCGAAGTACAAAAAAACGTTCAGAGAGAGAGAGTTAAGGTTCTCTCTCTCTCTCCCCCTCCTCTCTCTCTCCTCCCTCTCTCTCTCTCTCTCTCTCTACTCTCTTCTCCTTCTCCCCCTCTCTCCTCTCTCTTTTTTGTACCCCTAACGGTTGAGTGTTATCGATTATTTTCTTGTTCCGGCATATTTTATAAGTTTCGATTTTGCATGGAGACGTGTTGATTCGGGGCATTTTTCCAGTTGAAAAAAACATGGAAAGATCCCTCGTTTTACTGAAACAAGGATACAAGCAAAGAGGTGAAGAAAAAATCTATGGTCTGACAGTAATGTGAGACTACAAAATGACTGAACACGTGAATTTCTCAAAAGTATACAAAGCTTTAACTCATTCCGAGATAAAAATGAAAGGTAGAATTTTTTTTAAATCCCTTAGGGGGGGCAGCTCTGCATGGTCCGAAAAGTTGGTGGGGGGGAAAAGGGAAATGTAATGATGGTTTGATACAATAAAACAAAAGAAAAAGAAGAAAAAGGGTTACTAAAAAGATTTCAGCGATGTCAGACAAATTGATAATTTTAGAAAAGGATTTATAACTACGCGCGAAAAAAATATTAAATTAAAAAAACTAAAGAACGGGAATTTGAACTAAATAAAATTGGATAACGAAAAGTTCTCTTAAAGGGCGCCAAAACATTTTGTCTTTAATTAGGTCTGGAATCGAAAGGGTCTTTGTATTTTTTTAAATATCTATTCAAGAATGGTATGATCATTTTACACTTTTTTTCACTCGGATATAGTGTAAAAAGATGGATATATATGTAACGGAAGAAGATGAGAATTTTGAACCTTGTTTAATGATCCTACAAAGAAAAAAAAGTTATTGCCGATCCAGCATTTTTAAAAAAAGAAAAAGTGCTGGTCCCGACAAATAAAAGGCAAATCTAAAAAACCCAACTAATTGTTATTTTCCCCTTTCCTAACTCAAACTTCAAAAGATGTTTTTAAAAGGTGCTTTCCCCTTTTTGGGGTGGGCCCCAAATCTTTAATTATTCCCCATTTACAAAAAAAGGGGACAGCACTAAAACAGACAATTATCTGGGTAGCCCCCCACTGCATCGCAGCAAAATAATTTTATTTTTAATTTTTTAATAAAAGGTTAACTAGAGGGGTGAAGAGAATGAAAAAAAGCTTGAAAACAAGAGGTTTTGAGCAAATTATAGATACTGATTAAAAATTACCCTATACTCTATTGTTCAAAAACTAGCAATCAAATAAAAAACTATTTTTTTGCATTTTCGATTTTTAAGGGGTCGATTCGTAATCGTAAATTTTTTATGGACGTTCTGCAAAAATGGAATAAACGGGAAATTATAATGGCACTAAGGAGGTTTTAAATCAATTAGATGTGTCGCGCAGGATATGATTATTCGGAATATTTCGAATGCCAAAAAAGGGGTGAAGCAGGGTGTAATTAAGTCCCATTTTTTTTTTTTTGTAACGAAAAAGCCGTTGAATTAACAAAAAAGGAAAACTGGGATTCATTTTTTTCAGGGGCAATGGAGGTTTTTTACTACTATTGCCGAGAATGATTCTCTTGTCTGACACGGTACTAGGTTTTCAAAACCAGCTAGATATTTAAAGGGAAAAGAGATCGCCCCGATTTTTCATCAAATGGGGAAAAAAAGAAAATCATATTTTTAAAAGGGTGGACATTTTAATCAAAAGTTTTGGCCCAGCCCAAATTATGGCATGCTAAAAACCCAATTATTTTTTGGGCCCTTTCCCTTATAAACCCAACCATGTTAAAAGGTCCCTTCCTCTTTAGGGCAGGTAATAAAAGCAGAAGCACTAAAAGACATGGGGCCCATGCTGCCAGCAAAGATTACTGCTCACCCTTAACAATGGTGATGGGAAATAAACCTTCTTACAAAAGTTTACGCTTTAACCTTTGTCACTATTCCCTATATTTTTTCCATTTGGTTGTTGTGATGTTTTGTGTTGCTAGTTGGATTTTGTAGCGCGATGATCTTTCTTTCCTTTTTCCTTTGAGCTCCAACATTACGTAATTATAGTGGGATAATTGGGATGAAGAGATCTACGAAGGTTTAACTGTGTGGTTTGTGTTTTGGAGTGTTTGAGTGTCAGGTGTGTAGTGGTGTGATGGGTTTTGATAGTGTTTTTTTGAAGTATAGTGTGTGTAAATGGTATGGTATTGTTGTCTCAGGTGGGGAGGTTTGTCTACATTGGGTATGTTCTCATGTTGGGGGGATAGGGGGCAGGGTGAATAGGGGAGGGGGGGGGGGGGGGTGGGGAAGAGGCGAGATGTAATGGGTGGAGTATGGGTGAAAACCGGTATATGAATCTGAATAATCTTATGAATCTTTGCTTTCGTCTTTCCCCCTCATTTTTTCCATTGTTTTACTCCAAATCGTCTCTCACTCTCAACCTCAACTCTCTATCGTTTCTTCTCATTTCCCTTTTTTCCCCCTCCCTTCTACTTACTCACCCTGACTTGCCTTCTCCTCTTCTCCATTCAATACTCATCTCTATCACGTCTCTCATGTCCCACCCATTCCCCATCCTTCTCTTCCACGGGATCTCCTCTCCTCTCTCCTTCCCTCTCTCTCAACTTCCCTCTCTCCCCAAACCCGCTTCCTCTTAATCCTCCACTCTGATCCACCTCACTCTCTAAGCCCTTTCTGTTTCCCCAAATCCCCCCTACACATCTCGCCCATCAAAGTTTTATCAAACAATTCTTGTCTCTCTCTCGTGTCCTTCTCTCTCTTCCCATTCACCATTTTCATTGTTTCCTTACAATGACTGGTTTGGATCCATCTGCCCCTTTCCCTCCTCTCGTCTCTCCCAACACACACACATTCCTCTCCCCCTGCCTCCCTCCTACGCCCATCCCCCCCCCCCTTCCTCCTGCCTCTCTCTTTCTCTCACACCCATCCATACTGTGTTCTGCTTTCATCCATCCATCCTCGTCGTCTTCCATCCATCCATTCCACATCATCCATCATTCCATCGGCCGGCCGCGTTCCTCCTCAATTATTTTTATCATCCATTTCATCTGCATTATCCATCACCACCGTCCAATCCACCTTCCATAATTCTTTTCCCAACCCTCATCCATCACCTCCTTTATCCTTCCATCATCCATCCATTCATCCACCCGTCCACCATCCATCTATCCATATCCGTCCATCATTCCTCTACTCATCACAGCCTCACCCTCCTCCCCCGTCCTTCCACTCCACCCCTCCCCCCCCCTCCTCCCTCCCCCTCCCTTTTTTCCCCTTCTAAACTTGTTCTTTTTTTTGGGAAAATTGTTTGTTTTTCCCAAAATAAAACCTTTTACTTACAAAAGGCATCTGAAATAGGGGGACTTACGGGTTAATCCAAAAATAAAAAAAAAATAAAAAACATATCTATAAAACTTTTTCTTAAATGCCCCAAAACCTTTTCGTCAAATACGGAAATAAAATGGAGAAAGGGAAGATATCCTTTTTTAAAAACAAATCAAACGCGTTAAGTTTTTAAAAAATTACTGCTAAAACTACTGAAATTTCCCGGGGGTCATTTTTTGTGGGCGTTTTTAAGACATAAAAGGGTTTCAAATGGAGCGGGGGGTAAGAAGAATTGGGGCATATAAAGTTAAAGAGTTTTTTTTAAAAAAATTTGGTTTTTGGGAATCGTGTGGTTGTCTAAGGAATTTTGGTAGGGGGCTTTGGGGTTTAAATTTCTAATTGAAAAGACAACTCATTTTTTTCATTTAAAAAAAATTGGCACTCGGAAAAGGAAAGTAAAGAAAAAATACTGTTTGTTTTTTTTCCCTTTTTAAGTGTGCTTTTAAAAGCTGAAAAGTATTTTCAAATTAGTCACTGACAAAGGGGCATCGATAATTTTATGCAAGTTTTCGACTAAGAAACACTGGCTTAAAATGAAAACCCAAAAGATGGTTTTAACCCGAAACGTCCCACATTCCCTTTGCCCAATGTGTGGTAAATTTTCCCTTGTGAGAAGTGCTTTTCCTGTTTCATTGTAAATTTTATATTTTTTCCATACGTGAAAACTGGGGTGTTTCTCTCTAAAAAGCTTTCCGAAGGCAAGTATTTTTTTATCTTATCGCCAAAATGATGATATTGGGATAAAGGGGGTTGCAAAGTTTTTTTTGCTTTAAGCACTGAAATTAAGACAATTACACCCAAGTTCCCAAATTTGCTTAACATTTGTTTACTAAAATAAGTTAAAATTTTTATTAAGTAAACTCCAGCATTTTGTGAAAAAAACATAAAAAAAAACAATTTTTAAATTTCGCTGAGTCTCCCCGGGAAAAATATTTTTTGAAAATTTTTACTTTCAAAGTCCCAAAGGATGGCTAATATAGCATTTTTTGAATGTTTTTTCATTATTTTAGTTTTTGCTTATTGGTTTTTTAAATTTTTCATCCTTGTTTTTTACTTTTTGTTTTATTTTGAAACTGAAATTTTCGTCACAGCTTAAAATCGTATTCCCTTCAAAGAGCTCATTTTTGGGTTTTTTTGGTTTTTGTTACGTTTTAAAAGCATCATTTTTATTTTCTTGTATTTATTTGTTTTTAAAAAAAAAATGTGTATAACCCCCCTTTTTTCAATAGGGCCCCTTTGGGCAATGACAATTTAAAATTTGGGCAAAGCGTCCCAAACCCTCTTCTTCTCTCTCTCCCCTCTTTCCCTTTTCTCTCTTTTCTCTCTTTCTCTTTCTCTCTCCCCTCTTTTCTCTTCTCTCTCTCTCTCAGTGTTTTTCCCTTTGGGACAGTTTTTTGCTGAATAGCTACCGGGTGTTCTTTTAAAACTTTTTTTTTTTTATTTTTTAGATTTATTTTGGTTTTAAAAAGGTTTTTGCGTCAAGTTTTTTGCTATTTGGGAAATCTGCGCGCGCGCGCGCGTGTTTGCGTGTGTGTGGGTGTGTGTTTGGTTGTGTGGTGTGTGTGTGTGTGTGGTGTGTTGTGTGTGTTTGTTTCCGGCGAAAAGACCCGAATTTCACGCAGAGAAATATGCCACTGATACAATATTGTAAAAGTAAAGGTGTCCCATAACCTATAAGGTCGTAGGTGTATGAGATAAAATAAGAAATGATAAGAAAGAAAGAAAGAAAGAAAGAAAGAAAGACAGGCAGACAGACAGACAGACAGAAAGAACAACACAAATTAGATTAACAGACTGATGGACAAATAGAAAGACAGACAAGAAGCAGAGAAAGGTCAGAAATGCCTTTAGTAGTAAACACATGGCCATTTCTAGTCTACATCATTTCTTCGGATAAAACGGGACGAAGTTATTATGATTTTCAAAATAAAAGGTCTTGTTATTATTTGTTTTTAAACCGCCAAAGCATCGTGATTATTACATTTTATCATCATCATCGTCGTCGTCGTCGTCGTCGTCGTCGTCGTCGTCATCATCATCATCATCATCATCATCATTATTATTATTATTATTATTATTATTATTATTATATTAAATTTTATCAATATTGTATTAGGGGGACGGGATAGCTCAGTGGTCGGAGCACTCGCTTTCCCGCAGCATCGAGCGTGGTTACCACTAGGATGGGTGACCGTTTGCGCGCCTTAGCTTCAGTACAGTCCCCCAGTTCACCCAGCTGTAAATGGGTACCTTCCCTCTTTAGGGTCAGGGAAGGTAAAGCAGCGAAAGAGAGGAGATGGGCGCTTCCCTCAATATGCTGGCCCCTAGAGAAGTGAGGTTTCTGACGCCTCGCTCCCCTACGACCTTTTAGGTTATGGGACACCTTTACCTTTTACAATATTGTATTACCTCGTCGCTTTCCATTCCTTTCTGTCTGTCTTTCCTCTTATTTCTTTCTACCTTTTGGGTTGTTGTTGTTGATGTTGTTGATGTTGTTGCTGTTGTTTTGTGTGCGTATGACTCTTTTCTTTCCTTTTTCCTTTGAGCCTTCCTCACTTCTTTTGTCGTTCTTCAGATAGTGATGAACTTTGGCGGATGAAGAGGATCTACGAAAGGTAAAGCTTGTGTGTGTGTGTGTGTGTGTGTGTTGTGTGTGTGTGTGTGTGTGTTGTGTGTTGTGGGGTGTGGTGTTGTGTTTTGGGTTTTTGTGGTGTTGTGTTGTGTGTGTAGTGTGTGTGTGTGTGTGTGTAGTGTGTGAGTGTTTGTGTGTGAGTGTTTGTGTGTGTGTGTGTGTTGTGTGCGTGCATGGTGTGTGTGTATGTGTGTGTGTTTGCGGGGGGGGGGGGGGGGGGGGAGGGTGGAGAGGGAAGGGAGGAGGTAGTGGGTGAAGACAAGCCGGTAGTGACTGAACATCTCTGTTAGTAAATCTGTGTGGGTCTCTCTCTCTCTCTCTCTCTCTCTCTCTCTCTCTCTCTCTCTCTCTCTCATCTCTCTCTCTCCTCTCCCCCTTTTTTCTCCCCCCCCCCCCCCAACACCCCCCCCTCACCCCAAAAAATTTTTTTAAATTTTTTAAAAAAATTTTTCATATTTTTGGGGGGGGGAAACTCAGGGGCAGCCCCGGCCCCCCGAGGGGGGGTTTTAACCAAAGGGGGGGGGAAAGTTTTCCCCCTTGCCGTAAGCCCCCGTTAAACCCGGGGGAAAAGGGACCTTTTTTTTTGGGGTTTGCGGGGAAAGGAGGAATGGGCCCGGCCCCCAAAATTTGTGGGGGAAAGTATTTTAAAGGCCCCCCCCAAAGTTTTTAAAAGGTATAAAATTTTTTTTTAAAAAAGTAAAAATGTTTTTTTTTTTTGTTTTTCCTTATTTTTTAGGGTTGTGTTTTGAGTTTTTTTTTGGTTTTTTTGTGTGGTATATTTTTTTTTTTTTTAGCCTTTATTTTTGTGTTTTAGATATAAAATTTTTTTTAAAGGATTAAAAGGTAAACTTGTTTTTTTTTGGGGGGGTTTTTTTTGGTGTTTTTTTTTGGGGTTTTTTTTGGGGATTTTTGGGGGTTTAAAAAAAAAAAAAACCCCCCCGGCATTGGGAAAAGGTGTTGTTTTGGGGGGGGGGGGGGGGGGGGGGGGGTTTTGGAGGGGGGAAGGGAGGAGGTAGTGGGTGAAGAAAAAAAAAAAACCCGGGTTGTAAACTGAACACCCTTTTTAGTAAAATTGTGTGGTCTCTCTCTCTCCTCTCTCTCTCTCTCCTTTTTCTCTCTCTCCTCTCTCTCTCTCTCCCCCCTCCCCTTCTCCCCCCCTAAAATCCTCTCTTTCCCCCCCCGTCTCTCTCTCCTTTCCCCCTCCCCTAAAACCCTCTTTTTTCCCCCCCCCCCCCTCTCCTTTCTCCCCTCTTTCTCCCCAAACTCCTCCTCTTCTCCATCTCTCGCCCCCTCTCTTTTCTCTCTCTCCCCTCTTTTCTCCCCCTCTCCCCTCTCTCTCTCTCTCTCTCTCTCTCTCCCCCCCCCATTCTCTCTCTCCCCCCCCCCCTTTCTCTCTCCCCCTTTCCCCCCTCTCTCCACCCTTTTCCCTCTCTCCCCCCTACCCTTCGCGCCCCTTTCTTTTCCCTCTCCTCTCCTCCCTCCCTCTCTCCTTCTCTCACTCTCTCTCTATCCCCCCCTTTGTCGGTTTTCTCTACCCCTCTATCTCCCCCCCCCTTCCCCTTCTCTCTCCCCCCTCCACACCCTTTCTTTTCCAAACACACACACCCCTCTCTGTCTCTCTCTCGGGTGTCTCTCTTTCTCTTTTCCCCTCCCCCCCCTCCCTTCTCTGTTGTCTGTCCTTTTCCCCCCGTCTTTCCTGTTTTGTCTGTCTCCCCCCCTCTATTCTCCCCCTCTCCCCATCTCTCCCGTCTCTCCCCAACACACACACATTTTTTCCCCTCCCCCCCTGCCTTCCCCCCTCTCTACGCCCCCCCCCCCTCTCCTCTCTCCCCCTTTCCTCTCCTTTCTCTCCAAAACCCCCCACATCTGTTTCTGCTTTATCCATCTCCATCCCTTCGTCCGTCCATCCATCCATCCCCTCCACCTTTCCCTCCATCCCTCCAAACCATCCATCCGGCCGGGCCCTCCGTTCCGCCCTCCATCCATTCCTCCATCTATCCGTATCCCCCAAAACCATCCATCCTTTCCCTCAAAAACCATTTCCCTCCATCCATCGATCCACCCCCTCCATCCTTTCCCCCCATCCCTCCATATCCTCCATCCACCCCGTCCCCCAAACCATTCTCCCACCGTCCATCCACCACCCCCTCCATCCATCCCTTTCCCCCCGTCCAAACCATCCATCCATTTATCCACCCTCCATCCACCATCTATCCATATCCTTTCCCTCCATCCCTCGTAAACCCTCCATTCCCCCCACCCATCCATCCACCCGCCTCCCCCCACCCAACCATCCTCCCCTCCCTCCATCCCTCCATCCCCCTTTCCCTCCCCCCCGTCCATCCATCCATCCGTCCTTTCATCCATCCATCAATCCGCCCCCCAAACCCCCCCCCTCCCCCACAAAATCCGTCCCCTCACCATCCAAACCACCCCCCCCTTTCCCCTCCATCCCCTCCCTCCCCTCCATCCATCCATCGACCCCCCCACCCTCCATCCATCTTTTCCAAACCCAAACCCTCCATCTATTCCCTTTCCTCCATCCATTCCCTCCATTTCATCCCCCACCCACCCACCCATCCAACCCCCCCACCCATCCACCCAAACCCCTCCCTCCATACACCATCCTCCATCCCCTCAACCCCCTCCATCCATCCCTCTATTTGTCCACCCACCCACCCACCTTTTTCCCTCCACCCCCACCCCCACCTCATCCCCCCCACCTTATCCTCCACCCACCACCCCACATCCACCCATCCATCCCACCCCCCACCCACCCAACTCATCCCCCACCCCCTTCCCCACCACCCACCCAAACCATCCCCCCACCCCTCCCGGGCCAAACCATCCCCCCACCCCCTTATCCACCCCCTCCCTCCACCCCACCCCCCTTATCCAAACCACCCACACTTTCCCCCACCCCCCCACCCACCCCCCTTTTCCCCCCACCTAACCCATCCCCCTCACCCACCATCCCCACATCCATCCACCCACCCACCCACCCATCCCCCCACCCCCTTTACCCATCCACCTAATTTTTCCACCCCCATCCCCCACCCAAACCCACCCACCCAACTCATCCACCCCCCCAACCCCCTCATCCACCCCCCCACCCACCCACCTCATCCAACCAAACCCCCCAAACCCAAACCAAACCATCCCCTTTCCCTCCCTTGCAATCTGACCTGGCCAGAACTGGCCTCCCACAGAGAAAAGGGGCAAGTACGAGGGGAAGGTGGAAAGATGAACCTGGGCCCACCGGAGGGACGCAAAATCACGACCGGGGCGTGCAGGACAAGACCGGGAGCAGGTCGCTGAGGGGTGCTCGCAATAAAAGTGAGGACCCGTACTTTGGGCCCGGAATGGGGTTTAGGGGAAAGGGGGTGGTGGTAGTTAAGGGAGAGGAAGAGGAGTAAAGGGTTTTGAGTGGGAAGTAGTAGTAGTAGTAAATATGTAAATAGAAGTATATAGTAGTTTGTAGTAGGTAGAAAAAAGGGAAAGAAAAATAGTAGTTGTTTTGTAGTAGTGTAGTAGTTAAGTGTAGTTTGAATAGAGTGTAAGTGGTAAAAAATTGTATATAGAGTGGTAATAGTAGTAGTGTAGAGTAAAGGTATAGTAGTAATAAATTGTATAATAAATAATAAAAATATGGTTTTATAAGGGTTGAAATTTTAAAAAATAAAAATGAAGGTTTATAATTTATTTGGGGGTTGGAATGGGAAACATTGTTTAAAAATTAAACTGGGGGGGGGGTTAATTGGGGGGGGGAAAAAAAAAACCTACAAAACCCCCCCCAAACCAACAAAGGGGGGGGAAGGGGGGGATAGGGAGATTTTTGGGAGATGGGGAGAGTAAAAGGGAAAAAGGGGAGGGAAAAGAAAGACAGACAGCCAGGAACAGAAGCGACATAAGGAGGGAGAGAGAGAGAGAGAGAAAAAGAGAAAGAGAAGGGGAAATGAGAGGAGAGGTGAGGGATAGAGGGAAGGACCTTGGCCCAAAAATGAGGGGGATGATAGTTATTGAAAATAAAGATGGTAAGGTGACTTTGAGGGGAAGGATGTGGTGGTGGTGAGAGGACATAGGGAGGTAGTTGGTGGTGGTTGTGTGTGAGGGATGAAGGATGGTGGGGGCGTTGTGGTATGATTGATGGGATGATGAGGAAGGGAAGAGGGTGTTGTGGTGATGATAATTGGTGGGGGGAAAGGGAAGTGGTGGTTGTGGTGGAAAAGGTGAGAAGAAGGGAAAGATGTGGTTGGGTATGATAATGATGGTGGGGAAAGAGGGGTTGGGTGAGAAAAATGAGGTGGGATATGAAGAGGAAGATGGGGTTTTGGGGTATGATGTGATGGTGATGATAGAAAGGAAGATGGGGTTGGGGGGGAAAATCGGGAGGGGGCCATTCTTCAGATGGAGAACGGAACATTTAACGGGATGTATAAAAATTTTTTTTTTTTTAATGAGATGATGATGTGAGGTGAGGGGATGGTGATGATATGGTGATGCTGCTGCGGGGGCGGTGAGGGAGAGGGGAACGATGTGGGGGTGGTGGTGTGATGAGATGGGGGGGGTGGAAGTGGTAATAATACTACAGGTCGGTTTACGCTAGGAAAGGCCGTGGTCCCGGAAGGGGGGTAGTCCCTGTCTCCCATGTTGGCACTTTGCGGTTGTTGGCCTTAGCCGACACTTTCCCCACCGAGGACCTCATTCACGTGCACCTTGCTGTTACAATCTTCGGCAAGCGTTTGGGAAACCACACCTTTCCTATTGCTTGAAAGGGCAAAACCCCTTTTTTATATAAAAAGAAAAAGAAAAGCCCGCGAAACAAATCTACATAAAACCCTGTCAAAAAAGGGAAAAGGGGCCCCCAAACCTTTTGTGGTCGAAGGAGGGTGGGGGGGGGAAAAGGGGGAGGCATCAGAAACCTCAACTTCTCTAGGGCCAGCATATTGAGGGCAGCGCCCATCTCCTCTCTCTCTCTGTCTCTCTCTCTGTCTCTCTCTCTGTCTCTCTCTCTGTCTCTCTCTCTCTCTCTCTCTCTCTCTCTCTCTCTCTCTCTCTCTCTCTCTCTCTCTCCCCCCCTCTCTCTCGCTGCTTTACCCTCCCTGACCCTAAAGAGGCAGGTACCCATTTACAGCTGAGTGAACTGGGGGGTGGGGGGGGGGGGGGGTGGGGGGAAGTGGGGACTGTACTGAACCCCAAGGCGCGCAAACGGTCACCCATCCAACTGGTAACCACGTTCGATGCTGCTTGATCTTGGCTAGGGGAAAGCGATTGCTCTGACCGCTGAGCTATCCCGACCCCATACTTATAGAGTACTTATGTTATTCTGCACCAGTTCCAGAAAAACAGTTTGTCGAATCTCTTTATGTCATCCAGCCATTATGAACTACTATCCTTTCTGATCGTCAAAAGACAGGTGATGATTTGAGCGTTCTCCACGACTTCTTCAAGTTCCCTGACAACCCTGCAACTATTATGAATGCTGAAACTCGGGCTATTTGTGTTCAATATTAACAAACATTATTGTTACTGGTCGGTTTCCATCATCATTGCCACCCTTATCTTCACCAGCATCTCTCTCTCTCACTCTCTCTCTCTTTTCTCTCTCTTCTCATCTCTCCTCTTCTCTCTCTCTCCTCCTCTCCCCTCTCTCTCTCTCTCTCTCTTCTCTCTCTCTCTCTCTCCTCTTCTCGCTCTCTCTCTCTCTCTCTCTCTCCCCCTCTCTCTCCCTCCCTCTCTCTCTCCTATAGGGGACTGGATGTTAAAAAGCACATGATGCTATTCCATCATCCTCGATATAAAAGAATAAATAAGTAAATATCCCTCTCCCTCCCTCCCCCTGTCTCTCTCCCCCCTCTCTCTCTACCTCCCTCTCTCCCCCCTTCCTCTCTCTCTCTCCCTCCCTGGACCCTGCTACTGGTTCCAGAGCCGTTCACTCATCAGGGCTGGGAGTATTCTTACCTAGACATCGAAGAGGAGGAGGAAGACAGGGAGGCAGAACAACTGGCCGCGGATGAGGAGGAAGAGACGGTGGAGGAGGAGACGGAGGATGATGAGGAGGTGTGTAGCGAGCTGCCATGCTGAAGACAGTGCTGGAGTTTTGGTGGGATGGGATGTCTGTGGGAGAGTTTGAGTTTGTTCTCCTCTGTGATCTCTCTGTGTGTGATGGTGTTTGTTTGCATTGTTGTTGTATTGTGTTGTATTGTATTGTGTTGTATTGTATTTGTTGTATTGAATTGTGTTGTATGTATTGTGTTGTATTGTGTTGTATTGTATTGTGTTGTATGAATTGTGTTGTATTGTATTGTTTGTAATAGATTGTGTTGTATTTTATACCACTTTCAGTCACGGCAGATTTCTCTGCGTGTAAATTCGGGCTGCTCTTCCTGGGGAGAGCGCGTCGCCACAAGAGCAGCGCCACCCATTATTGTTTTTCTTCTCCTCTCTGAAACTGTATTTGTTCCCCTTGCATGGTGGGTTTAAAAAAAATTTTTTAAATTTTTTTTACATAATTTTGCCAGGGACAACGCCCTTGTTGCTGTGAGTTCTTTTACGTGCACTAAATAATTATGTGTAACACACGGGACCTCGGATTATCGTCTTATTCGAAAGACTAGCACCCAGACCAACACTCACGGTCTAGTGGATGGGGAAAAAGTTTCGGACCCAAACGGGAATCGAACCACCACACTCTTCGATTTGGGCTTTTTGCTTTCTAGACAGGAGCGTTACCTCTTTTTTTTTTTATAGTCTTTTATTTCGAGGAGAATGGAATAAGCACTCATGTGCTTTTTTTCATCCAGTCCCCGTGTGTATGTAGTTTTGTAAATGTTGTCATCCGTTCCCACCGGCACACAATGGCCTAACTCTTCTTAAAAGCGGAACGGGTTTTAACGTGCGGGCAAGATGTTCTGCGTGCGTTTGCACACGGGAGCTGGGTTTATAGTCTCACCTGAAGGACTTTTAGGATAAGTGGAGTCGGCACTGATGTTAACTCCAGGGATCAATATCTCCTTGAACGAGATTCGTACTCCGGTCAGCAGATCACGAGCGTTAGCTCAAACCACCAGACTAAATTTCCATACCCCCCTCCCCCCCCCCCCCCAGCCACCCCCCACCCCCCGCCACCTCCCCCCTCCCTCTCTCTCTCTCTTTTTCTGTCTCTCTGTGAGAGTGATAGCTTGAAACTTGACCATCTCTTTTGTAAGTGTGCATGTTTCAGTATCTCTTGTTTTGTGCTCAAGTTCTTTGTCTTTGTCGGTTTCTCTATCTGTCTTTCTCTGTCTCTGTTTGTCTGCCTCTATCAATATCTGTCTTGACTGTCTCTGGTCGTTTCTGATTGTCTGTTTTTCTGTCCGGTCTTTGTGTCTGTCTGGTCTGTCTGTATATCTCTGGGCTCTCCTCTTTCTATCTCTCTCTCTCTTTCTCTCTCCCCCCCCCCTCTCTCTCTCTCTGGCAGGCTATCTATCATCCCATCTATCTATCTATCTATCTATCTATCTTTTCACTTACACACACACTCACAACACACACACACACACACACACACACACACACACACACACACACACACACACACACACACACTTTTAATGAAGAGCGAGAACACACAGAAAAGGGAAGGCAAGAAAGTCTAATTGATTGTGTGTGTGTTGTGTGCGTGCGCGCGCCCACCTGTGTGTGCCTGCGTGTGTCTTCCCGTGTGTTTTGTGTGTGTGTGTGTGTGTGTGTGTGTGCGTGCGCGCGTCCATTTGTGTGTGTTTGCGTGTGTCTTCCTGTGCATGTGTGTGTGGTGTGTGTGTGTGTGTGTGGTGTGTTTGCATATATGTATCTGCGTGTCTTCGCGTGCGTGTGTGTTTGCGTGTGTGGGTTTTGGGGTGTGTGAGTTTGCGTGTGTGCATGTCTCTGCGTATCTGTGTCTCTGCATCTGTGTGTATCTCTGTAACCCTCAATGTCTCTGTATGTTGTGTGCATGCTTGCACCCCCCCCCTTCCAACCCCCCCCCCCCCCCACCACCACCACCACCCACCCCTCCACCCCCCCACCACCCAACCCTTTCTCAACCCCCTCCTCCCCCACCCCGAAACCACCTCCACCCCTTCCCCCCCTCCCCATACACCCCAACCCCTCCCCTCCCTTCCAACCCCACCCCCACCCCACCAACCCCCACCACCCCAACCCTTCCTCAACCTCCTCCTCCCCCACCCCGAAACCACCTCCACCCTTCCACCCATCCCCCGACACACACACCCCAACCCCTCCCTAACCCCTCCCCCCAACCACCACCAACCTATCTCCCCCCCCCCCCACCCCTTCCCCAACCCCTCCCCCCCCCTCCACCACCCTAACCCCCCCGCACCCCCCCCAACCCCCCCCCCCCCAAACCCCCCCCCACCCCCCCCCCAACCCCCCCCCCCCCCAACCCCCACACCCCCCAACCCCCCCAACCCCCCCCCCCCCCAAACCCCCCCCCCCCTCCCCAACCCCCCCCCCCCCCCCCAACCCCCCCAACCCCCCCCCCAAAAACCCCCCCCCCCCCCCCACACCCCCCCAAATCCCCCCCCACCCCCACCCAACCCCCCCCCAACCCCCCCCCCCACCCCCCCCAACCAACCCCCCCCCAACACCAACCCCTTTCCTCCCTCCCCTTTACCCCCTCCCCTCTTTTTTTCAGGGCCAGCACAGGAGGAGGACTCGATACGAAAGTAAAAGCCTGCGGGGGGGGAGCCCACAAACTTCGGGCCCCGTCGCTGAAGGAGGAAAAGGTGCTGGCGCCGGGCCCCCCGGGATTTAAAAGGGCCCCGCTACCGGGAAAAAGTACTACACCTCTCCTCCTTGGGGGCCAGGGCATGTTCCGGTACAAGCCGCCGCCTACCTGCCCGAGAAAAGGGCCCCCCCCCCAGGGTTGGGGATCGAAATACCGGCCCGGGGTGGGGATCGGGTTTTTGGGTTTTGGGAATTGGATTTTGGGTTTTAAAAGGGTTTTGGGGTTTTTGGGGGTTTTGTTTTTTTTGTTGTTTAAATGTTTTTTTTTTGGCGTTTTAATTCGTTTTAGCTTTGCAAGATTCTGCGCTGAAATAAAATTCCGTATATTATTTTACTTTATTATTGTTGTTTTTTTTGTTGTTTTTTTTTTTTTTTTTTTTTATTTGTTTTTGATACTGCAAACAAGGGAAAAAGGGAGAGGAGGAGGGGGGGAAAGGGATGGGGGGGGGGAGGGGGGGGAAGAGGATGGGGGGGAAAAGAGGGGGGAGGGAGTGAGGAAGAGAGGGGGAGAGAGAGGGTTAGGAGGGAGGGGGGGTAGAGGGGATAGAAAGAAGGGGGGGGGTGTGGGGTAAAAAAGGGAAAAAGGTGCCCCAAAAAGGGACCGCTATGGGGTTTGGGAGAGTGAGGAATCTGAACCTCGGCTTCTCTGGGGGCCAAACAAAAAGGGGGGCGCCCACCCCCTTCTCCCCCCCCCCCTTCTGGGTCTCTCGCTCCCCCCCCGGCCCTCTTTTTTGTCTCTCTCCCCCCCCACCCCCCCCCCCTCTCTCCTCTCTTCCCTCTTCTCTTTTCTCTCTCTCTCTCTCTCTCTCTCCCCTTTTCCTCTTTTGGGCTTTCCTCCCTTTTGACCCCTAAAAAGAGATGGTACCCCATTTACGGCGGGGTGAACGGGGGGAACTGAAATTTAAAGCCAACACAAACAAAAAACGGTCACCCCACCAAGGGGTTAACCACCTCGATGCTGTTTAAAACGGGGGCCCTGGGGTAAAGCGAGTGTTTCCCGACCACTGAGCTACCCAAGGATGTTTTGTGGAAGGACAAAAAAAAAGGAAAAAACAGGAGGGAAGGGGAAGAGGGGGGGAAAGGGAAGGGGTGGGGATGGGGGGGGGGGGGGGGGGGGGGGGGGGGGGGGGGGGGGGGGAAAAAGGAAAGAAAGAAAAAAGGAAAGGGGAAGGGAAGGATTCAGGCAGAGGGGGAAAGACGGGAAGAAAGAAGAAAAAGAAGGAAGAGAGAAAAGAGAGAGAGGAGAGGGGGGGGGGGGTGGTTGAGGAGAAAGAGAAAAAAAATAAAAAAAAAGGGAAAATAGAATTAATAACAGGAAAAAAGGGAAAATGGGGGAAAGAATTTTTAAAAAGACAGACAGAAGGATAGAAGGTAGGAAAAGGGGGGGAAAAAAAGGAAGGAAAAGAAGGGGAAAAAAAAGGAAAAAAAAAATAAAGCAATTTTTTTTTTTATTTTTTAAGTCGAAGGGTAAAGGAAAAAGGGACCCCTTTTTTTTTTCATCCAGTCCCGTGTTTTTTTGGTTTTTTAAATTTTGCACCGTTTTCCCCCCCGGCACACAATGGCCTACTCTTTCCCCAAAAGCGGAACGGGTTTTAACGTGTGCGCAAGAATTTGGGGGTTTTGGGTTTATTGGGTTTTATCCGAAAAAACTTTGGGGGGAGTGGGGGGTTTTGCACTGAAAGTTTAACCCAGGGGGGAAAAACCTTGTTTTGATGAGACAGCCCACCAGGGGGGTGGGCGTGGGGGTGGGGGGTGGGGCGGGGGGGGGGGGGCGGGGGCCCAAAAAAAACAAACACACAAAAACAACCACCACCAAAACACCACACATATACACACACACAAAACACCAAAAACACACACAACACACCACACCAAAACAAAACCACTAAAACAACACACACACAACACACACACCCAAAAAACAAAAACACAAACAAAACCCCCAAACACACACACACATAAAAAAACACTAAAACAAAACACACACACAAACCCCCCACACAAAAACACACACACACACACACCACCAAAATCCCCGGGAAAATTTTTTAAATTTGGAAAAAAAAAAAAAAAATAAAAAAAAAAACAACAACCCTTTTAAAAAAAGATTTCTGCCTATCCCCTTCCCTTTCCCTCCCTTTAACCCGCCGAGATTTTATCGCCCCCACCAGGGGGAGGGGGGTGTGTGCCCCCGCGCGGCGGCGGCGTGCGTGCGGCTTCACCCTTTGCCTTGTTGGAACTAATTTTAAATTGGGGGCTTTTTTGTTTTGACTGATAAGAATGGGTTGAGTGCAATCCTTTGGTTTGTTTTTTTGCAAGATATAGCGCTAATAAAAATTTCCCTTTACTTCTTCTTCCTTTCTTTCTTTTTTCTTCTTCTTCTCTTCTTCTTCTTCTTTTTTTTTTCCTTTCTTTTCCCTTTTTCTTTTTCCCTTTTTTTCTTCTTTTTCTTCTTCTTCTTCTTCCCATCATTATTTTATTATTTTCCCCGCCTCCAAAATTTAAAGCTTTTTTTTGGGGGAAAAAAATTTTGGGCGTTTCGAGGGTCGGGGGAAAACCAAAATTCGGCCCACACATCGCAAAAAGCCTTTTGGGCCCTTTCCCCATCCTTTCATGGAGCGGCTGCAAGAGCTGCTTCTTCCGAAAAACCAAGACTCGGGTGGGGCCCAAACCCAAAGATGATTTTAAGGAGGAAAGGGGGAGAGGGAAAGAGGAAAGGGGGACGAGGGAAAAAGAGGAGGAGGAAAGGAAGAGGGGGAGAAGAAGAAGGAAAGGGGGGAAGGGAGAAAAGGAAAAGGGAGAGGGGAAGGAAGAGGAGAGACGAAGGAAAAGGAGAAGGAAGAAGGGAAGAAAAAGGAAAGGGGAAAAGGAAGAAGGGGAGAAGAAGGAAGAAGGGGGGGGAAGAAAAGGGGGGAGGGCAAATGGAAGAGGGGAAGAAGGGGGGTAGGGGGATGAGGAAGGGAAAATGGAAGAAAAGGGGAAAAGGAAGAGGTGAAGGAAATGAAGAAGGGGGATGAAAAGGGAAAAGGGGATGAAAGGGGGGAGGTAAAGAAAGGAAAAGGGAAAAAGGAAAGGGGAAAAAAAAGGGAAAAGGAAGAGGGTTAAGAAGGAAGGGGCGAAAAAAGAAGAAAGAAAAAAAGGGGGAGAAAAAAAAAAAGAAAGGGGAAAAAGGGAAAAAAGAGGGGAAGAAAAAGAGAAAGGGGGTTTGTTTTGTTTGTAAGGTGTGAATGGGTTTTTGGGGTGTGGTCAAAAACAATTTAAGTCAACATCACCTTTATGAGGGGGAAAAGATTTGTTTACACAAATTTTTTCCCTCCTGCCCCGGGAAAAAAAACCCCAAGAAAACTAAATTTTACAAAAGCATTCAAAAGACAGTGTTAATCCATGTTAAGACAAAATGAATGAGGAAAACATTCCTTTTCTTAGATCCAGACCTCACAATATAAGATAGAACAAAACCAAGACATTACAATATAGCACGGTTCAGGCAGACAAGTAATGACAAACTAAAACAACGAAACAACAATGGTAAAGCATAACAATTTGCAAAGCAACCAGATGTAACTTCACGAATAAACAAAAAAGTGGACACACAACTTGCCCATCAGATGTTTCTTCAAAAGTTTCTTAAGGGCTGGTTTTGAAGGAGCTAATTTTTTTTTAAAAAGGAAGTAGAAATTCCCATAATGTTCTTCCTGAATAATCGAGGATTGACTTATAGAGATTATTATGGGGCCTGGGCAAAAAACAGTCTATAAATAGTCTGTTTTCATTGACAGGGAAATTACTCATAATTTTCTTTGGGCTTTTTCGTTTAAGGTATTGTACATATGTAGAGAGTCCTAAGCAACTAAACCATAGAGATTACAGTTCATACACCAATTTACAACAAGTACAACTCATTCACAAACTTCTACTTTTTCCACTTAACTTTTGCTAAATCCTCAAAACATATGTCCAGTCCTCAAAACACAATCAATAGAATCAAGAATCAATCTTAGATCCGAGACCAAAAAGATTAAAAGAATGATGTAAAGTTAAAAAAAAAACCAAACCAGCCGGAAGTCCCTTTATGGGAAACACCAGACTCAAGAAAGACTCGGGCAAAGCCCCTCTCTGTCCACTACCTAGACAGGAAATGACTGTTCAACAGGAAGAAGTCAAGGGAACTAAAATTAAAGGGACATCACTCTTGTTGTTTGTTTTCCTTTCTTTTAAAGAAAAATATTCTTTTAGTTCGAGGATAATGCAATAAGCATTCATGTGCTTTTTTTACAGCCAGTCCACGTGTGTACGCAGTTTTGCACATCTTGTCATCCGTTCTCGTCGGCACACAATTGCCTAGTCTTCCAAAAGGCGAAACGGATTTTAACGTGTGCGCAAGATGTTCTGCGTGCGTTCGCACTCGGGACCTCCGTTTACAGTCTCATCTGAAGGACTTTTGGCGGGGAGTAGAGTCGGCACTGATGTTAACTCCAGAGGAAAAATTATCTTGAACGAGATTCGAAACCGAGTCAGCAGATCAGGAGCGAAATGCGCATCACTAATCATCAGGCTTTATGTGTATGTGTGTTTTGGGGGAGGGGGTAGAGGTGGCATGGAAAAGGTTGGCAATGTGTGTGTGTGTGTACTGTGGTGTGTGTGTGTGTGTGATCTGTGCGGTGTGTGTGCGCGCTGCGTGTGTGTGTGTGTGTTTTGTTTTTGTTGTGTTTGTTTTTGTTTAATGTCCATTCACTACTTGGTGATAAGGACACACCCGCATTCAAACCAACGTGGAAACGTTGCACACATGCTTGTTTATCTATGTGCCTACGGCAATAGATATAGCTGGCTTTGCTAAAAATCAAGACTTTGAAGGACATGAACACCCAACAACAACAGCGTCGACGACAACCACAACAACGACACCAACAACGATGACAACAACGACGACGACAAGAACGATAACAACAAAAACAACAGCAACGACAACAACAACAACACGACGACAACACCAACGATGACAACGACGACGACAAAACCAACAGCAACGACAACAACAACGACGACAACACCAACAACAACGACGACGACAAGGACAACCACAACAACGATAACAGCAACAACAACAAGGAGGTGACCACAAGCTGTGGTCCATGTTGCAGACAGTCCTCTGATGCTGAAGTCAAACCCACGCCTGCTTCTTCCGCTGCCCCTGTGGACCCCAGCACTGTAAGTGTTGGCTCTGGAGTTAGCCATCCCTGAATTCTTTACATTAGTGATTTGTTGATGTGTTCTCCCCCTCTCTGTCTCTGTCTCTCTCTGTCTCTCTTTCTCTCTGTCTGTCTGTCTCTTTTCCTCTCTCTCTTCCTCTCTCTCTCTCTCTAAAAGTATTAATTTCATTGCTATTTGACATTTTCTTGTTATTAATTCATTGATTTATTCATGTTTGTTTCACTTTTTACCCCATGAGGGCCTGGTGTAAAGAAGCTCTGGCTTACCCAATTAAAAGGTAAAGTAAAGGAGTCCCATAACCTATAAGGTCGTGGGGGAGCGAGGCGTCAGAGACCTCACTTCTCTAGGGCCAGCATATTGAGAGCGGCGCCCATCTCCTCCCTCACTGCTTTACCTTCCCTGACCCTAAAGAGGGAAGGTACCCATTTACAGCTGGGGGAACTGTACTGAAGCCAAGGCGAGCAAACGGTCACCCATCCAACTGGTAACCAACGCTCGACGCTGCTTAACTTGGCTGGGGGAAAGCGAGTGCTCCGACCACTGAGCTATCCCGTCCCCTCATATATCCATAAGGGATGTAAAAAAGCATATGGGTGCTTTTCATTATCCCTGAAATAAAAGAATTTGTTATTTTCATTGTCAATCTCTATCTCTCTCTTCTCTCCCCTCCTCCCTCTCTCTCTCTCTCTCTCTCTCTCTCTCTCTCTCTCTCTCTCTCTCTCTCTCCCTCTCTCTCTCTCTCCCTCTCTCTCTCTCTGTCTCTGTCTCTCTCTTGTCTGTCTGTCACTCTTCCTCTGTCTGCCAGTCTGTCTCTCTCTGAATGTTTGTCTGTATGTCTGTCTTGTCTCTGTCTGTTTGTCTGTCTGTCTATCCCTTAAAGTAAGTGTTTTTCTTGTTGTTCCAGTTCGTGTAATATGCTTTCATTTGTTCTTTTAACTTTTCCACCTGAAACTGAGAAACCTTCTAAAACACACACACACACACACACACACCACACACACACACACACACACACACACACACACACACACACACACACACCAAACACACACACACACACACACACACACACACACATCTCAGCTGCTTGAATCTTTCTTCATCATGCCTGTCCACGAATCGCAGCCGAAAGCATAACGGGCCATACTAGCATTAATTTTTTATTTTTTATATTTTACTGGTAAGCAACGCTGCATCTTCAGATGCTATTTAGTTGATCATTCAACTTTAAACGAACCTATTCGGTCTATGTCCTGGTACATGATCGTCATTTTTTTTCGCGATCGGAGATATAAACTGATGCTTTTTCACCAAATTAGCAATATATCAAATGTTTGTGTGGTCGGAAAATTACTACTTATATAATTTTAGATTTAAGTCTAAACTATTCTACTTCTTTTTCTGAAAAATCTTGGATATATAATGATAGTGATGTATGGAATTTATATAGCGCTGAATCTTTTAAAAGCAAACAAATCAAAAGCCTTCAGATGACTTAAAATTTTATTTTACATTCAGTCCCCGTGTGTATGCGGTTTTGTAAATTTTGTCATCTGTTCCCACCGGCACACAATGGCCTACTGTTTCGAAAAGCGGAACAGGATTTAACGTGAGCGCAAGATGTTCTGCATGCGTTCGCACACGGGGCCTCGGTTTATAGTCTCATCCGAAGGACTTTCAATAATAATAAATCGAAATCTCAAAATCGACAACCTGACCCCCCACCTGCCTAAAACGGCTCCTATAGTGGAAAAAGTGGGTCAGGTGCAAAGCGACTCATTTCGTGGTGGAGTGTCACCTGATTTCTCGCCTGTGCAGGAAGAGAAGAAGGAGGGGGAGGAGGAAGAGGAGGAGGTTGAACTGACAGACGACGAGGAAGCCATCAAACAGAGCATCCTGACATCAGAGGCTCTGTATCCAGAAGTCTTGGACACCATCGTGCCAGACTGGTGGAAGAAAGAGCCCTTCTGGTCAGTAGTGGAGTGCAGTGGAGTGGAGTATAGTGTGGTGTGGAGTGGAGTGGAGTGTGGAGTGGTGTAGTGAAAAGGAGTGGAGTGGTGTGGTGGAGTGGAATGGAGTGGTGTGGTGGAGTGGAGTGGTGTAGTGGAAAGGAGTGGGTGTGGTGGAGTGGTGTGGTGTGGTGTAGTGGATGTGGAGTGTGGTGTAGTGTGGAGTGGTGTAGTGGAATGGAGTGGTGTGGAGTGGTGTGGTGGAATGATGTGGTGTGGTGGTGTGGAATGGAGTGGTGGAGTGGGTGTGGAGTGGAGTGTGGGGTGTAGTGTGGAGTGGTGTGTGTGGTGTAGTGGAATGGAGTGGTGGGGGTGGGAGTGCTGTGGTGTAGTGGAATGGAGTGGTGTGGTGGAGTGGAGTGGTGTGGTTGGTAGTGGAATGGAGTAGTGTGGTGGAGTGGTGTGGGGTGTGGTGTAGTGGATGGAGTGGTGTGGTGGAGTGGTGTGGAGTGGTGTGGTTTGTAGTGGATGGGAGTGGTAGATTGTTGAGTGGTGTGGAGTGGTGTGGTGTGGTGTAGTGGAATGGAGTAGTGTGGTGGAGTGGTGTGGTGAAGTGGTGTGGAGTGGAGGTGGTGTAGTGTGGAGTGGTGAAGTGTAGTGGAGTGGAGTATAGTATAGTGTATTGTGGTGTAGTGGAGAGGAGTGGAGTGTAGTTAGTATAGTGTGTGGAGTGGAGTGGAGTAGAGTGTAGTATAGTTTAGTTTAGTTAGTGGAGAGGAGTGGAGTGTAGTTTAGTATAGTGTGGTGTAGTGGTGTGGAGAGGAGTGGAGTATAGTATAGTGTGGTGTTTGGGAGTGGAGAGGAGTGGAGGGGTAGTATAGTATAGAGTAGTGTGGTGTAGTGGGAGAGGAGTGGAGTGTAGTATAGTATATGTGGTGGTAGTGGAGTGGAGAGGAATAGAGTGTGGTATAGTATAGTGTAGTGTGGTGTAGTGGAGAGGAGTGGAGTGTAGTATAGTATAGTGTGGTGTAGTGAAGTGGAGAGGAATAGAGTGTAGTATAGTATAGTGTAGTGTGGTGTAGTGGAGAGGAGTGGAGTGTAGTATAGTATAGTGTGGTGTAGTGGAGTGGAGAGGAATAGAGTGTGGTATAGTATAGTGTAGTGTGGTGTAGTGGAGAGGAGTGGGGGTGTAGTTATAGTATAGTGTGGTTGTAGTGGAGTGGAGAGGAATAGAGTGTGGTATGTTAGTGTAGTGTTAGTGGAGAGGAGTGGAGTGTAGTATAGTATAGTGTGGTATAGTGGAGTGGAGAGGAATAGAGTGTAGGTATAGTAAGTGTTAGTGGAGAGTGTGGAGTGGTAGTATAGTATAGTGTGGTGGTAGTGGAAGTGGAGAGGAGTAGAGTGTAGTATAGTATAGTGTAGTGTGGTGTAGTGGAGAGGAGTGTAGTATAGTATAGTGTGGTGTAGGGAGTGGAGAGGGTAGAGTGTGGTATAGATGTGTGGTGTGTGGGAGTAGTGAGTTAGGTATAGATAGGTGGTGTAGGGAAGTGGGAAGGAGTAGAGTTAGTATAGTATGGTTTTGTAGTGGATGGAGTGGAGGGAGTGGTGTGGGGTAGTGTGGATTGGAGTGTGATGTGGATTGGAGTGGAGT
>CM054152.1:10257954-10265454 GCA_028751875.1 Rapana venosa
CTCCCCCCACCCCCCCCCCATCCGTCACCCATCCCTCTGCCACCTCGCTAGATCTGCACCTGGCCAGAACTGGCCTCCTACAGAGAGCAGAGAGGCAAGTACGAGCGGAAGGTGGAGAAGATGAACATGGTGCTGCCCAGCCGTGAGGGACTGCAGATCATCGACCTGGACGTGCAGGACAAGACCGTGGAGCAGGTCGCTGAGGAGGCTGCTCTGCAGATAGAGGGGGAGGACACGTACCTAGGCCAGGAATGGCGTTGAGGGAAGGATGGTGGTGGAAGTAGTGTGGAAAGGGAGAAGAGAGAGAAGGAAGTGTAGTAGAAGTAGTGTAGTAGTATTTAGTGGTAAGTGGAAGTAGAGTAGTTGTAGTAGTAGTTGTAGTGGGTAGTGTGTTAAGTAGTAGTAGTAGTTGTAGTGTAGTAGAGTATTGAGTAGTAGTAGTATAGTAGTATTTTGGTGTAAGTAGTAGTATTTTAGTAGTATTTGTAGTAGTAGTGTAGACGTAGTAGAAAGTAGTAGTAGTAGTGAAGAGGAAAATAATAATAATAATAATATATGGGAATTTATATAGCGTGAATTTTGTAAAAAACCAAAAAAATCGAAGCGCTTGCACTCAATCATTTACAGGCATGCAACTCTCCTTAAACATAATGAGCAACAGATTTTCAAATCCATGCGCGCGCACTACGCACGCACACGCACGCACACACACACACACACACACCACACACACAACACACACACACACACAAAACACACACACACACGGAACCAACACTTAAAAGGTGAAGATGCTGTTTGGAAAATTAGGGACAGATATGTAGGGGGAAAGTCTCAGGTAGGAAATAAGTGTGTTTTGAGGCTGGATTAAGGAATCAAGTGAAGGCTTTTGGACGAAGTAAAAGAGGGAGGCCCATTCAGGTGGATGGGACCAGAAACAGAGAAGGAGCGACGGCCAACAGTGGTTTGTTTGAATTGGGTGTTCGAAAGCACAAAGTATCTGCGGCTGGAACGAAGGGACGGGATGGAGTGTACATGTTGAAGACAGTTACAGAGATAAGAGGGTGCAGATTTGTGGAGACATTTGAAACAGGGGGTATTGATTTTATACTCCAGTCTTTGTGAGACAGGCCAACCGTGAAGAGATCGCAGAAGAGGATTTGATGTGTTCAGATTTTTTCTTTCTTAGGACCAGTCGAGCTGCAGGGTTTTGTATGCGTTTGAAGAGAGTGGATAGATGATGCTGGTAGGCCAGCCAAAAGAGAATTACAGTGTCTAAACGTGAAGAATGAGAGATGTGACCCAAACTTGGAAGTTTTCATCAGTGGACAGATACTTGCGAATCGCGCTTATTGCGCCGTAATTGATTAGTAGCAAGGGCTGGCAGGTTGGGTTTAAAGAATTTTTTCATAGAGAGTGTGTTTGTCAAGAACTACTCCTAAATACTTCACGAGTTGGACAAAGGAAATGACGTATAGCCGAATTCTATTGAAGTTTTTGTGATAGAGGAAAGTTTATGTTGGGTTTCCCCATGGCATGGCTTCGGTTTTTATCAGCATTAAGTTGTAACTTGTTCTGAGTCATCCAGTTTTGAATGTCTTGGAAGGCAGAAGGACATATTTGTCAGGAGGGAAGGCAAGTTTTCAACAGTATCGCTGCACTGAAGCTGAGTATCATCGGCATAGAAAAAAGATGATCAATGGGTGGTTGTTTATTATATGTGGGGAGTGGAGCAGTGTAGAGAGAGTTAAGAACAGGGCCCAGGGACTGATCCCTGCGGGACTCCACATTCCATTTTTGACAGGTTTTGATTGAATTTTGTTTAAAATAACTTTCGGGAACCGGTCTGTGGGGTTTTGGGGGAAATTTTTTTAAAAAAACCAGGTTTGAGGGCTGTGCCTTTTAATCCCAAAACGTTTTTTTGGAGGCAAAGAAAGAAGAATTGAGTGTTCTATGGTATAAAAGGGGTTTGCAGAAAGTCAAAAAGGGAGGGGAGGATGGAGTTTTTTCCTGCTCAGAACAAGTAAAAGGTATCAAAAAGATGGCCCTAGGGTGGTTTCGGTCTGGGGTTGGGGCGATAGGAGACGAAAAGTGGGAAGAAGATCTTTGGGAATTTAAAGGTACTGTTGAGCTTTTTGAGAAAAATTTTTTTCTATTATTTTTGGGGGAAAAAAGGGGTAATTTTGGACAGGCCTAAAATTTCCCTTCAGAATGTTGGGATGAGATCGTTTTTTTTTTCAGTAGAGGTGTGACTATTGCTGTTTTAAGAGTGAGGGAAAAATTTTTCCTAAACTGAAGAGATAGTTTAAATTTTAGTGATAATAGGGACAAGTTTTTGGAAGGGATTGTGAAAAAAAGGAAACAGGTATGGGTCAAAGGGCGCTATTTTATAGTCATTTCCTTCAGAATTGTCCCTGATTTCTTTTTTACTTGGGGATGGAAGGAAAAAAGAGGGTTTCCCGTGAACTGGGGGGCAGGGGGCGCAGGGTGGAAATTTAGTTTGTAGTTGTAAATAGTAGTAGAAGAGGTAGAAATAGTGTAGAAAATAATAGTATAGTAGAAAAGGTAGTAGTAGTAGTATAGTATAGCAGTAGAGGTTTGAAGTAGTAGAAGTAGTAGTATAGTTGTAGTAGTAGGGAAAAGGTTGTAGTATATAGAAGAAAGGGAAAGTAGTTGTAGAAGTAGTTTTAGTAGAAAATATAGTAGGGGGAGTAGTAGTAGTAGTAAGTAGTAGGGAAAATAGTAGTTTGTAGTGTTTGTAGTAGTAAAAAGAAGGATTAAATAGTAGTACTAGAAGAAAAAGAAGAAAAGGAAGAAGAAGAAGAAAGCAACAAACAATAAAAAGAAGGGGGTAGTGGTAGTTTGTAGAATATTTGTGTTGTATAGTAGTAGTTGTAGTAGTAGGAGTAGTGGTGGTAAGTATATAAAAAGTAGTAGTGTGTAGTAGGAGTAGTAGTGTAGTAAATTTGTAGCGGTAGTAGTAAGTAGTAGCGGTAGTGGTGGTGGTGACGGTGGTGGTGGTGATGGTGATGGAACAGGTCTCTGAGCAGGCTGCCTTTCATAGGGACCGAACATTTAAATTTTTAAAAATTCTTTTATATCGAGGATAATGGAATAAGCACTTATATGCTTTTAGTTTACATCCAGTCCCCGTGTGTATGCGGTTTTTGTATTCTGTCATCTGTCCCCACCGGCACACAATGGCCTACTCTTACGAAAAGCGGAACAGGATTTAACGTGTGCGCAAGATGTTCTGCGTGCGTTCGCACACGGGGCCTCGGGTTATAGTCTCGTCCGAAGGACTTTTGGGGAGAGTGGAGTCGGCACTGATGTTAACTCCAGGGGAAAATATCCCCTTGAACGGGAATCGAACCCGGGTCGTCAGATTGCGAGCGCAGTGTTCTAACCACTAGGCTATCCCGTCCCCCGGGGAACATAACGGAGGGAGAAGAGGAGGAGAAAAGAAAGAGAGAGAGAAGAGAGAGAGAGAGAGGAGAGAGAGAGAGAGAGAGGTGGAGAAGGGATAGAGAGAGAGGACACTTAGGCCAAGATTGAGAGGATGATAGTTATGGAAAACTAAAGATGTAATGGTGACGTTGAGGGAGAAGGATGGTGGGGGGTGGTGGTGGGAGAGGACAGTAGTGGAGGTAGTGGTGGTGGTGGTTGTGGGGGAGTTGATGAGGAGGATGGTGGGTGGGGGTTTTGGTGATGATAATGATGGTGATGATGAGGGAAAAGGAAATGGTGGTTGTGGTGATGATAATGATGGTGAGGAAGAGGAAGATGGTGGTTGTGGTGATGATAATGAGGTGGGAAGAGGAAGATGGTGGTTGTGGTGATGATAATGATGGTGAGGAAAGAGAAGATGGTGGGGTTTTGGTGATGATAATGATGGTGAGGATGATGAAGAGGAAGATGGTGGTTGTTTGGGAATTTATAGTGATGGTGATGATGAGGAAGAGGAAGATGGTGGTTGTGGTGGTGGGAACAGATCGTGGAGGAGGCCATTCTTCAGATTGAGAAGCGAGAACACTTACAGATGATATGAAAAATAATGATGATGGTGATGGTGGTGTGATGAGGTGGGGGATGATGATGGTAGTGGTGGTGATGAGATAATGGTGGTGATGATGGTGATGATGATGATCGCGATGGTGGTGATGATGGTGATGGGGACGATGATGATCGTGATGATGTTGTGATGATATTGCGGTGGTGGTGATGATGACAGTGATGATCGTGATGATGATGATGGCGATGATGATGATGGAAGATGGGGGTGATGGGGGTGATGATCTGGTGATGCTGCGCGCTGATGGTGAGATGATGATGACGACAAATGGGGTGGGGGTGATGAGGTGATGGGGTGGTGGAAGGGGAAATAATGACTAGAGTGCGTTTACAGCTAGGAAAGGCCGTGGTAGGGAAGGAGGGGCGTAGTCCTCGTCTTCGCCAGTGCTTGGCACTTTGCAGGTTGTTGGCCTTAGCCGACACATTGCGACTGCGGAGGACCTCACTTCACTGTGCACCTTGCATGATTACAATCTGTCTGGCAGCGGTTTGGAACCACACCTGTTCCTAATCTGCATGCCAAAGTGGCAGAACCCTTTTTATATATAAAAGAAGAAAGCAAGAAAGCTCCGTCTGAAACTAATCTACATAAAACCCTGTCAGAAAAGGTAAAGGTGTCCCTTAACCTATGTGGTCGAAGGGAGGGTGAGGGTGGGGAAGGGGGAGGCATCAGAAACCTCAACTTCTCTAGGGGCCAGCATATTGAGGGCAGCGCCCATCTCCTCTCTCTCTCTCTCTCTGTCTCTCTCTCTGTCTCTCTCTCTGTCTCTCTCTCTGTCTCCTCTCTCTCTCTCTCTCTCCTCTCTCTCTCTCTCTCTCTCTCTCTCTCCCCCCCTCTCCTCGCTGCTTTACCCTCCCTGACCCTAAAGAGGCAGGTACCCATTTACAGCTGAGTGAACTGGGGGGGGGGGGGGGGGGGGTGGGGGAAGTGGGACTGTACTGAAGCCAAGGCGCGCAAACGGTCACCCATCCAACTGGTAACCACGTTCGATGCTGCTTAATCTTGGCTAGGGGAAAGCGATTGCTCTGACCTCTGAGCTATCCAGTCCCCCATACTTATAGAGTACTTATGTTATTCTGCACCAGTTCCAGAAAAAGAAAAGTTTATCGAATCTCTTTATGTCATCCAGCCATTATGAACTACTATCCTTTCTGATCGTCAAAAGGCAGGTGATGATTTGAGCGTTCTCCACGACTTCTTCAAGTTCCCTGACAACCCTGCAACTATTATGAATGCTGAAAACTCTGGCTATTTGTGTTCAATATTAACAAACATTATTGTTACTGTCGGTACCATCATCATTGCCACCCTTATCTTCACCAGCATCTCTCTCTCTCACTCTCTCTCTCTCTCTCTCTCTCTCTCTCTCTCTCTCTCTCTCTCTCTTCTCTCTCTCTCTCTTCTCTCTCTCTCTCTCTCTCTCTCTCGCTCTCTCTCTCTCTCTCTCTCCCCCTCTCTCTCCTCCCTCTCTCTCTCTCTATAGGGACTGGATGTTAAAAGCACATGAGTGCTTATTCCATCATCCTCGATATAAAAGAATAAAATAATAAATATCCTCTCCCTCCCTCCCCCTGTCTCTCTCCCCCCCTCTCTCTCTACCTCCCTCTCTCCCCCCTTCCTCTCTCTCTCTCCCTCCCTGGACCCTGCTACTGGTTCCAGAGCCGTTCACTCATCAGGGCTGGGAGTATTCTTACCTAGACATCGAAGAGGAGGAGGAAGACAGGGAGGCAGAACAACTGGCCGCGGATGAGGAGGAAGAGACGGTGGAGGAGGAGACGGAGGATGATGAGGAGGTGTGTAGCGAGCTGCCATGCTGAAGACAGTGCTGGAGTTTTGGTGGGATGGGATGTCTGTGGGAGAGTTTGAGTTGTTCTCCTCTGTGATCTCTTGTGTGTGATGGTGTTTGTTTGCTTGTGTTGTATTGTGTGTTTGTTTGTGTTGTATTGTATTGTGTTGTATTGAATTGTGTTGTATTGTATGTGTTGTATTGTGTTGTATTGTATTGTGTTGTATTGAATTGTGTTGTATTGTATTGTGTTGTAATAGATTGTTGTTTTTATACCATTTCAGTCACGGCAGATTTCTCTGCGTGTAAATTCGGGCTGCTCTTCCTGGGGAGAGCGCGTCGCCACAAGAGCAGCGCCACCCATTATTGTTTTTCTTCTCCTCTCTGAAACTGTATTTGTTCCCCTTGCATGGTGGGTTTTAAAAAAATTTTTTAAATTTTTTTTACATAATTTTGCCAGGGACAACGCCCTTGTTGCTGTGAGTTCTTTTACGTGCACTAAATAATTATGTGTAACACACGGGACCTCGGATTATCGTCTTATTCGAAAGACTAGCACCCAGACCAACACTCACGGTCTAGTGGATGGGGAAAAAGTTTCGGACCCAAACGGGAATCGAACCACCACACACTTCGAATTGGGCTTTTTGCTTTCTAGACAGGAGCGTTACCTCTATTTTTTTTTATAGTCTTTTATTTCGAGGAGAATGGAATAAGCACTCATGTGCTTTTTTTCATCCAGTCCCCGTGTGTATGTAGTTTTGTAAATGTTGTCATCCGTTCCCACCGGCAACACATGCCTAACTCTTCTTAAAAGCGGAACGGGTTTTAACGTGCGGGCAAGATGTTCTGCGTGCGTTTGCACACCGGGAGCTGGGTTTATAGTCTCACCTGAAGGACTTTTAGGATAAGTGGAGTCGGCACTGATGTTAACTCCAGGATCAATATCTCCTTGAACGAGATTCGTACTCCGGTCAGCAGATCACGAGCGTTAGCTCAAACCACCAGACTATTCCATACCCCCCCTCCCCCCCCCCCCGTCCACCCCCACCCCCCCCA
Organism: Rapana venosa; assembly: GCA_028751875.1. Taxonomy (NCBI): domain Eukaryota; kingdom Metazoa; phylum Mollusca; class Gastropoda; order Neogastropoda; family Muricidae; genus Rapana; species Rapana venosa. The sequence goes on from CM054152.1 coordinate 10,264,872, forward strand.
CCTCCCCCCTCCCTCTCATCTCCTCTTTTCTGTCTCTCTGTGAGAGTGATGCTTGAAACTTGACCATCTCTTTTGTAAGTGTGCATGTTTTCAGTATCTCTTGTTTTGTGCTCAAGTTCTTTGTCTTTGTCGGTTTCTCTATCTGTCTTTCTCTGTCTCTGTTTGTCTGCCTCTATCAATATCTGTCTTGACTGTCTCTGGTCGTTTCTGATTGTCTGTTTTTTTCTGTCCGGTCTTTTTGTGTCCCCCTGTCCTGTCTGTCTGTTAATTTTTCTCTGTCTTTTCTCCTTTCTATCTCTCTCTCTCTCTTCTCTCCTCCCCCCCCCCCTCTCTCTCTCTCTGGCAGCTATCTATCTCCTAATCTATCTAATCTATCTATCTATCTATCTCATCTATCTATCACTTAACACACACACACACAACACACACACACACACACACACACACACACCACACACACACACACACACACACACACACACACAACACACACTTTAATGAAGAGCGATAACACACAGAAAAGGGAAGGCAAGAAAGTCTAATTGATTGTGTGTGTGTGTGTGTGCGTGCGCGCGCCCACCTG
>CM054152.1:10270454-10282954 GCA_028751875.1 Rapana venosa
AATAGAATCAAGAATCAATCTTAGATCCGAGACCAAAAAGATTAAAAGAATGATGTAAAGTTAAAAAAAAAACCAAACCAGCCGGAAGTCCCTTTATGGGAAACACCAGACTCAAGAAAGACTCGGGCAAAGCCCCTCTCTGTCCACTACCTAGACAGGAAATGACTGTTCAACAGGAAGAAGTCAAGGGAACTAAAATTAAAGGGACATCACTCTTGTTGTTTGTTTTCCTTTCTTTTAAAGAAAAATATTCTTTTAGTTCGAGGATAATGCAATAAGCATTCATGTGCTTTTTTTACAGCCAGTCCACGTGTGTATGCAGTTTTGCACATCTTGTCGTCCGTTCTCATCGGCACACAATTGCCTAGTCTTCCAAAAGTCGAAACGGATTTTATTGTGTGCGCAAGATGTTCTGCGTGCTTTCGCACACGGGACCTCCGTTTACAGTCTCATCTGAAGGACTTTTGGCAGGGAGTAGAGTCGGCACTGATGTTAACTCCAGAGGAAAAATTATCTTGAACAAGATTCGAACCCGAGACAGAAGATCAGGAGCGAAATGCGCATCACTCTAACCATCAGGCTTTATGTGTACGTGTATGTGTGTTTTGGGGGAGGGGGTAGAGGTGGCATGGAAAAGGTTGGCAATGCGTGTGTGTGTGTGTGTGTGTGTGTGTGTGCGCGCGCGTGTGTGTGTACGTGTGTGTGTGTGTTTTGTTTTTGTTGTGTTTGTTTTTGTTTAATGTCCATTCACTACTTGGTGATAAGGACACACCCGCATTTAAACCAACGTGGAAACGTTGCACACGTGTTTGTTAATCTATGTGCCTACGGCAATAGATATAGCTGGCTTTGCTACAAAACAAGACTTTGAAGGACATGAACGCTCAACAACAACAACGTCGACGACAACCACAACAACGACACCAACAACGATGACAACAACAACGACGACGACAAGAACGATGACAACGACGACAACAAAAACAACAGCAACGACAACAACAACAACACGACGACAACACCAACGATGACAACAAAGACAACAACAACGACAACACCAACGACGACGACAAGGACAACAACCACAACAACGATAACAGCAACAACAACAAGGAGGTGACCACAAGCTGTGGTCCATGTTGCAGACAGTCCTCGGATGCTGAAGTCAAACCCACGCCTGCTTCTTCCGCTGCCCCTGTGGACCCCAGCACTGTAAGTGTTGGCTCTGGAGTTAGCCATCCCTGAATTCTTTACATTAGTGATTTGGTGATGTGTTCTCCCTCTCTCTCTGTCTCTCTCTGTCTGTCTCTGTCTCTCTCTGTCTGTCTCTGTCTCTCTCTGTCTTTCTCTCTGTCTGTCTCTCTCTCTCTCTCTCTCTCTCTTTCTAAAAGTATTCATTTCATTGCTATTTGACATTTTCTTGTTATTAATTCATTGATTTATTCATGTTTGTTTCACTTTTTACCCCATGAGGGCCTGGTGTAAAGAAGCCTCTGGCTTACCCAATTAAAAGGTAAAGTAAAGGAGTCCCATAACCTATAAGGTCGTAGGGGAGCGAGGCGTCAGAGACCTCACTTCTCTAGGGCCAGCATATTGAGAGCGGCGCCCATCTCCTCTCCCTCACTGCTTTACCTTCCCTGACCCTAAAGAGGGAAGGTACCCATTTACAGCTGGGGGAACTGTGCTGAAGCCAAGGCGAGCAAACGGTCACCCATCCAACTGGTAACCACGCTCGACGCTGCTTAACTTGGCTGGGGGAAAGCGAGTGCTCCGACCACTGAGCTATCCCGTCCCCTCATATATCCATAAGGGATGTAAAAAAGCATATGGGTGCTTATTCATTATCCCTGAAATAAAAGAATTTGTTATTTTCATTGTCAAACTCTATCTCTCTCTCTCTCTCCCCTCCATCCCTCTCTCTCTCTCTCTCTCTCTCTCTCTCTCTCTCTCTCTCTCTCTCTCTCTCTCTCTCCTCTCTCTCTCTCTCTCTCTCTCTCTCTCTCTCTCTCTCTGTCTCTCTCTGTCTATCTGTCACTCTTCCTCTGTCTGCCAGTCTGTCTCTCTCTGAATGTTTGTCTGTATGTCTGTCTTTGTCTCTGTCTGTTTGTCTGTCTGTCTATCCCTTAAAGTAAGTGTTTTTCTTGTTGTTCCCAGTTCGTGTAATATGCTTTCATTTGTTCTTTTAACTTTTCCACCTGAAACTGAGAAACCTTCTAAAACACACACACACACACACACACACACACACACACACACACACACACACACACACACACACCACACACTCACACACACACACACACACACACACACACACACACACACACACACACACACACACACACACACACACATCTCAGCTGCTTTGATTGGTTCTTTTTTCATCATGTCTGTCCACGACTCGCAGCCTTAAAGCATAACGGGCCATACATAGCATTAATTTGATTAGTTTCATTGTTAGCTGGTAAGGAACGCTGCCATCTTTCCAGATGTTATTTAGTCGGACCATTCAACTTTAAGCGATACCTATTCTTGTCACTATGTCCTTGGTACATGATCCGTCATTTGTTTTCGCCGAGCCGAGATATTTAAAGTCTTTGACATTTCCTATGCATAAAAGCCTTGCCAATCTCTATTATAATGAATCGCGTTGCACCAGAGGTCAGTTTTTAGTTAATGACATGTTAATAATCTGCAATAAAAAGGCTATTCAATACCAAAAAACCCCAAACAGAATGAAAATCGGGCGATTTTATGAAAAATTATCACAAATTGAAATGATACACAGCAGGAAGTAACAAAAATGAGAAATTGACAAATGTTTCATCCTAATAGGTGGTCAGAATGAGGGCTTGGGTATGTTGAAAACACGTTTAAAAACAAAAGGAAACGAGATTATGCCTTGATATTTCATTATAAGGTAGAATAATGGCTATAATTTTATAATAATTCGAAATCTCAAAATCGACAACCTGACCCCCCACCTGCCTAAAACGGCTCCTATAATGGAAAAAGTGGGTCAGGTGCAAAGCGACTCATTTCGTGGTGGAGTGTCACCTGATTTCTCGCCTGTGCAGGAAGAGAAGAAGGAGGGGGAGGAGGAAGAGGAGGAGGTTGAACTGACAGACGACGAGGAAGCCATCAAACAGAGCATCCTGACATCAGAGGCTCTGTATCCAGAAGTCTTGGACACCATCGTGCCAGACTGGTGGAAGAAAGAGCCCTTCTGGTCAGTAGTGGAGTGACATGGGTGGAGTATAGTGTGGTGGAGTGGAGTGGAGTGTGGGAGTGGTGTTGTGAAAGGAGTGAGTAGTGTGAATGGTGGAGTGGAAGTGGATGTGGTGTGAAGAAGGAGTTATGGTGTAGTGGAAGGAGTGGTGTGATGATAGTGTGGTGGTGATGTGAGTGGATGTGTGTAGTGTGGAGTGGTTGTAGTGGAATGAGTGGTGTGGAGTGGTGGTTGGAATGGAGTGGTGTGTGGAGGAGTGGTGGAGTGGTTTGTGGTGGAGTGGAGTGGTGTAGTGTGGAGTAGGAAGAGTGTGGAGTGTGGGTGTAGTGGAATGGAGTGGTGGGGTGTTGAGTGCTGTGGTGTAGTGGGAATGGAGTGGTTAGTGGATGGAGTGGGGTGTGGTGTGGTGTAGTGGAATGGAGTAGGTGTGGGTGGAGGTTGGATTGTGGTGGAGAGAGTGTGGTGTAGTGGATGGAGTGGTAGTATAGTTGTGGTGGAGTGGTGTGGAGTGGTGTGGTGTAGTGGAATGGAGTGGTGTGGTTGAGTGGTGTGGAGTGGATGGGTGTGTGTGTAGTGGAATGGAGTAGTGTGGTGGAGTGGTGTGGTGATAGTGGTGGTGGAGTGGAGTGTGGTGTAGTGTGGAGTGGTGAAGTGTAGATGGAGTGGAGTTGTATAGTGTATTGTGGTGTAGTGGAGGGGAGTGGAGTGTAGTATAGTAGTGTGGTGGAGTGGAGTGGAGTAGAGTGTAGTATATAGTATAGTTTAGTGGAGAGGTGGAGTGTAGTATTGTATAGTGTGGTGTAGTGGAGTGGAGAGGAGTGGAGTATAGTATAGTGTGGTGTAGTGGAGTGGGAGGGAGTGGAGTGTGTATAGTATAGAGTAGTGTGGGTGTAGTGGAGGGAGTGGAGTGGAGTTGTATAGTATAGTGTGGTGTGAGTGGAGTGGAGAGGAATTAGAGTGTGGTATAGTATAGTGTAGTGTGGTGTAGTGGAGAGGAGTGGAGTGTAGTATATGTATAGTGTGGTGTAGTGAGTGGAGAGGAGTTAGAGAGTGTTAGTATAGTATAGTGTAGTGTGGTGTAGTGGAGAGGAGTGGAGTGTGGAGTATAGTTAGTATAGTGTGTGTTGTAGTGGAGTGGAGAGGAATAGGAGTGTGGTATAGTATAGTTTTAAGTGTGTGTGTAGTGGAGAGGAGTGAGTGTAGTTAGTATATTGTGTAGTATAGTGGTGTGTGTAGTGAGTGGGAGGAAATGAGTGTGTATAGTATAGTGTGTGTGGTGTAGTGGAGAGGATGTGGAGTGTAAGTATATGTGTATATAAGTGTGGTATAGTTGTGAGTGTTGTGAGAGGAATAGAGTGTGGTATATGTATGTGTAGTGGAGAGGAGTGGAGTGTAGTATAGTATAGTGTGGTGTTAGTGAAGTGGAGAGGAGTAGAGTGTAGTATAGAATAGTGTAGTGTGGTGTAGTGGAGAGGAGTGGAGTATAGTATAGTGTGGTGTAGTGGAGTGGAGAGGAGTAGAGTGTGGTATAGTATTAGTGTGGTGTTGAGTGAGTGTAGTAGAGTGTAGTATAGTAGTATGTGGTGTTAGGGAAGTGGAGAGGAGTAGAGTGTAGTATAGTATAGTGTGGTGTAGTGGAGTGGAGTGGAGAGGAGTGGTGTGGAGTAGTGTGGATGTGGAGTGTGATGTGGATTGGAGTGGAGTGTGATGTGGTGTGGATGTAGTGTGGTGTGTAGTGGGGTGTGTGGAGTGGAGTGAGGTTGTGGTGTGGTGTGTGTGGAGTAGTGTAGTGTGGTGTAGTGTAGTGTGGTGCACTGTGCTGTGGTTGGTGTGTGGTGCAGTGTAGTGTAGTGTGGTGTGGTCTGATGTGGTGTAGTGAAGTGAAGTGTAGTGTAGTGTAGTGTAATGTAGTGCATGCCATAGCATTACACTGCATTGTGGTTTATTGCATTGCATTGTATTGTAGTATAGCACATGACATTGCATTACATTGTGTTGAAATGTATTGATATGCATATTGCGTTGTAGTTTATGGGCTGTGTGATATTGTGTCGTGCTCTATCACACATATTCTATGATTTCATTGCATTACATAGTATTGCCTTGAATTGTATTGCATTGCATTGTAATGTATTGTATTCTACTGTATTGTATTATATTGCATTGTATTCTTTTGCATTACATGGCATTGTATTGTTTTGCATTGCATTGTATTGCATTGTTTTGTTTGTGCACTACATCGCATCGTATTGTATTGCATTGCACAACTTTACATCGTATCATCCATTTTTGTGTGTTACCAAAATCATCAATCAACACACAAACATCCCCTTCACACACACACACACACACACACACACACACACACACACACACACAACACACACACACACACACACACACACACAAATCCACCACCTCCCCCCCCCACACACACACACACATACACGAACTAACACACCCAAAAAAACCTAACCCAAAGATCTCCATTCTCTAACATTAAGTCCTTCGGATGAGACTATAAACCGAGGCCCCGTGTGCGAACGCATGCAGAACATCTTGCGCACACGTTAAACCTTGTTCCGCTTTTCGAAAGAGTAGGCCATTGTGTGCCGGTGGGAACAGATGACAAAATTTACAAAACCGCATACACACGGGGACTGGGTGTAAAAAAGCACATAAGTGCTTATTCCATTATTCTCGATATAAAATAATAAATAAATAACATTAGGAAGTCTTTCTCATCACTAAACAGTCGCAGGTTGTGCTGAGGGTTCCTACGGTGAATGAAAGTAAGTACTGGTAGACAAGGGCTTGTTCCCGGACTACGTCATCTTGCTGCACGTCTCCGAGGATGACATGGTCGGTCGGCTGCTGCCGCCTTGGCTGGAGAAGTGGAGACAGAAGACAGCGAGACGTCTGGTGAAGAAGCGGCCTAAGAAGGAGAAAGCTCGAAGAAAAAGGTTTGGCTGTGTGTGTGTGTGTGTGGTGTGGTGTAGTGTGGTGTGTGTGTGTGTGTGGGTGTGTAGAGAGAGAGAGAGCGAAAGAAGAGAGAGGGGGAGTGGAGGGTGGTGGGTTAGGGAGGGGGGGGGAAGGGGGTGGGTTGAGAGAGAGAGAGAGAGAGAGAGAGAAGAGAGAGAGGAGAGAGAGGGGGGGGGGGGGGGGAGAAGAGGGGAGGGAGGGGAGGATCAGTGTATGCATTCTGATTTTAGCTTGAGAGAGAGAGAGGGGAGAGGGGAGAGAGAGAGAGGAGGCAGAGAGACAGACAGAAATGTGTGTGTTGCGTTTTTTGAGAGAGAGAGAGAGAGAGAGAGAGGAGAGAGAGAGAAGAGAGAGAGAGGGGAGAGGAGAGAAGAGAGAGAGAGTGTGAGGTGTGTGTGTGTGTGTGTGTGTGTGTGTGTGTGTGTGTGTGTGTGTGTGTGTGTGTGTGTGAGAGAGAGAGTGTGTGTGTGTGGTGTAAGAGAGAGAGAGAGAGAGGAGAGAGAGAGAGAGAGAGAGAGAGAGAGAGAGTGTATGTGTGTGTGACTGTGTGTGTGTGTGTGTGTGTGTGTGAGAGAGAGAGAGAGAGAGAGAGAGAGAGAGAGAGAGAGAGAGAGAGAGAGAGAGAGAGAGAGAGTTATTCTTGTTTCATGCATTAGTTTGCACACAAAAAAGTCCGGCTGAATGAGTGACTGGCTGAGTGAGTGACTGGCTGAATGAGTGGCTGGCTGAATGAGTGACTGGCTGAGTGCGTGACTGGCTGAGTGACTGACTGAGTGACTGGCTGAAGGACTGAGTGACTGGTTGGCTGAATGTCTGGGTGAGTGGCTGGTTGAGTGACTGGCTGGCTGAGTGAGTGACTGGCTGAGTGACTGTTGGCTGATGTGTGATGCTGAGTGACTGCTGAGTGAGTGATGTCTGGCTGAGTGATTTATGGCTGAGTGATGTCTGGCTGAGTGAGTGACTGGTGTGTGGTGACTGGTGAGTGATGACTGGTGAGTGAGTGACTGGTGAGTGAGTACTGGTTGAGTGAGTAACTGGTTGAGTGACTGGCTAGCTGAGTGGCTGGGTGTCTGAGTGGTTGGCTGAGTGGCTGGCTGGATGAGTTACTGGCTGACTGATTTTTTGAATGACTGGTTGACTGACTGACTAGCTGACAGAATAAATGGACTGAACAAAGAAACGAAACGAACGGGAAAAAAGCCCCAATAATCAAATAAATTAGCGAGTGAAAGAAGAAATAGGGGAAGATCTATCTATTCATCCATCTACTCATTTACTTCTTTTTTTATATACTTACTTCATCATTAATGAACGAAAATGTGGAGGAACGGGGATGGGATGGGGGGGGGGGGGGTTGGATGATGGATGGATGGATGGATCAATGGAGGGATGGATTAATGGATAAACGGCGATCGTACGAATGAACGAATAGATAAGTGAACACGAGAACGAAGAAACGACCGACCGACCGACCGTCCGAACGAATGAACGAACGAATGAATGAATAAATGAATGTTGTAGGAGGCAGCAAGACAAAAACGCAGAGAAGAACTATTGAAAGAACGAGCGGAGCAAGCGGTAAGTATCCGTTATGTCTTGCATCGTTGTGGAGCGTCAGTTGGTTGGTTGACTGGTTGGTTGGCTGGTTGACTGGTTGGTTGGCTTGTTGACTGGTTGGTTGGCTGGTTGGTTGACTGGTTGTTGACTGGTTGGTTGACTGGTTGGTTGGTTGGTTGACTGGTTGGTTGACTGGTTGGCTGGCTGGTTGACTGGCTGGTTGACTGGTTGAATGGTTGGTTGGCTATGGGGGTCGGTAAGTGGTTAGTTGATTTCTTTCTCGAACGCTCAGACAGCAACTATTGTTGTCTGTCATATGAGCAAAATATGTGTTGCACTGCCATCCTTGCATGCGGAGAAACGGGAGTTAAGTGGCTCACCATCATCTTCCAGAAAGCATGGGAAGAGAGGAAAGTACCAATGGACTGGCAAAATGCAATAGTGGTGCCAATTTGGAAGAAGAAGGGCAGCAAGAGAGACTGCAGCACCTACAGAGGCATTTCACTTCTCAGCCATGTAGGGAAAATGTATGCAAAGATTCTAGAACAGCGCACAAGAGCCAAAGCAGAACACCTACTGAGCAACGCCCAGTTTGGCTTTCGGAAAGGAAGAGGGTGCACAGATGCCATTTTCGCACTCCGACAGCTGTGTGAAAGAGCCATCGAATACAACCAAGACCTGCATACAGTATTCGTTGACCAAGAAAAAGCTTTCGACCGAGTCAACAGAGACAAGCTCTGGAAGATCCTGGAGCAGTACGACGTGAAGGGGCAGTTGCTTGATAACATCAGAGCAATCTATGCCAACAGTATGAGCGCAGTCCGAACAGCCAGTGGAACATCTGACTGGTTCCCGGTTACATCAGGGGTCAGGCAAGGCTGCGTACTCTCTCCCCTTCTCTTCGTGATCTACATGGACCAGATTACAAAGGAAGCCAACCCAGATCTTGAGGCCCTGAACGAACTATTATTTGCTGACGACCAGTCCCTGATGAATCTGAACAAAGCAGCTCTTCAAGATCACACAGACCAACTCAACACAAGCTGCGAGAGGTATGACATGAAGATCAGTATCACCAAAACAGAAGTTATGTCTGTCAGCAGAAATCCAGGAAAGCTGGACATCAACATCAACGGCACCCAGCTGAAACAGACCAAAGAATTTAAATACCTTGGCAGCCTCTTCACTGAAGATGGAAAATTGGACAGAGAGATAGAAACAAGATGCCAGAAAGCGAACGCAGTCAGTTACCAACTCGCCCCCCTTCTAAAACATTTCAGCATCCCAATGAGCACCAAGGCAAAAACTCATCAACGCCATCTTCGTTCCAACACTCACATACCAGTGTCAGACATGGGCCCTAACAAAAGCCTTAGAGAGAAAATTGGTCACATGTGAAATGCGCAGCCTGAGAAAAGCTGTCAACAAGACCAGACGCGACAAGATCAAGAATGAGGTGATCAGAGACATGGTCGGACTAACACCAATTCTCCACCATATCGAACAACAAAGGGTCAGGTGGTTTGGTCACCTCACTAGAATGCCGCCCAACCAACCAGCCCTAACGGGCATACACCACCCAAAAACAATGGCTGGAAAGCCAGAGGTAGACCAAGGAGACGATGGAGCGACTCCGTGGCTGACACCCTGCAGCCCATGACCTGTCACTCCATCAAGCCTCCCGCCTTGCTGCAGACAGACGTCTGTGTCTCCCCGCGACGCCGAAGGGCACCAGCGGCAGATGAAAGAAAGAAAGAAAGAAGCACTGCCGTTAAGCGCCTGGTAAGTAAGACCCGGCTTATCCGATTTCGGCGTGGGAGAGATTTGTTATCTTTTAAGTCTTTGTGGGGGGAAATGAAATAATCAGGAGAATGGACCAGGAAGGCAGGGAATAGACAAAGAGGATGTGACAGGAAGAAATGGAACGAGGTCCCAAACAAGAGAGGGATAGAAAAGAGGGAATTAACAATTCCTAGAAGGTTGGGATGCTATGGATGCCGACAGGCTTCTGGCATCCCCACGAGGGATGTTGGTTGGTTTGATTGTTGATTCGATTGTTGGCTGGTTGGTTGGTTGGCTGGCTGACTGGTTAGCAGTCTGTGTGGATGGGTAGGTGGCTGGTTGGTTAGTTTTTTCTGGTGTTTGGATAGATGGATGGGTGGATGGATACATGTATGGATAGGTAGAAGGAAGAAAGGAAGGAAAGGAAGAAGGAAGGAAGGGAAGAAGGAAGGAAGGTTGGATGGACGGATGGATGGCTGATTGGATGAATGCTTGGCTGCTTGGTTGATTACCGTAGCTTTTCTTTTGTTGTGTGTGTGATTTTCTTTTTTGCTGCCTCATAGTCTGTGACCTTTCTGTCCTGCTGTTCCCGCGCTGCCCATCTCAACCTCTCCGCCGCAGCCATACCCAAGTTGTATTACGTCACATCCTTAGGGTCAGAAGTCCACAAGGAGCCGATCAATGTCATGCCGCCGCGGGGCCACCACCAGCCAGATGGGCCCTGCACCGCTGTTGTGTCACTTTTCGTTGTGTTCAGGGGAGCCCGTTCTGAAGTAACACACGCAGGACTTTCTCACTAAGCAGCATACTGATGTCAGTAATAGCTCAGCCTCAGAGCCAGACTGATTAGGACTCCCACCCAGAGTAACAGGCGACCACCTCAACGTCCCTCCAACAACCGTCTCCTATGAACCTGGGGGACGGGATAGCCTAGTGGTTAGAACATTGCGCTCGCAATCTGACGACCCGGGTTCGATTCCCGTTCAAGGGGATATTTTCCCCCGGAGTTAACATCAGTGCGGACTCCACTCTCCCCAAAAGTCCTTCGGATGAGACTATAAACCGAGGCCCCGTGTGTGAACGTACTCAGAACATCTTGCGCACACGTTAAATCCTGTTCGGCTTTTCGTAAGAGTAGGCCATTGTGTGCCGGTGGGAACAGATGACAAAATTTGCAAAACCGCATGCACACGGGGACTAGATGTAAAAAAGCACATAAGTGCTTATTCCATTATCCTCGATATAACAGAATAAAATTTTAAAAACCCACAAAACCTCTAATCCTAAACCCTTTGACACAAACTCACCACAGGCACGGAACTCTATGGTGGAAACCGAAACTGAGGTCCCCATGAGACCAGAGCACCTGAAGCCAACGAACCAGAGACGGTTTTCTTTGTTTTTTTGTTTTTTTGTTTTGTTTAGCATGATGATCAATGACAATGAGGATGATGTCATGATCCTGCTATGGAAGTGCATGTATTTTTGAGACTGCTTGCCAGGGCTGTTTTCTACGCTTCCTATCATAATAAAATATCACGGCGTCAATCGGGCTGGAGAGATACAGACACCTGCAGTGTCATGTGAGCGACAATGTCAAAATCGCACCCGTAAACTAGATGAAGCTCGACTATGTGGTCCCAGTCTTTTTTCCCACTGAGCTCACAGCGAACTCACTCTGAGTAGGAGCCGACCGGAGTCCGAAAACAAAACCTCGTTGACTCTTAGGGGTTCCAACCTTCGACCCTCTAGTCTGTAAGCCAAGGTCCTAACCAACGTGCCACGGTGGCTGGCAAAAATCCTAATTTTAGCTTGCAGAAAAGGAGAGGAGGTGGTTGGGGGGTGCGGGGTGGAGGAAGAGATTTAACAGTTGAGATGTGAAAACTGTGCTTGTTGTGGTAATTGTTGTTGTTGTTGTTTTATTGGTGTGGCACAGGCTGAACAAGAGGAGGAGAAAGTGGAGGATTCTGTGGAGAAAGACAGCGAGGAGGAAGACGAGGAGGAGGAGGAGGACGAGGATAAGGAGGACAGCATAGACCTCATCTTGGATGAGGAGTTTAACATGGATGTACGTGTGTGTATAATGTGTGTGTATAATGTGTGTGTGTGTGTGTGTGTGTGTGTGTGTGTGTGTGTGTGTGTGTGTGTGTGTGTGTGTGTGTGTGTTGTGGTGCGGTATTTATTTATTTATTCTTTTATATCGAGGATAACGGAATAAGCACATGTGCTTTTTTACATCAGTCCCCGTATGTATGCGGTTTTGTAAATTTTGTCATCCGTTTCCACCGGCACACAATGGCCTACTCTTACGAACAGCGGAACAGGATTTAACGTGTGCGCAAGATGTTCTGCGTGCGTTCGCACACGGGGCCTCGGTTTATAGTCTCATCCGAAAGACTTTTGGGGAGAGTGGAGTCTGCACTGATGTTAACTCCATATGGTATGGTGTGGTGTGGTGTGGTTTGTGGTTAGATGTGGTGGTGGTGGTAGTGATGGTGGTGGTGGTGGTAGTGGTGATGCTGTGTGTGTGTGTGTGTGTGTGTGTGTGTGTGTGTGTGTGTGTGTGTGTGTGGTGTTGCTTTGTGGTGTCGTGTAGTGGTGGTGGTGGTGCTGTGTGGGTTGTGGTGCGGTGTGGTGTGGTGGTGTGGTGGTAGTGGGTGTGGTGGTAGTGGTAGTGCTGTGTGTGTGTGAGTGCGCGCTCGTGCGTGCGTGTGTGTGTGCGTGCGCGTCTGGATGTGTGTGTGTGTGTGTGTCTGTGTGTGCGTGCATGTATATGTGCGGTTTTGTCTGTGTGTGTGTGTGTGTGTGGTGTTGCTTTGTGGTGTCGTGTAGTGGTGGTGGTGGTGCTGTGTGGGTTGTGGTGCGGTGTGGTGTGGTGGTGTGGTGGTAGTGGGTGTGGTGGTAGTGGTAGTGCTGTGTGTGTGTGAGTGCGCGCTCGTGCGTGCGTGTG
>CM054152.1:10287954-10302954 GCA_028751875.1 Rapana venosa
ATTATCATTACAATTCAGCCATAAAAGTTCTTAAAATAACCCCACCCCTACCCCCACCCTCAACCCTACCCCCCACCTCTACCCACCCACCTACCCTCCACCCACCCTCCCCCCAACCCTACCCTCCCCCCAACCACCTACCCAACCCCCCTACCACCTCCCACCCTACCCCTCCACCTCCCACCCCACCCCTACCCCCAACCCTACCACCCTACCCTCACCCCCACCCTCACCCACCTCACCTCCCTCCCCCACCCCTACCCCTACCCCTACCCCTACCCCCACCCCTACCCCCCCCCCCACCCTACCCCCCTCACCCCTACCCACCCTACCCCAACCCCTCCCCCACACCCCTACCCCCACCCCACACCCTACCCCCACCCCTCCCCCCCCTCCCCCACCCCCTACCCCCACCCCCCTCCCCACCTACCCCCCCACCCCTACCCCCACCCTCCTCCCCCCCCCCTACCCCCCACCCCCACCCCTCACCCCAACCCCCCCCCCACCCCCTTACACTACACGGCACCCCTCCCCTCTACGCTCCCAGCCGAACCCTCCTACCCCATACCTACCCTCACTCGCCCTCTGCCCCACGCCCCAGGACCCTCACCTACTCCCACCACCCGCCCACTCCCCACGCTGCCATCATCGGCCCCCAAGTCTGGAAAGACTACCTGTGAGTAGATAGACGGAGGAGGAGGGAGGGAGGGAGGGGCGGAGGAGGGTACTGCTTTAATTAAACAACTGTTAGTTAGTCAAGGATTTGGTTGTTGTTGTTGTTGTTGTTGTTGTTGTTGTTGTTGACAAAACTGAAAAAACGGACGAGTAGTTAGTTGATAAAGACTTTTGACTTTTTCAATTCCTAGGAGTCCATGAAGTCGTGGGTTCGAATCTTGGCGATGTCTGGGGAATGAAGGGTGGGGGGATTTTTGTTGTTGTTGTTGACAATCTCTTAGGTCAACTTCAAGTGCAGACCTGCCAGTTCGTTATTTACTTTCGTGTATATATACGCATTCTGAAGATCAAAATATGCACGTTAGGTATATCGTAATTCATGTCAGCGTTTGGTAGGGTAAGAAAACACGAATATACCCAGCAATATACCCTGCCGAAGTCGGAATGTGGCTGCCGTCGTGGTGGGCCAAAACGGTCGCATGGGCAAAACCTCACCATTGGTGAACCTCGGAGCTCTAGCCCAGGAACGTAAAAAAAAGCCCCCTCCCCTACCCACCCACCCCCCCCCCCCCAAAAAAAAACCACAGAAAAAAGGAAAAAAACCCAACCTAACCCAAAACACAACACCCTGAAAACCCCCCAAGTCACAACAGCAGGGAAAGAACGTCAAGCCATAGCTTGTTTCTGTCCCACCCTTTGTGGCAAACCAGCCCCACTTTGTGCTTTGTGAACAACGAGGAACCGAGATTACTTACGCAGTTAATACATCGAACATCGGTGGTTGGCTGATCAGTCGATAGATGGATAGATGGATAGATAGATAGATGGATAGATAGATAGATGGATGGATAGATAGATAGATGGATAGATAGATAGATAGATAGATAGATAGATAGATAGATAGATAGATAGATAGGTAGATGGATGGATGGATGGATGGATGGATGGATGGATGGATGGATGGATGGATGAATTGATTGATAGGTGAATAGATGGATGGATGGATGGATGGATAGGCAGGAAGCCCACGAAGGCAGGCAGGCAGGCAGACAAACAGATAGACAGATAGACAGACAGACAGACAGATAGATAGATAAATGAATAAATAGATAGATAGATAGATAGATAGACAGACAGACAGACAGACAGACAGACAGACAGACAGATAGATAGATAGATAGATAGATAGATAGACCGACAGACAGACAAACAGACAGACAGGCAGGCAGGCAGAAGACAGACAGATAGATAGATTGACTTGTCGCCGCTCATGATTTAAGGGTATAATTTCTGTTTTTCTTATCAAGTTGTCAATCATTATACTTTTTTCTTCTTAAATACTCTTTAAAAAGGGAGATTATTATACACCTTTGGTACAGAAAGCCCTTAGTATGTGTATTTGATTTGTCTTTGCTAGATATAGCGCTATAGAAGTTCCACTTATTATTGTTATAATCATGATTATTATTTCCCAAATTTTCATTTTGACTTTATAAATAACGAAACGTTGTATGACATCCTTATCATTAATAAGTTAATTGTGCATAATAATTATCACGTTGATGGAGCATGATAAAATCACTAAGCTTGTTGTTGTAGATCTATCATTAGATCTACATTAGATTATTACATTTATCATCATTTAAAGTCCTTCGGATGAGACTATAAACCGAGGCCCCGTGTTCGAACGCATGCAGAACATCTTGCGCACACGTTAAATCCTGTTCCGCTCTTCGGAAGAGTAGGCCATTGTGTGCCGGTGGGAACAGATGACAAAATTTACAAAACCGCATACACACGGGGACTGGGTGTAAAAAAGCACATGAGTGCTTATTCCATTATCCTCGATATAAAAGAATAAATAAATTAAATAAATAAATTATGTATTATATCATCTGTAAAAAAAATCTCTTTTCTTCAAAAATAAGAAATGCGTTTTAAACCTACGGTGGTGTGCTTTGGGCCCCAGTGGCAAAGCGTTTTGCAGAGGATTACGGGGTCTTGCGGTTGTCGATCGGGGAAGCGATGCGCATTTTGCTGCAGACCCAGCCAAAGTGTACCCTGGTTGAGCAGATCCACTACGTGCTGTGCATGGGCAGGGTGGTTCCTATGAAGTTGCAGGTTCAAGCCTTGGAACGTGTCCTGCTGGACACACAGTGCCAAAGCAACGGGTCAGAGAGCTAAGTTTGGTGGCGAGGTTGGGCTGCTGGGGCTGGGTGGGTGTGTTTGTTGGCTGGTTGAATGGTTGGTTGGTTGGTTGGTTGGGTGGTTTGTTGGTTGATTGAGTGGTTGGTTGGGTGGTTGGGTGGTTGGTTGGTTTGCTGGTTGCTTGATTGGTTGGTTGGTTGGTTGGTTGATTGAGTGGTTGGTTGATTATTTGGTTGGATGGTTGGTTTGTTGGGTGGTTGGTTTGTTGGTTGGTTGGTTGGTTGGATGGTTGGTTGTGTGGGTGGTTGGCTGGTTGATTGGTTGATTATTTAATAATAATAATAATAATAATAATAATAATGTATGGGAATTTATATAGCGCTGAATCTTGTAAAGCAACAAATCAAAGCGCTCATTATTTGGTTGGTTGGTTGGGTCGGTGGTTGGCTGATTTGTTGGTTGGCTGGTTGGTTGTGTGTGTGGGTGGTTGGTTGGTTGATTATTTGGTTGGTTGGTTGGTTTGGGGATAGAGAAGATATATTACAAAATCTCGTGAGCACGGTAAATCTATTTCTCTTGGGGAAAAAAATGCCCAGGAAGGGTAACAAAAGGATAACCCCCCAAAACCAAACAAACCAAAACCCACCAAAAATCAACCACGACATCAACAACGTAGGAGGGATGACATTATACATTGAACAAGGAAACTTTTTCTGGAAACTCAGGCTTTGACACAGAACCAGCATAACCGGGAAGAAATGAGGAACAGGTTTTCCCTACAGTGCCACAATCACTAGCGAGAGAGAGAGAGAGAGAGAGAGAGAGAGAGGAGAGAGAGAGAGAGAGAGAGAGACAGAGACAGAGAGAGAGAGAGACAGAGACAGAAGGGAGGAGGTGGGTGGGTGGAGAAGAAGGCAGACAGATGGGTGGTCTAGAGGTAGTATACCCATTTAGAGCAACGCTCTCAAATTTGCATCCTTAAAGTAGATGAAGCTCGACTGTGTGGTCCCAGTCTTCCTAATGAGACAAATCAAGTCTGGGTAGGAGCCGGCTGGAGTCTGAAAAATCTCATTAACTTAACTCCTATGGGATTTGAACCTGCAACCTTTCAACCAGGAACCCAGGGGCATGGCACTAACCGCTGTGCCATGGAAGCTGGAGGGTGGCGCTGCTCTTGTGGCGACGCTCTCTCGCTGAGGAAGGCTGCTTGAATTTCGCGCAAAAAAGCCTGTACATAGTGACTAAAAGAAGTATAGAATTCAATGCAGCATAATACTAAAACAACCCCCCAAAATAAAACAAAACAACAACAACAACAACAAACAAACCCTAAAAGAAACTTCTGTATCCTCTAAGGTGTTTCAATAACCTACACAGTTCATTGGGGAGCGAGGTGTCAAAAGACCTCAGCAGCTTCTCTAAGTTGGGGGGGGGGGGGGGGGGGGGGAGGGAGGGGGTCAGCATCAATCTCCTTTGCTGCTTAACCATCCCTGACCCTAAAGGGGAAAGGTATCCTTTCATTACAGCTAGGAGACTGTACTAAAAAGCCAAGGCACACACAAAAACAGTCACCCATCCGCCAGGCATTTACCATTTTACCCTATTTAGCCATAGTTTGGGTGGATCGATGCTGTTTAACCCTCTTCCATTCGCTTTTTTTACTGAAAAATTCCTCTTAGTATTCGGAAAAGTTTGGGCTCTTTCTCGGAAAACACAGGTCTTGTGAATGGGGAGGCGTGTGCTGTCAGAAATAGTATGGTATGGTCATTAGTTTATTCTTGCTAGCGCAAGAAAAATCATTTATAGTGTGCACCTACGTGCCTGTGATCAGAGAGAGAGATAGAAAATCCCCACAGCCGGCAGCTACATGAGGCACACTGCCTAACTTATTAATAAACGGCTAGGGTTTTCCAAAGGCACACTGCCTCACTCATTAATAATAAACGGCGGGGGGTTTACCAAAGGCACACTGCCTCACTCATTAATAATAAACGGCAGGTTTTTTTCCAAAGGCACGCTGCCTCACTCATTAATAATAAACGGCGGTTTTTTTCCAAAGGCACACTGCCTCACTCATCAATAATAAACGGCGGGGTTTTTTCCAAAGGCATACTGCCTCACTCATTAATAATAAACGCGGGGGGGGGGGGGGGGGGGTTACCAAAGGGATACTGCCTCACTCATTAATAATAAACGGCGGTTTTTTTTTCCAAAGGCACACTGCCTCACTCAATAATAATAAACGGCGTGGGGGGGGGGGGGGGGGGCGTTACCAAAGGCGTACTGCCTCACTCATTAATAATAAACAGCGTGGGGTTTACCAAAGGCATACTGCCTCACTCATTTATAATAAACGGCGGTTTTTTTTTTCAAAAGGCACACTGCCTCACTCATTAATAATAAACGGCGGGGGGGGGGGGGGGGGGTTACCAAAGGCATACTGCCTCACTCATTAATATATACAGCGTGGGGTTTACCAAAGGCATACTGCCTCACTCATTTATAATAAACGGCTAGGGTTTTTTCCAAAGGCAGGCTGCCTCACTCATCAATAATAAACAGTGTTTTTTTTTCCCAAAGGCACACTGCCTCACTCATTAATAATAAACGGCGGGAGTTTTACCAAAGGCATACTGCCTCACTCATTAATAATAAACGGCAGGGGGTTCTTCCAAAGGCATGCTGCCTCACTCATTAATAATAAACGGCAGGGTTTTTTTTCCAAAGGCATACTGCCTCACTCATTAATAATAAACGGCGGGGGGTTTACCAAAGGCACACTGCCTCACTCATTAATAATAAACGGCGGGGGGTTTACCAAAGGCACACTGCCTCACTCATTAATAATGAACGGCGGGGGGTTTCCAAAGGCACACTGCCTCACTCATTAATAATAAACGGCGGGGTTTTTTCCAAAGGCACACTGCCTCACTCATTAATAATAAACGGCGGGGTTTTTTCCAAGGGCACACTGCCTCATTAATAATAAACGGCGGGTTTTTTTTCCAAAGGCACTCTGCCTCACTCATTGATAAGAAATGGCAGGGTTTTCCAAAGGCATGCTGCCTCACTCATTAATAATAAACGGCGGGGGGTTTACCAAAGGCACACTGCCTCACTCATTAATAATAAACAGTGGGTTTTTTTTCCAAAGGCACACTGCCTCACTCATTAATAATGAACTGTGAGATTTTCCAAAGGCACCCTGCCTCACTCATTGATAAGAAATGGCAGGGTTTTCCAAAGGCATGCTGCCTCACTCATTAATAATAAACGGCGGGGGGTTTACCAAAGGCACACTGCCTCACTCATTAATAAACGGTGGGGTTTTCCAAAGACATTAATAATAAATGGGGAGGGGGGGGGTTCCAAAGGCATACTGCCTCACTCATTAATAATAAACAGCGGTGGGGTTCTTCCAAAGGCATACTGCCTCACTCATTAATAATAAACAGCGGTGGGGTTCTTCCAAAGGCATACTGCCTCACTCATTAATAATAAACGGCTAGGTTTTTTTTCCAAAGGCATACTGTGTAGCGCTTTTACAAGCAGGCGGGTTAACTCACCTTAGCTTGAGGAGGAGGAGGAGCGAGTGCTGTGAGCGCTGTGAGCACTGTGAGCTGCATCGAGCTGTCCTGTGTGCTGGGGGGGTACCCTGCTGCAGGTACGTCCTTGACGGCTATCCCATGACGCTGAAGCAGGCGGAGCTGCTGGAGGAGAGGGGCATTGTGCCTGCTGTGGTCATCCACCTGGACATAGAGGACGACGACGTGCTGTCCAGGGGCGCATTGGACAGGAAATCGCGTTCAAGGTCACACAGGGCTTGATGAGTGGGTCCAGTCCGGTAGGGGTGGGGGTAGGGGTGGGGTTGGGTTGGGAGGGGTGAGGGTGGGAGTGGGGGTGGGTGGGTGGAGTGGGGGTGGTGTGTGTGGGGGTTGGGTGTGATGTGGGAGTGGATGGTAGGGGTGGGTGGGGGGTGGGTGCGGAGTGGTGGGTTTGGTTTTGGTGAGGTGGAGTAGAATGGGGGTGTGGTGTAGTGTTGTGTGGAGGGTATGGGGTGGTGTGGTGGGGGTGGGGTGTTGGGTGGGGTAGAGTGGTTTGGTTGGATGTGTGGTGGGGGTGCGGTGTTCATGGTGCATCGTTTCGTATCGTGTTGAGTCGTATGGTTTTCGAGTTGTGTTGTGTGGTGCTGTGCTGTGTCCATCTAGGTTGGGTAGAGTTGAATTATACTGTATAGGGCTGTGTTGTCTGCGCTGTACTGTGCTATGCATTGACGATGAAAGGATCACTTCATCCTACAACTGAAACGCATTCATTTGGTTTTATTTATTTCCTCCGCCATGATCTTCTTTACTCTTTCATATTATTTCTTTTTTTGGGGGGAAATGGAATAAACACTCAGGTGCGTTCTTTTTACATCTAGTCTACGTTGTGTATGTAGTTTTGGAAATTTTGTCATCCCTTTCCACCGGCACACAATAGCCTACTCTTCCCGAAAAGCGGAACGGGTTTTAACGTGTGCACAAGATGTTCTGCGTGCGTTCGCACACGGGACTCTGGTTTATAGTCTCATCCGAAGGACTTTTAGAGGGAGTGGAGTCGGCACTGATGTTAACTCCAGAGGAAAAATATCATCTTGAACGAGAATCGAACCCGGGTCAGCAGATCACGAGCCGCATCATTCTTAACCACAAGGCTATCCCGTCCCCTCTTAGGTCGGGAGTGAGCACAGCAGTAATAATAATAATAATAATGATAATGATAATAATAATAATAATAAATAATATATGGAATTTATATAGCGCTGAATCTTGTAAAAAACAAACAAATCGAAGCGCTTGCACTCAAATCATTTACAGGCATGCAACTCTCCTTAAACATAACAGTCCCACCTCCACGCCCCGTTAGTTGCTGTGGGTGTTCTCTTGATGGGGACCTGACATGGGGCAGCAGGGTGAGGGTGAGGGGTACAGCCTCAAGCTGTGAGAGTTCTCTTGATGGAGACGACATGGGGCAGGAGGGTAAGGGGTACAGCCTTAAGCTGTGGGTGTTCTCGTGATGGGGGCATGACATGGGGCAGCAGGGTGAGGGTGAGGGGCACAGCCTCAAGCTGTGAGAGTTCTCTTGATGGGGACATGACATGGGGCAGGAGGGTGAGGGGTACAGCCTTAAGCTGTGGGTGTTCTCGTGATGGGGGCATGACATGGGGCAGCAGGGTGAGGGTGAGGGGCACAGCCTTAAGCTGTGGGTGTTCTCTTGATGGGGACATGACATGGGGCAGGAGGGTGAGGGGTACAGCCTTAAGCTGTGGGTGTTCTCGTGATGGGGGCATGACATGGGGCAGCAGGGTGAGGGGCACAGCCTCAAGCTGTGGGCAATGCAGCACGGGCGAGGACGACCATCGCGATAACAAAACCAGTTCTCGGAAATCCTCTACCTAGAGGGATCTGCAGGCTACACTGGTCACCAGCTGCTCTGAAGTGGGAATGTGTGGGCTGAGGCCAGCAGGGAAGACCTCCTGTAGCAGAGTGACAAGCACAGGAGAAGACCAGGCACTACGCATCCTACCCAATAAGGGAGCTTGGTGGAAGAAGTTGTGATTTTCCATCACCCAAGCGTATCTTCAGGTTTTCTTATGCAGCAGAAACTCAAACAAACAAACAAAAACAAGCTCCTAAGGTAATAAAGGCAAAAGCAGAGAAAAAAAACCTTGTTAATCAAATATGACTCCATACAACAAAGTTTGAAAGCTTCTTAAATGCAGGTTTGCGCTAAGGGGGAACCGGAAAACACACACACAACACACGCACGCACGCACGCACGCACGTACGCACGCACGCACACACACACACACACACACACACACACACCAATTATATATATATATATATATATATATATATATATATATATATATATATTATATATATACATACATACATACACAGGCAGTGTTTGATTTGTAAGGCTTATTCTATGTATGCATATTTATCATCATTATTATTTGCTACTTTTAAAATTTTTTTCTTATCTTCATTTTTTTTTTATAGATAGACGGCTTGATGAAAAAAGCAATAGCACTGCTTATTTAATATACCATCTGAAAATACAAGTTTGATTTTGACGGTGACTTCCCCTCCCTCCATACTCACCCCACCACCCTCACACACACACACACAAGCCACCTCTTCTCCCCCCCCCCCCCCACCCCACAGAGCACAAAGAAGACAACCCCCCCACCCCCCCTACACCAAAAAAAAAAGGACAACACGAACAAAACATGTGACCTAACACTCCTCTATCCCCCCAAAAAAAAAACCCAACCAACAACCCCCACACACAAAACAACCCCACATCATGACAACAGACAGACAGACAGACAGACAGTGACACGTCTTCTGCGTTGCCTGGTCAGGACTCGCGTGCTGCACGACAGCGAGCCAGTGCTGCAGCAGAAGGTGGAGGCTTTCCGCAGTCACGTGGGCGACGTGGTGGAGCTGTACTGCAAGCAGCACGGCAACGTGGTGCCGGTGGAGCCCACCCACAGCAAGTGGTGGGTGTGGAATCGAGCGCTGGAGATCGCCAAGGCTTCCGTGCTTCACAGGCAAACCTACCTCCGTCGCTGCCTGAAAGGTAGACTGAGAATTTGGAGGGAAGGGGTAGGGGTGGTGGTCGGGGTGGGTGGGGGTTGTGGTGGTATTATTATTGTTGTTGTTATTGTTGTTGTTGTTATTATTATTGTTGTTGTTGTTGTTGTTGTTGTTGTTGTTGTTGTGTCGTCGTCGTCGTCGTCGTCGTCGTCGTCATCATCATCATCATCATCATCATTATCATTATTATTATTATTATTATTATCATTATTATTATTATAAATAAGGAGGAAGCTCAAAACAGAGAGAGATTTTATTTATTTATTCATTTATACCACTTTTAGTCACGAGATTTCTCTGCGTGAAATTCGGGCTGCTCTCCCCGGGGAGAGCGCGTCGCCACAAGAGCAGCGCCACCCAATTTTTTTTTTGAGGGGGGGGGGGGTCTGCATCTGTATTTGTTTCCCTACCACAGTGGCTTTTTTCTAAGAATTTTGCCAGGGACAACTCCCTTGTTGCCGTGGGTTCTTTTACGTGCGCTGAATAATTTTGTGCAACACACGGGACCTCGGTTTATCGTCTCATCCGAAAGACTAGCGCCCAGACCACCACTCATGATCTAATAGATGGGGGAAAAGTTTCGGGCGCAAACGGGATTTGAACCACCGCACACTTCCGACCCGGACTTTTCGCTTTCTAGACAGGCGCGTTACCTCTAGACGGAGAAGGCTCATCAAT
This sequence comes from Rapana venosa, assembly GCA_028751875.1. Taxonomy (NCBI): domain Eukaryota; kingdom Metazoa; phylum Mollusca; class Gastropoda; order Neogastropoda; family Muricidae; genus Rapana; species Rapana venosa. The sequence continues at coordinate 10,298,106 of CM054152.1, forward strand.
GTCAAACCTCCCCTGGGAGAAACATGACCAAAAAGCAAGAAGAAGAAGAAGTTGGCGCCCTCAGTCTGCTGCACACAGCAGGCAAATGCAGCACAACTCAGTCCAGGGTCCAGGTCCCAGTGCCAAAATTAGCGCGTCCCTTCCTTTGACCAAGTCCGAGTGCGGTCAGTTTCTGCTGTAATAATTAGCAGCAGCTGGTAGAGGATGCTATAGCAGCTGAAGGTGGGGGAAACTGGCAGCTGTGGCTGGCCCCTGGAGAAGCTGAGGTCTCTGATGCCTCACTCCCCTACGACCACACAGGTTATGGGACACCTTTACCTTTTTTTATTATTATATATGTGTACATCCGTAGCTGTGTGGCTGCGTTGCGCGTGCGTGCGCGCATGTAGGCAGGCAGGCAGGCACGCACGCATGCACGCGCGCGTATGAACACACACACGCCCGCACGCACGCCTCACTCGCACACATATATGAATATAGAAACGTTGTGTCTCTTATCTACAGGCTTAAGATTAATGCTTTTAGAACTAAATCCCCCCACCCCCCACCCCTCTCCAAAAGGCAACATGTATCTGTGGCGAAAATATTACCATTACTCAGTCTTTAAGAATGCAGAGATTTGAAAAAAATCTTTTTATCTGTTTTCACAGTCCGTTGCTTAGAGCAAATTCTAAAAGACATTCCATTACTGAAATAAATTGTATTGTCATTAATTCACACCTGTGATCAGATTTTTTTTTATAGTTCGTATGAATTGCAAAGTTAGTGTTGAAGCTGTTATGTTTTTCCTTCAAGTTTCTTATTCATGGTTTTAATTGGTGTTTCTTATAGTTTTTTTTTAATGCCAATAATTAGCTATGTGCACAACCCAACCCCCCTCCCCCCAATCCCCACCATTCACTCACTCACTCACTCACACTTTCCAGTCTATCACTAATTAGTGCAGGACGTTAATGAAGAACTACACACACACACAACAACACTCACACACACACACACAACATACACAAACCGCACACACACACAACACACACACACACACACACACCACACCCACACACACACACACACGCACGCACGCACGCACGCACACACACCACACTCCACACTCCACACACCACACTCACCACTCACCCACACACACAGGGGCGGGAAGCTAGTGGCAGAACATTGCGCTCGCAATTGCGACCAGGTTCGATTCTGGTTCCAGGGATATTTTCCCTGAATTAACTCGGGAGATTCTATCTCCCAAAAGTCCTCGGAGAGACTATAACCGAGGTCCCCTTTTGCGAACGCTCGCAGAACATCTTGCGCACACGTTAAACCGTTCCGCTTTTTGGGAAAAGTAGGGCCCTTTGTGCCGTGGAAACGGATGGAAAAATTTTCAAAACTGATACAACGGGGACTAGATGGAAAAAAAAGCCATGAGTGCTTATTCCATTATCCTCAAAATTTTAAAAAAATGCACCCATGCACGCATGCACGAGCGCGTACAAACACACACACGCCCGCACGCACGCACACTCGCACACACATGAATATAGAAACGTTGTATCTCTTATCTACAGGTTTAAGCTCATTGCTTTTAGAACTAAATTTTCAAGAAAAAAAGACACCACTACATGTATCTGTGGCAAAAATATTACCATTGCTCAGTCTTTTAGAATGCAGAGATTTGAAAAACTTTTTACCTATTTTCAAAGTCTGCTGCTTAGAGCAAATTCTAAGAGACATTCCATTAATGAAAGAAATTGTATCGTCAGTAAGTCACAGTCCTGTGACCAGATTTTTTTTTTAGTTCGTATGAATTGCAAAAGTTAGTGTTGAAGCTGTTGTTTTTTCCCCTTCAACTTTCTTACTTATGGTTTTGATTGGTGTTTCTTATAGTTCTTTTTAATGCCAATAATTAGCTAACGCACGCAGAACATATTGCGCTTTTCGTAAGAGTAGGCCATTGTGTGCCGGTGGGAATGGATGACAAAATTTACAAAACCACATTCACACGGGGACTGGATGTAAAAAAAGCACATAAGTGCTTATTCCATTATCCTCGATATAAAAGAATAAAATAAATAAATAAAATAAATAAACACACACACACACACACACACGTGCTCTCGCTCTCTCTCTCTCTTTCTTTCTCTCGCTCTCTCGCTCGCGCTCTCTCTCTCTCTCTCTCTCTCTCTCTCTCTCTCTCTCTCTCTCTCTCTCTCTCTCTCGGAGAACTAAAAGGGCGTGCTGTTAGTAAGCTGCTGCAAATTTTTGCATTTAAGCTTCAAAATGTCAGTTACTGGCCTTCCAGCAACTGTAGTAACAACTTTAAATGCCATGCTGATCGACAACGTCCTATCGAGCTGGAAAGTCGCGGGGGAGAGCGGCAGCGTTGTCTTCGTCTTGCGACTGAAGCCAGTTGACAAGTCAGTATCAACAGAAATGGCGGACCCAGTGCTGAATCGTAATTCGCGAGTTCAGTATTTTCGCAAGAAGTGCCCTTCCCAAATACGTCGCGACGTCCAAAGAAGTAAACAACATCAAGAAAGACAGGCAAGTCGTCAGTGTGACAAGGACAGTGTTTTGGAAGAGCCGGTGTTGTCTGACAGTGACTCCCTGCATCATGAGAGAGTGGATGCCGAATCAAAACAAGCCAGCGTGTACACAGAGCTGTGTGTTGACAGTGCAGTGAATGTCCCAGCCACACTAGATTCTCTTGATTTGCCGTGTGAACCAGAAACAGACAGTAAGATCGGTGTGTCTTCTGAGGCGTCTGATGTGCAGGAAGAGCTGACAGTTGGCTGCACAGTGGATGACTCTCATACTGGTATTGTGAAACAGTATGTGTCTACTCTAACTGACAAACGTGTGCAGCGTAGATTAAGGGACAGCAAGAGAAACACACGGTTTCGAAAGGTGGTGGTACATAGTTCGGATGATCAAAACATTGTGATGTGTGAATCAGATGACATCACCCTGGAATACTCTTGGAATGGAGATCCTGGCGAGGAATCTAAGTGTGTGTTCTGGTACATCAAGCAAGAAGAGAAAAACATGTTGCCAGAAGAACGTGTCAGGCTTGCCAGACTTCGTAAAGGGAAACAATGTACTAACACACAACACACATCGACAGTGGTGTCGAGTGCTGAGCAGGAGTTACATCATCTTCGGGACCTGATCCAGTCTTACATGGGCTGACTTCGTCTTACATGGGCTGACTTCGCTGGCTGTAGACTGGAAAAGGAAAGGCTGGTTTGAAAATTGGGACACTTGAGACACAGACAATAATGTATCGAATCTTGATGTACATACCACTACTGCCATGGTTTCCATGTCATTGTAATCGCGTCGCGTTCGATATCGTCGTTAATGCGCCGCAGCGCTATATGGCTTGATCGCTAAATAGCAATAAAATTGTGTCAATTGTGATTGTGATTGTGTGTGTCTCTCTCTCTCTCTCTCTCTCTCTCTCTCTCTCTCTCTCTCTCTCTCTCTCTCTCTCTCTCTCTCTCTCTCTCTCTCTCTCTCTCTCTCTCTCTCTCTCTCTGGTATCTGTCCCGTGTTTGTGCCTGTCTCTCTTATTCTGTTGCTTTATGCATGCTGTAACCATTTCCCCAAAGTCCTTAGACATTTTCATCGATTGATTATTTCATTGAATGACTCGTTGATTGATTCTCTTATCTTTTAAAAAAAAAAGGCTAGGATAATAAATAAAAAGACACCATTGTGCGTGCGTGCGCATATGTGAGTGTATTAAGTCTGTCTGTCTCTCTGTCTGTTTGTTTGTCTGTCTGTCTGACTGTCTGTGTATATGTCTGTCTATCTGTTTGTCTCTTGTGTGTGTGTGTATGTGTGTATATGTGTGTGTGTGTGTGTGTGTGTGTTGTTGTTGTTCTTCAATTTAACGTCTATTCACATTAACTGATATTAGATATGTGTGTGTGGGTCCGTGTGTGTGTGTCCGCGCGTGTGTGTGTGTGTGTCTATGTCTATGTCTGCCTCTCTGCCTGTCTGTTTCTCTGTCTTTCTTTCTTGCTGTCTGTTCGCGTGCGTGCGTGCGTGCGTGCGTGCATGCGTGTGAATAATGATGTCTGTGCGTCTGTTTATGCTGACTGTCGCCAGGCAAAGCGGCCTCTGTGGCTGACATGGGCATCTCCCCTCAAGAGTTCGAGCAGAAAGTCGGACAGTATGGTCAGTACTGTCCAGTGTCGCTGGCCCTTGGCCAGTATGTGGATGGGTCCATCAACTCCTCTATGGAATTCGTGGCCGAATTTGAAGGTCATTACTGGCGTTGGTATTGATAATTGATATATGATATGATATGATATGATATAGGATATGATATGATGTGGTATGGTGTGGTATGATATCGTATGGTATGGTATGGTATGGTATGGTACGATAATTATACGATATGGTATGATATAATAATGGTATGATGTGATATGATATGATATAAGCTGATATATGATATATAGAATTATATCATCTCTCTCTCTCTCTCTCTCTCTCTCTCTCTCTCTCTCTCTCTATATATATATATATATATATATATATATATAACATTGGTTACCAGGACTTCTTTTCCTCGCTTTTTTTTTCAAAGACACACACACACACACACACACACACACACACACACACACACACACACACACACACACACACACACACACACACACACACACATCCAACAGACAGACACACAGTCAGACAGACAGACGGACGCTATGGATACTGATTTTTGCCATCTCCCAGGTCAACTTCAAGTGCAGACCTGCCAGTGCCTGAATTATCTTCGTGTATAATAATATACAAATGCACTTCAAATATGCACGTTAAACATCACACACACACA
>CM054152.1:10310454-10340400 GCA_028751875.1 Rapana venosa
GACTATTGTTGTTTTATATGTTGCTGTTGTTGCTGCTACCACTATTGTTGTTTTTCATGTTGCCGTTGTTGCTGCTGCCACTATTGTTATTTTTTAATGTTGCAGCTGCCGCTGTTGTTGTTTTTCAGTTGCTGTTGCTGATTTGTTTTTTATGTTGCTGTTGCTGCGCTGTTGTTTTTTTTAATGTTGCACCTCCGCTGTTGTTGTTTTTTCATGTTGCTGTTGCTGATGTTGTTTTTTATGTTGCTGTTGCAGCTGCCGCTGTTGTTGCTATGTTGCCACTGTGTGTTTTTCATGTTGCTGTTGTTGCTATTTCCACTGTTGTTTTTCATGTTGCTGTTGTTGCTATTTCCACTGTTGTTTTTCATGTTGCTGTTGTTGCTATTTCCACTGTTGTTTTCTGTGTTGCTGTTGTTGCTATTTCCACTGTTGTTTTTCATGTGCTGTTGTTGCTATTTCCACTGTTGTTTTTCATGTGGCTGTTGCTGCCGCTGTTGTTGTTTTTCATGTTGTTGTTGCTATTTCCACTGTTGTTTTCATGTGCTTTGCGCTGTGCTGTTGTTTTATGTTTGTTGCTGTCCTTTTGTTTTTCATGTTGCTGTTGCAGCTGCTGCTGTTGTTTTATGTTGCTGTTGCTGCTGCCGCTGTTGCTGCTGTTGCTTATTGATGTTATTGATGCTGCTATTGTTGTTCAAGTTTCTGAAACTGTTAATAAAATTTGGGTTCATTTTGTGAGTGGCATGTTGTATTTCGATAAAAGTTGAATTTCCAAATAAATAAGACAGGGATAGCCATGACAATGTAAAGAGACAGTTTTCACTGCTGAAAGACACGATGATAATGATAATGATAAACACACGCACGCGCGCGCACGCACGCACGCACGCACACACACACACGCATAACTGTGTGTTTATGGATGCATTTGATACATGTGAGAGTGCATGTGCGTACATGTGAGTGTGCGTGCGCGCGCGTGCGCGCGCGCGCGTGTGTGTGTGCATACGCCAGATCTGTTTGATACACACAAATCTGTTGTAAATAAAGAGCAAAAGAAGAGTTATAATATCTACCAGACATATATATATATATATATATATATAATATATATATATATATATATATATATATATATTATATATATGTATGTATATATATATATAATATATATATATATATATAATATTATATATATATATATATAAAACACCTGTAGACTGCTAGAGAGTCCATACCGAAGTCGGAATGCGGCTACCTTCATAGTGGACAAAAACTATCCTATACGCACACGAGCTCTAGCACACAAACACAAACACACACACACACACACACACACACACACACACACACACACACACACACACACACACACACACACACACACACAAAAGAGTGCAAGAATTCACTGACCAGCAGCACAGAATTCATCGTATGCCGAAAACTGACCTGCATGGTCAGCCAATCTTCCATGCCACTTTTCGTCATGCAAAATTACAATCTGGATTCAGTCTTGAACCTACCGTCCATTCCTAGTCCTTGCCATGTTTTTGAATGTAGAGTTTGATGGACCCTATAGTCGAGTGCGGGACGGGATAGCTCGGTGGTCGGAGCACTCGCTTTCCTCCTGCCAAGTTAAGCAGCGACGAGCGTGGTTACCACTTGGATGGGTGACCGTTTGCGCGCCTTGGCTTTAGTACAGTTCCCCAGTCCACCCAGCTGTAAATGGGTACCTGCCCTCTTTAGGGTCAGGGAGGGTAAAGCAGCGAGGGAGAGGAGATGGGCGCCGCCCTCAATATGCTGGCCCCTAGAGAAGTGAGGTCTCTGACGCCTCGCTCCCCTACGACCTTATAGGTTACGGGGCACCTTTACAGACGAGTGGTTAAGACCGTCCGACTTCAATCCCATGGGCTCATGAAGTCGTGGGTTCGAATCCCGACGCTGTTTGGTAAATTAAGGGTCGGGATTTTTACGATCTCCCAGGTCAACTCTACGTGCAGATCTTCCAGTGCCTTTATTCCCTTCGTATGTATGTATGTATGTATGTATGTATGTATGTATGTATGTATGTATGTATGTATGTATATATCATCATCATCATCATCAGACCCGTGACCTTGGTGGTCGTGGGGGAGACATGAAAGACGATGCCGTGGTAAGCCTCCTCCATCCATCGCGGTCCTCGGCTCTGCGCAGTAGTGCCGAGTCATTCATCCTGGTCCATTCTCTGATGTTGTCCATCCATGACTTGTTCTGTCTTCCCCTCCTTCTGCCACCTTCGAGTGTTCCCTGCAGTACTGTTTTGGGCAGAGTGTTGTGGCGGGTGACGTGGCCGAACCATGTCAGCTTTTTCTTCTTGACGATGGTGAGAAGGGGTTCCTGTGGACCTGCCAGCCGTGTTATTTGACTCTTGACAAATTCGTTGGTCTTTCGTTCTCTCCAGGATATGCCCAGTAGTTTTCTATGGCATTTTGTTTCGAATGACTGGATTCGCTTTGCTGTTTCAGCAGTCAATGTCCAGGTTTCACTTCCGTACAGCAGGATCGACTGAATTAGGGCTTTGTAGAGCTTTAGTTTGATTGGGAAACTGATCTCTTTACTTTTCCATATGGTGGTGAGTTTATATATATATATATCCATACAGAAGGTCCCGTTTTGGCCCGACACTTTTACCCCATTTATTAGATTATAAGTGGTGATATGGGTGCTAGTTTTTTTGATGAGACAATAAACCGAGGTCCTGTGTTACACACATTTTCTCAGCACACATAAAAGAACCTAAGGCAACAAGAGAATTGTCCCTGGCAAAATTCTGTAGAAAAAAGCTACTCTGATAGAGAAACAAATACAGCTGCAGACAGGAAAAGAACATATGGGTGGCGCTGCTCTTGTGGCGACGCGCTCTCCCCGAATTTCACGCAGAACAATCTGCCGTAACGTTAAGTGGTATAAATAAATGAATGAATGAATATGCACGTGAAAGATCCCGTTTGGTGGATTACGGGGAAACCTGAAAATACCCAGCATACATCCCCGAAGTCGGAATGTGGCTACCTTCACGGTGGTTTAAAATGGTCGCATACCCAAAATCTCACCACCGGTGAACCTCGGAGCTCTAGCCGAGGAACGAGAGAAAAAAAAATGTAGAGTTTGAACTTTGCGGACAAGATAGGCTGCTTTGTTAAAAGTGCAGTTGTTCCTTCAAATTCCATCATTGTGGGACATTTCATTTTCATTTTGCAATATACTATGTCGGTTGATGAATTAACGACGGCTCTCTCTCTCTCTCTCTCTCTCTCTCCTCTCTCTCTCTCTCTCTCTCTCTCCTCTCTCTCTCTCTCTCTCTCTCTCAGGGAGGTCTATGTGGAAAGCTATCAATCAGCTAAACAATAAATCGTCATCACTTTCCACTATTTAGAACATTTCTCCTGACTACCTAAATACCTATTTTACCACCATGACAGATTCATTGATAAAAGAAAATGATGCTGAACTAAATCTCCTTGAAAAATTTGTTTTTTAGATCCAAAAATATCAACTCAAACATGAAAATACCACCATTGAACATAATCGAGATGTATCATTCCCTTCAACGCTTAAAACAAACTGGTAGTTGTGGTCCAGATGGTGTGGACGGAAAAATTCTCAAACTTGCAGCTCCTATTAGAACTGAAACACTCACTTAGTCTCTAACTTCTGTATTACAAATTGCTTCTTCTAATCACTATTCAAACCGGCCAAAGTTATTCCGTTTTATAAGCCTGGTGACTCTTCAAGCCCATGTAACTATAGGCCAATATCAGTATTATCAACTATATCCAAACCTTTTGAAAAACATGTACACAAAAATCTTAGTCATCATTTAGAAGACTACAGTCTTTTAATTGATAACCAATCAGGATTCAGGAAAAATCATTCTTGCCACACAGCTCTTACCAACATTGTAGATACTTGGCGTAATAATATAAATGAAAATAAATATTGTGGAGCCCCCTTTGTTGACTTTGCCAAAGTATTTGATTTGACCACAAACTGCTATGCCGAAAAATATCGTTATATGGCATATCTGATAACAGTCTGAAGTTAATTAGAGCATTCCTGCATAATAGACAACAGTATGTCTCCATCAAATACACTAAAACGTTTACACCACCCGTAAAATATGGAGTACCACAAGAGTCTGTTTTAGGTCTACTTTTATTCTCTATACATGTTAATGACCTTCCCCTCTACATCAAAGAATCGTGTGAATATCTATCTCATTACAAAGTAGCCTTGATTCTCTAAGTAAATGGTGTAGTTATAACCACATGTCATTTAACCCTCAAAAGACCAGTCTCACTTGGTGGAGATCAAGTCTGCGGCAGAAAATCGCTTCGTGGCCAACAGGATGATTAGAGTGCATGGTAAGTGGTGAGCTTGTCAGTCTATTGCATACCATATTGCATACCGTATTGCAAACTGTATTGTATATCCTATTGCCCTGCATCGATAAATCCTCGCAGATTACTATGCGTGAATAAGGGACTGATGTTTTTGGGGAAAACCACGAAGAAAACAGTCAGCTTTGGAGGCAGGGGAATGACAAACTTGCGTTTTGCAGACGTCCATGGATTAGCTAGACAAGAATGAAAGCTAGTCAGCTTGGTGAATCACCTTGACAAGGCTTCTTCGCAATATGGCATGCATATAGGTGCAGAGATTATCAAGTTGATGACAAATAGCGGCAATGGCATAAGCATTGACATTGCCATAGACAACGAGAAATTGAGGCCGCCTTAATTATCTTGAGCTATAATTTCAAATGGAGGATCAAGACCTGGAGTTCTCTCCCGCTGCAATGACTAAGCTAGTAGTCCTGTGGAACTACAAGAACATTGGCTCCAAGATCAGTCTAATGCGTTCCATGGTCACGTTCATATTTTTGTATGCATAATTATGAAATGTGGACCATAACAGCAGACATTGAAGGAAGGTAAAGGTAGGGGTAAAGGTGTCCCATAACCTATGTGGTCGTAAGGGAGCGAGGCATCAGAGCCCTCAGCTTCTCCAGAGGCCAGCATATTGAGGGCGGCGCCCATTTCCTCTCCCTCGCTACATTACCTTCCCTGACCCTAAAGAGGGCAGGTACCCATTTACAGCTGGGTGAACTGGAGGACTGCACTGAAGCCAAGGTGCGCAAACGGTCACCTATCCAATTGGTAACCACGCTCGATGCTGGGCGAAAACGTGTGCTCTGACCACTGAGCTATCCCGTCCCCACATTGAAGGAAGAATACTGGCAATGGAGATGAGATGCTCCCGCAAACATTTTGGTATCTTATGCAGAGATCACATAACCAATAAGGAAGTGAAAACCAGAATTGACAATGTCATCCGATCATATGAAGAGCTCCAAACTTCAGGCAAAAGTCGCAAATTGTGAATGGTACAGACACGTTACCCGAAGATCTGGACTGGCCAAGCCTATTCTACAGGGAACAGACAAGGAGGAGGACGAAGATGCAGACAGAGAAAACGATGGGAAGACAACATCAGAGTGGAGTGGAATGACATACGACAGGAAGCGCGAGAAGTGGAAGAAGCTGATTTCAAAATCCTCAGTGGTATCCCAAGGGTCAAGCAGACTACATGATAGGTAAAAGTAGGTAATGACAGGAATGTTAACGTGTATTAGAGATAATGAATGTCAGTTTAGTTATTATACAGTTCAGATGTCTATTGAGTGCATTGATAAATTGACTGGAACACACTGCAAAGATTTTTAACTTCTGTGCATATCAAACCTATCATCATCCTGAACATGAGAGGTCCATATGTGCACCATCTGCAATCCGTTAATCTTTTCCAAAGTAAACTGATTAAGCCAGTTTATGCCACCCCTTCCCCCACACTGATTTCCCCACATAAACTTCAATTTACACCTGAACCCAAACCTGGTAAACATCTTAATGACCTTCTGAGGCAATGCCTTTTTTTCAATGTTCTTTTAAAGTATGTTTCTCAGCTAATATGTTGCGTAAGTTCGTGTTTCCCTATCCCACACAACGCTGACATGAATTACTAGATTTTAATATACACATTTAATGTTTTGCTTATATGTACATACACGAAAGGAATTAATGTACTGGCAAGTCTGCACTTGTAATTGAGCTGGAATAGCAATCTGTACCTGTAATTCACTAAACAGCGCCTGAGATTCGAACCTATCACGTCATAGATCCATGGAATTTAAGTCAGTCTTAAGTACTCCGTCCATGGGATTTGTCAAACAGTTTTAACCACTCAGTAATAAAACCATTCCTGATGCAATGTGTATGTCTGTATTTCAGTTTGAAAATAAGATCATTTGACTGTTTTGAGTCAACTGTTCAGATATTTATTCGTTTGCATAAACAATTAAATTACACCAGAAAATTTTGCATCACTTTGTGTTCTTTTAGCCTCCAAAACCTGGCTTGGATTTCACGATTTGGTTCACGAGCACAAGTACGTGTCGGCGACCACTCACAGGGAGATAACATACTCTAACTGGGACCAAGAACAGCCCCAGATGTATAACATACTAGAAGACTGTGCAGTTATCTATGCACATGGCCGATGGCATGATTATCTCTGCAGTGGCGAGTTTTGGACTAGGGTCAGCAGATCATGAATACATCACTCTAACCACCAGCTATCCCGTTCCCTGTTTCCTGGTGTAGGGGTAACACACCTGTCTGGAACATCAGAGATCCAGGCTTTGAATACCATCCAAACCTTGGTTTTTCCTATCTGCTGACAGCAACTCAAGTACAGTCAGAAGGTTTGGCCAAGTCAAAAGCTTTGTCAGTTATTGACGTCAACCAAGTGTTAACGACAAGTTAAAACGTTGTTAGAGTCCGTTGGATGAAGCTAAAAGAGATGCAAACACCTTAGGTACACCTTGAAACCGGTTTCTTCCGCCCACACCCCCTAGAGTACAACATTTCTTTTTAAAATTGCATGGACACTGGAATCATGTTCAAACATCGTCCCCATGCATCCAAGCACGCCTCCCCCTCCCTGCGCACACATCCGCGCGCGCGCGCACACACACACACACACACACACACACACACACACACACACACACACACACACACACACATACACACACACACACACACACACCTCAAAATAACAGTAGACTGATTCAATGCTGATAGTTTAATGTTTCATCTTGTATGTTATAAATAAGTTTGGAAAATCAGAGAGTCAGAGACACTGAGGGTTCTTCTTCTTCTTCTTCTTCTTCTTCTTCTGATAGAAGCAACACTCGGAAGATCAATCACATATAAAAGAATCTCAAGTCACTTTGTTTTAGGTGTACTTTTCCATTCCACTCATATTTGTTAGGATTTTTTAAAATAATGAACGTCTTTTCAGTTCAGTAGAACTAGTATCAAATTGCTTCATGTCCACTCTTTTACTTTCATTGTTGCCTCATCTTTTTTCACAGCATTTTTTTAAAGTGTCATTTCTTTTCTTTCTCCCCTCTCAGCTTTCAAATCAAGGACAAAGTCAAAGAAAGAGACCTAGACGCACAGAGAAACAGACACACGTAGACAATCAGATAGAAGGCCCAGAGAGAAAAACAAACAAACAAACAGCTGGCTGTACTGCTTTTGAACAATAGATGTTTCAGACTGAGAATGTTTGCATGACAATGTTCTCACACTGACCAGTGCCCCTGTGGTGCTTCTCCACAACCCCCCTCTCATATCCTGCAGTCCTGTCCTACTTTCAACACTCTGAGACACCAGACATGGCCCAGCCCAGTAGAGCTCCAGGAAAAACAACCCTGGAGGAACCAGAAGAGTAACTGCGACAGACTGCAGATTTCACTGTCCATAGCTGACTAAAAATTTGGTATGACCAGGACACGAAGAAGAAGAAGAAGAAGAAGAAGAAGAAGAAGAAGAAGAAGAAGAAGAAGAAGAAGAAGAAGAAGAAGAAGAAGAAGAAGAAGAAGATCTAGAATTTAAGAAAAGCTCTGTTGACAAAAATCAATTGGCATGCCATTCCTTTTAGGTACTGTCCCAGTGGGGAGGAGCCATGACCCAGAGTTTAGATGGCTGTGGCGTGCCGTCCATTTTTCCTGTAGGCTCTACACACACACAAATAATAATAATAATAATATATATATATATTATATATATATATATATATATATATATATGTATATTATAGATAGATACATAGGTACATACAAGATAGAGAGAGAGAAACAGATGGATACATAAATACACAGATACATAGATAGATAGTTAGATAGACCCATACAATTCAACCCATGCCACATATGAAGTTTGAAACACAAAGTACAGGAGGGCCTATTGATAAGACAACGTGATTGGTAAGAAAACTTACAACCAGCCAGTTGAGTAAAACATTCCAAACTGATGGTCTATCACTAATAGCGGCACATCTCAAGGATCTCATCCCCTTATTTATTATTTTTTTATACCACTTTAAGTCACGAGATTTCTCTGCGTGAAATTCGGGATGCTCTCCCCGGCCGGAGAGCGCGTCGCCACAAGAGTAGCGCCACCTTTTTCTTTTTTGGTCTGCAACTATATTTGTTTCCCTATCAGAGTGGCTTTTTTCTAAGAATTTTGCCAGGGACAACTCTCTTGTTGCCGTGGGTTCTTTTACGTGCGCTGAAAATTTTGTGTAACACACGGGACCTCGGTTTAGCGTCTCATCCGAAAGACTAGCGCCCAGACCACCACTCATGGTCTAATGGATGGGGGAAAAGTTTCGGGCCCAAACGGGATACGAACCACCGCACACTTCCGACCCGGACTTTTCGCATTCTAGGCAAGCGCCTTACCTCTAGACCACCGATCCCCTTAAGGCCTTCCATCTCAAACAGACTGCTCAAATCCTCCAGCCAATCAACATTCACACGTTGTGAGCTAGAGTGTCTTGTGTATGTGATTGACTCCTGGGACTTGTAGCAGCCTTTACCTTTCACACCTTTCAAACTGTTTGTGTGGCAGTTTGCCCTTTTCACACTGACAGGTCTGAACGAACAGGTTCAAACTATCCATCTGAACCCTACAGTCAAAAAGGACAGTGTACCGATACTAATTGAACACTTCAAGGAAGTGAAGGATGTTGCTACAGGCATAAAATAAACTCAACTTTCAGTAGGTTATGTTAAAGGGCAGGCCTTGGGCCAGCATTGTATGGCACATGTTACTTGAGTCAGCATTCTATGGCACAGGCTATAATCGAGCCACCATTCTATGGCACAGGCTATTTGAGTCAGCATTCTATGGCACAGGTTATTTGAGTCAGCATTCTATGGCACAAGTTATTTGAGTCAGCATTCTATGGCACAGGTTATTTGAGTCAGCATTCTATGGCACAGGTTATTTGAGTCAGCATTCTATGGCACAGGTTATTTGAATCAGCATTCTATGGCACAGGTTATTTGAGTCAGCATTCTATGGCACAGGTTATTTGAGTCAGCATTCTATGGCACAGGTTATTTGAGTCAGCATTCTACGGCACAGGCTATGTTACAGAGCAGGCCTTGAGCCAGCATTCTATGGCACATACTTTTTGAGCCAGCATTCTATGGCATGGGCTATTTGTGCTAGTATTGCATGGCACATGCTATTTGGGCTAGCATGCTATGGCACAGGCTATTTGGGCCAGCATTCTATGGCACAGGCTATTTGGGCCGGCATGCTATGGCATGGGCTATTTGTGCCAGTATTGCATGGCACAGGCTATTTGGGCCAGCATGCTATGGCACAGGCTATTTGGGCCAGCATGCTATGGCACAGGCTATTTGGGCCAGCATTCTATGGCACAGGCTATTTGGGCCAGCATTCTATTGCACAGGCTATGTTTAAGAGCAAGCCTTGAGCCAGCATTCTATGGTATGGGTTCACACAGGAATTGAACCCGTGACTTCTCGTTCCCTAGACAGGTGCCTTGCCTCTACACCAGCCACGCATCACTTTGCTGATGGTTGTGCTGGCTTCGCCACTTGCCTCGGAAACACGCTGATGGACTCTGTTGATCCTGTGCTGTCCCACATCCACCCAGCACTCTTTATAATAATAATAATAATAATAATAATAATAATAATAATAATAATAATAATAATAATAATAATAATAATAATAATAATAATAATAATAATGTATGGAATTTGTATAGTGCTGAATCTTGTAAAGCAACAAATCAAAGCGCTCAGATGACCTTTTTTTTAAATCGAGGATAATGGAATAAGCACTCATGTGCTTTTTTACATCCAGTCTCGTGTGTATGCGGTTTTGTAAATTTTGTCATCTGTTCCCACTGGCACACAATGGCCTACTCTTTCGAAAAGCGGAACAGGATTTAACGTGTGCGCAAGATGTCCTGCATGCGTTCGCACACGGGGCCTCGGTTTATAGTCTCATCCGAAGGACTTTGACATTCAGTTCGATTTTTTTGTCAAACTGGGATGAAAGGGCGAGGCTGGGAATCGAACCCAGAACCTCACGGTTTACTTGTTGGCAGGCAAACGTCTTAACCATCCTGCCACCTTCCTTCCTTATACACTTACAACATTTTCCTCTTCAGAAGAGTTACCAGACTTCTAAGCTTCAGGTTCGCCAACATCCACTCCACTTTGCAGCACAGGTTTTTTGGTCAGGCTTACAGAGCCCTGGTCATACCGTAAGATGTACAGCACTAGAGAGACAAGAGATAGGAGCCATGACCTCAGTGAACACACACACACACACACACACACACACACACACACACACACACACACACACACACACACACACACACACACACACACACACACACACACACACACACACACACACACACACACACTTACTTTCGTTCACAGAAGAAAGTACGTTTTTTTTGGATGCAGAAATCATCATCCCAGGTGCCGGATGAAAAGATAGCTGCACAGTCTTGTCCCTTGTGGTTATTGGGCTCTCCTGTGTGCCAGTTAGAGTATGTTATCTCCTTGTAAGTGGTCGCCGACACGAACTTGTGCTCGTGTACCAAATCGTGAAATCCAAGCCAGGTTTTGGAGGCTAAAAGAACACAAAGTGATGCAAACTAACGCTCTCTCATGATTTAAACAAGCCGCCATGGCGCAGTGGTTAGCACCTTGGGTTACAGACTGGACAGTCGCAGGTTTGAATCCCATAAGAGTCATGAGGATTTTTCCGACTCGGGCGGGCTCCTACCCAGAGAGGGTGTGCTGTGGGCCCAGTGGGGAAGACTGGGACCACACAGTAGAGCTCCATCCACATCACGGATGCGAGTTTGAGAGTGTTGCTCAAATTATCTGTTCAATACTGAAGGTGTCTGTATCTCTTGGGCCCGGTTGACGCCGGGATATATTATTATGATAGTAAGCGTAGAGTACAACCCTGACAAGTAGTCTGAAAGTATATGCATTTGCTCAGCAGCAGCATTATGTAATAATAATTATTAGTATTATTATATCATAAATATAATAGTTGTAGGATGTTAGGTGTGACCCATGGTTTTTTGACTGGTCGGCGTTTGCCAAGAAGCTCGTTTGCTGTTTCAGTCACTGCTGTATTGAAACTATTCGTCAGTGTGTCTATGTCTGAGTCTAACACAGTGAGTGCTGCAAACTTTCCACCTATCCTTGCTTGAAAAATTTCTAATACCTCTGGGTCCTTCAGCTTCTCGAGGTCAAATTTGATCCTGATGTTGTTCCGCTTGTGGATTTTCTTTAGACGTAGTCGGAAAGTCATCATCACAAGATCATGATCACTCCCTATGTCTGCTCCTGGAAAACTTCGTGTCTGTGCGATGTTAACGCTAGACTGAAACCGTCTTTTCACCATGATGTAATCTATTTGGTTGTGGTGTTCTCCATTTGGGCTATGCCATGTCCATTTTCTGGATTTCTTGTGTGGGCCAAGTGTATTCACTAGCTGGAGGTGGTTGTTACTGGCAAACTCCAGGAGTCTCAAGCCTCTTTCATTTGATTGGTTATTACAATGTGGCCCACAAACGCCCTCCCAGTCTTTCCATGCATCTTCTCCTACCTTGGCGTTCCAGTCGCCTTGCACAACGAGGATGTCTTTCTTGGGTGTTTGATTCAGAACCTCTTGTAGCTGGTCATAAAATTCTTCTAACATCCTACAACTATGCGACAAGCGTAGAGAGTTGAAGAAAAAGAAAAATGAAACAAAAGAAAGAGCAGAACAATATAGGGCAGTCAACAAAAGAATCAGGAAGTCCATGACGGAGGCAAAAGAGAAATGGATCGGTGAACAGTGCCAAGACATTGAAGAGAACATCAAGAAAAACAATAGCAAGAAAGCATATCAGCTGGTGAAAGACCTGACTAGCACGAAACAGAGAAAAGGTTTAACAATCCAAGACAAAAATGGGAAGTGTCTCACTGACGACCAGGATATTCTGAACAGATGGACAGAATACTGCTCCGACCTGTATAACTATAGAACCGCAGGAGATCCAGAAGTCCTTAATGTACCCGAAAGCAAAGACACAGACAGTCACCCTATCCTCCGAGAAGAAGTGGAAACAGCAGTCATATCGCTGAAAAAGGGGAAGTCAGCAGGGGCTGACAACATTCCAGCTGAGTTGGTCCAAGCTGGAGGGGAAGCCATGATCAGCGCCCTACTAAGAATCTGCAACAAGATCTGGCAGACAGGAAAATGGCCAACACCATGGACGCAGTCACTCATCATCACCCTCCCCAAGAAAGGAAATCTACAACAATGCCATAATTACCGCACAATCAGCCTCATATGTCACCCAAGCAAGGTCATGCTGCAGATAATATTGAATAGACTGAAGCCACAAGCAGAGACCATCATTGCTGAGGAACAAGCAGGTTTCAGAGCAGGGCGCAGCACAACAGAACAGATATTCAACCTCAGAATACTATGTGAGCGGTACCTTCAACATCAACAAGACCTTTACCACGTATTTATCGATTTTAAGAAGGCATTTGACAGGGTGTGGCATGCAGCTTTGTGGGCAACCATGAACTTGTACAGCATCAATGCAAACCTGATCAGAGTCATCAAACAGCTGTACAGCGAGGCCACCAGTGCAGTGTACTACAACAACAACATTGGAGAATGGTTTCGAACAACAGTTGGAGTAAGGCAGGGCTGTCTACTCTCACCCACTCTTTTCAACATCTTCCTTGAGAGAATCATGGCTGATGCACTGGAACATCATGAAGGATCAGTCAGCATTGGTGGCAGAACGATCACAAACCTCCGCTTCGCAGATGACATTGATGGAATAGCAGGATCAGAAAAAGAGCTTGCCAGCCTAACAGAACACTTGGATAAGGCCTCCAAAACATACGGCATGGAAATCAGTGCAGAGAAGACCAAACTGATGACTAATAACACCAACGGCATTAGCACTGATATCAGGGTTAATGACCAGAAGCTGGAAACAGTTCAAAGCTTCAAGTACCTGGGAGCCATTGTATCCGACCAGGGATCCAAGCCAGAAGTAGTATGCAGGACTGCACAGACAATAACAGCTTTGTCAAAACTAAACACCATCTGGAGAGATAAGAATATCTCACTTATCTCCAAGATCAGACTAATGCGCTCCCTTGTCATATCCATATTTCTGTATGCCTGTGAATCATGGACCCTGACTGCAGATTTGGAGAGAAGAGTACAGGCAGTGGAGATGAGATGCTTTCGGAGACTCCTTGGCATCTCCTACAAAGACCACATAAGCAACGAAAGCGTGCATAACAGAATCCAGCAAACCATTGGACCCTATGAGAACCTTCTAACGATCGTGAAAAAGCGTAAACTTAAGTGGTATGGGCATGTCACAAGATCCCAAGGAATTACAAAGACAGTTTTGCAAGGCACTGTCCAAGGAGGAAGAAGAAGAGGCAGACCAAGGAAGAGCTGGGAGGATAACATCAGTGAATGGACAGGCCTAGAACTCAACAAAACCCTGAGAAAGGCAGAACAGAGAGAAGAATGGAGGGAACTGGTTGCTGAGTCTTTGAGGGTGCCCCCACGGTCGTCAGACTACGGGACAGATAGATAGATAGAAATATAATAATGATAATGTCTGGAATTAATATAGCGCTGAATCTTGCAAAGGAACAAATCAAAGCGCTTACATTCAAATCATTTACAGGGATGTAATCATTCATTAATGAAATAAAAAGATATCAATATTACACACACGCGCGCGCACGCACATACGCACGCACGCACACATGCCTATGCTTGGTAATGGAGATGGGGGTGGCCGCTGAATAGTATGGACAGATAGTGAGAGGGAAGATCTCATGCAGGAAATGAATGTGTTTTGAGGCTGGATTTGAAAGTATCGAATGTAGACTTTGGGCCAATGCATAGAGGGAGGTCAATCCAGATGTGTGGACCACAGAGAGTAAAAAAGCGACGGCCGACAGTAGGCTGCTTGTTCGGAAGCACAGAGTATCCGCAGATGAACCAAGGGAACAGGATGGAGTATACAGGTGAAGACAGTTGCAGAGATAAGAGGGTGCAGATCTGTGGAGACATTTGAAACAGAGGGTACAAATCTTGTACTTCACTCTTTGTGTGACAGGGAGCCAATGAAGAGATCGCAAGAGAGGAGTGATGTGTTCTGATTGTTTCTTTCTTAGGACTAGTCGAGCTGCAGAGTTTTGTATGCGTTGAAGGGAGTGGATGGACCATGCTGGTGGGCCAGCCAAAAGAGAATTGCAGTAGTCCAAACGTGAGAGAATAAGAGATGTGACAAGGTTGAATGTTGCATCTGTAGACAGATACTTTCGAACTGCACTTATACGCCATAATTGATGATAACATATATAACATAATCCTCATTATCATTGATCATCAAGCAATATGAAAAAAAGGCCACTTATTCCTTGGCCCCAGTTGCTCTGGCCTCATGGTGACCTCAGATTCGGTTAACCCATACATTTCTGTGCCTGTGGTGAGTTTGTGTCAAAGCCTTTGAGTTTGGAGGTTTACGAGGGACGGTCGTTGGAGGGACGCTGTAGTGGTTGTCACTTCGAGTGGGCAACTCACTCTGTCTGGCTCCACGACTGAGCTAATACTGTAGTTAATACGGGGCTTAGTAGGTGGTGTCTTGCTTATGTTAGCTCAGAACATGCACCACTAAACACCACCAAAGTGACCTGGCAGCAGTGCAGAGCCCCTCTGGCTGGTGGCCCCACGGCGGCCTGATGTTGATGAGCTCTCTGTGGACTTCCGACCCTGGGGATGCGAAGTAACGAATCTGGGCATGGCTGAGGCGAGGAGATTGAATGAGCGGTCTGGAAACATCAGGATAGAAATGTCACAGAAGATGAGGCAGCACCAAAAAAAATAAAGGAGCAGGATGCATGCTGGGTATGTTCGTGTCATCCATGCCATTGGCCACTACTGTCCTACTCTTCTACAACATTGTGGTCAATTAGCTGATTGTATTGTGAGGGAAGGGAAAAGAAGTGCGGGGGGGGGGGGGAGGGGGGGGTGGGGTGGTGTTGAGGCGAGGGGGTAAGTTCTCTTCCCCCAAAAGAACAATCCTTATTCACCTTTAGCAATCTGCAAGAACTTGTTATGCAGTGCAATATGGTATACAATACGGAAGGCAATACGGTATGCAATACAGTATACAATACGGTGTGCCATAATTATGGTATGCAACACGGTATGCAATACACTAACAAGCTCACCACTTACCATGCACTCTGTTCATCCTGTTGGTCACGAAGCGATTTTCTGCCGCAGACTCGATCTCCACCAAGTGAGAGTTCAAGTGAAAGCAGAGGGTCTGCAATGGTTGCCGAGGGCGGACACATACACACACACACACACACATTTTATATATATATATATATATATATATTATATATATATATATATATATATATATATATATATATATATATATATATATATATATATATGTTATATATATATATATATATATACATATATATATATATATATACATATATATATATATACATACATACATACATACATATATAGAGACACACACACACATACACGCATGCATGCGCGCGTGTGCGTGCGTGCGTGGGTACGTGTGTGTGAATCCATTACTAATTGATAAGGACGTTGGGGTGGGAGGGGGGGTGTGAAGTGGGTACTGATGTTAACTCCAGGGGGAAAAAAATCCCCTTGAACGGGATTCAAACCCAGGTCAGCAGGTCACCGGCACAATGGGCAATGTGCAACACCCTAACCACCAGGCTATCCCATCCCCCATTACAGGTAGTGAGTTTTTGCAGGGAGGAGGTGGATGGAGTACTTACAGGCAGTACAGGAGGTGAACAACTCTCTAGATCTCCTAACACAGGGCAGAGTAGTGGAAAATACACTTTGTCTTCCTTCCTTTGGGACACAATGGATAATCAAGTTTCCAGCTCACAACATGAATAATTGATGCAATTGTTTCATACGCCACTTGTCACCTTACACTTCATGTATCTACAGGTTTTCATCAACATAGACACACAATCAAATGACTTAGCATTCCATATCATTCAAATGTGTCACTAATCTAGGCGTTCTTGGTCCAGTTCTACTATTTCCCATCAGGCCTTTCACAAGATATTTTATCAAAAAATATTCACCTCTCAAACATACTGGTTTCCCGACACATCCAAAATCTAAGTGGTACATTTATATTCTAACATAATGTAACCCACCAAAAATACTGTTAAGGAAAGGGAAACATATTTAGGGGATCACCAATAAAAAATGAACACCAGTGACCATTGTGAGCACTATTTGTGAAGTGTAGTGCAAAAGAAAATAGTACCAAAACCTTTCATCTGTTTTAAGTTAGCAAAAAGGTGGAATGTTAGTGTTTTTTTGTTGGTAGTTTGTTTAGCTAATAAAGTATTTTTAGTATTATTTTTTTTAAACAACTAGTGCTTAGAAAATTCTAATACTAAAGTAAGAAGGTGTAGGGATCTAGACATTTTGGCTGAGTCACTTCCTGTGAAATGTTGAGAGAATTGACAGTCCCAGCTAAGACAAATTTCATAGTTGGTCTAGTTGGTCATGCTGTCCTCCCAAATGGTTGGAGTATGATCTGTTCTCCTTTAGGTAAGTGCCAATTCTTATTAATTGGGCTTTAATTATTGGGGGTGATATGTTGATGTGTGCTACTATAACATTCTTGAGAGAAATATTAGAATTGTGAGGAACCTGTTTCTGAAGTAGCTTATCTAGGTCAAAGTACAATGTCATGATTAGAAATGCATTGATGTTTCAAGCATTTGGCTTGCTATGAATTTCATGGTGTTGATCCAAACACATCTTTTTTAATTATAAGGAAATAGTTTGCAGACTGTGTGTTGGGTTTGTGTCTTGTAATGTATAAGGTTGTAAATATATCTGACATGAAGGTTAGGGATTATGAAACATAGGGGCCCTCATTGCTACACATGTGGTGACGGGTGATATAACTGATTGTTACTGTTAGTTTGTGTCCTTTAGTGTTGATTTGTCTTATGAGTGAAAAGTGATTTATTGGAGCATTTCTTGCAGCACAACAGAACAGATATTCAACCTCAGAATACTATGTGAGCGGTACCTTCAACATCAACAAGACCTTTACCACGTATTTATCGATTTTAAGAAGGCATTTGACAGGGTGTGGCATGCAGCTTTGTGGGCAACCATGAACTTGTACAGCATCAATGCAAACCTGATCAGAGTCATCAAACAGCTGTACAGCGAGGCCACCAGTGCGTGTACTACAACAACAACATTGGAGAATGGTTTCAAACAACAGTTGGAGTAAGGCAGGGCTGTCTACTCTCACCCACTCTTTTCAACATCTTCCTTGAGAGAATCATGGCTGATGCACGGGAACATCATGAAGGATCAGTCAGCATTGGTGGCAGAACGATCACAAACCTCCGCTTCGCAGATGACATTGAGGGAAAGCAGGATCAGAAAAAGAGCTTGCCAGCCTAACAGAACACTTGGATAAGGCCTCCAAAACATATGGCATGGAAATCAGTGCAGAGAAGACCAAACTGATGACTAATAACACCAGGGCATTAGCACTGATATCAGGGTTAATGACCAGAAGCTGGAAACAGTTCAAAGCTTCAAGTACCTGGGAGCCATTGTATCCAACCAGGGATCCAAGCCAAAAGTAGTATGCAGGACTGCCACAGACAATAACAGCTTTGTCAAAACTAAACACCATCTGGAGAGATAAGAATATCTCACTTATCTCCAAGATCAGACTAATGCGCTCCCTTGTCATTCCATATTTCTGTATTGCCTGTGAATCATGGACCCTGACTGCAGTTTTGGGAGAGAAGAGTACAGGCAGTGAGATGAGATGCTTTCAGAGACTCCTTGGCATCTCCTACAAAGACCACATAAGCAACGAAAGCGTGCATAACGAATCCAGCAAACCATTGGACCCTATGAGAACCTTCTAGCAATCGTGAAAAGCGTAAACTTAAATGGTATGGGCAGGGTCACAAGATCCCAAGGAATTACAAAGACAGTTTTGCAAGGCACTGTCCAAGGAGGAAAAGAAGAGGCAGACCAAGGAAGAGCTGGGAGGATAACATCAGCGAATGGACAGGCCTAGAACTCAACAAAACCCTGAGAAAGGCAGAACAGAGAGAAGAATGGAGGGAACTGGTTGTTGAGTCTTTGAGGGTGCCCCCACAGTCGTCAGACTACGGGACAGATAGATAGATGTATTGTTATTTTTTGTTTTTGAAGAATGGATTAAGGAACATGTGTCCCAGAGAAGGACAAGAGGGTTTCCCAAGGAGAAACATCTTGTATGTTTTTACTCCTCTGTTTGATCAATGGAATAAAGATATTTGGAAGGGTTGTGGCAGGCAGTTATAGTGATAACAAGGCAGTGCAGTTATTTTCAAGCTGCTTAGTTCTTTAATTGTACAACACATGAAATGGCTGGCTACCCATAGTTGGGTAAATTGTGCATGGGACTGACATGCCTATCATTAAAGAAAACAACAACACTGGGGGAATGAAGTTAATCTGTCTTGCCACTAATGAACAAAAGTTCATTTTGCCAAATGGAAGCTTGTGAGAATGTCTGAGGAAGTATCTCTAATTTGGTTATTGCACTTTGTTTTCCACAGTGCTTGTTTTTTAGTACACTTCACATTAGTAGTGTTATGTTTGATTGTGCGTTGGTTGAAATTGGGAGATATAAATGTCATTGTAAAGTGCATACTTTTATTTTGTCATACTTGAAGATGCTTTGAATTTGGAATTGTGTGCAGAGAACAGGCAACAGAGTGTTAGGAGAAAGACATCTGTTGTGACCTTTAGTGTTTGATTTGGGACATTGTTAAATGTTGTACCACCATGTAATTTTTTGAGATTTTAACACCAATAAATCTTGTTAACTCCCATTTCCAATTTTGTTCTTTTCTTTGTAAGAAAGTATTCGAGCCCAAATTATCTCGGTATGTACCCCCCAAAAAGGATACAGAGCCAGGGTTACAATAATTATGTTATTCAATCTTTCTTACCTTGTTTATACCGTTTTCATAACCTGCTGTAGGCTTTGTGTAGTAATCTGAGCACATGCACCAAAAGAGGAGAGCAGGCTGTCTTATCATAAAAAAGCTATGTGGTGTTTTCAAAGACACTCCACATTTCCAAGTGATTATTTCATTTGCTAGCCACTGAGTACACTGACTCATGAAGGTTTTTTAAAATTGTATTTATATACAGAGGAAATGTACCTAGTAACTGAAGTTACGAAAATATCATATTACGTTCTGTTTTATTTGTTTAAGGATATATAGACAATCTGGTTTTACATTAAAGACTAATGAAATTTCTCAAATAAAGTATCCTAGTATTTTTCATGTAAACAACAGACATTTTTTTCACTATTTGTTATTTTTTGTTATATCAGTCGATCATCTTTATCCTTTTCCTCAGCACTAGTCTGCTTTTCACCATTTCAGACCCCTCCCCATCTCTTCCCTCCTCATCCTTTGATCATACAAAAATATAACTTTACATTATATACATCTGAAGAAAAACCCTCCTTCTTTGATTGCAAGTCAAAAGTAATGAAGATGATGTTTTTCAGTGCACCTTTGCATCCAGGATGCTTGACAGGGCCGCGCTTTGTGCCTTCTATCACAATACACATGAGATGTTTGTATTGTACAGGGTATGCCACTATCATTCTCAGCAGATTTATCTCTGTGAAATTTGGGCTGATCTGGGCGAGAGTGCCTTTTAACAAAAGCAGCTCCATTAAAATAAACAAACAACCCCCACCCCCACCCCTGCTCCATCCCCCCCCCCCCTCCTTTCGCTCAGTACATCTTCCTTTTCGTTTATAATCACAAATTGTGAAGAAACATAAAATGAAATCCAACACACATACCTGGGCATCGGCCCAGTTGCTGGGGGTCTTGATATAGGCGTAAGAAGATCCGCCAAAGGTCACCCAGCTGTCAGGACACCTGGAGACCACCACTGACAAAAAGGACATAGGATAGAAATATGACAACAAGAGACAAGGTTACAACCCGATATGCTGCATGGAAAGGCACCAGTAGAAGACTGGTTTGGGAGAGAAGTTTCACAAGAAGTGCTGGGATATCTTGTTATGAAATAGAAGCATACAAGGACAGGGCAAAGAGACGTCAAAAAGAGAAAAAGTAATGCAAGGTGAAAAAAGGAGAAAGAATGAATGAACAAATAAAGAAACGAATTTATTTTAAGAAGGTAATCAGAAAAAAGGCAACAATTGCCCTTTAACATACAGTCCTCTAGGAACAAGAAGAAAGAGTAAAACAGCAAACCTGAAAAAGTACGTCATGCTCAGGATAAAACAGCATGAAAGCCATCTTAAACAAATGAGGGGCAATTCGACCCACAAATTAAAGCAAGACAATTCATAATGAAGACTTATTTAAGAGAGAGAGAGAGAGAGAGAGAGGAGAGAGAGAGAGAGAAAAGGAGAGAGAAGAGAAGAGAGAGAGAGAGAGAGAAGAGAGAGAGAGAGGGGAGTACAAACACTCCTTGATAGCTTACCTGGCCAGAGCGAAAAGAGGAAGATAGCAGACACAGGTAACAACATGGTCCTTCAGCAAAAATCTCAGCGTGGTGTATAACCTACAGTAACACTGACAATAGTCGCTGCTTTTGTTGCTCAACCTGTCTCCTGTACAAGGTGTGCCTAACATGAGCACGACTTCCTGAATCCTTGCCTCTTTATTGAAACAATCTTCTGACATCAAACGC
This sequence comes from Rapana venosa, assembly GCA_028751875.1. NCBI lineage: Eukaryota > Metazoa > Mollusca > Gastropoda > Neogastropoda > Muricidae > Rapana > Rapana venosa. The sequence continues at coordinate 10,331,763 of CM054152.1, forward strand.
AATACTCTGATTATCATAGCCACCTGCTGGCGTATCACATCCGTCTAGACTTTATCTGTTCGCACAGAGGTGTCATGGTTTCAGAGCAGTGAAAAACAATTCAGTGAGAAAAAGGATGTAGAAAAATTGAGAGAGAGAGGGAGAGAAGAGAAAAGGGGGAAGAGAGAGAGAGAGGAGAGAGAGAGAAGAGAGATGTAATTGGCTGGTATTGAACAACTCTGTGTGTCAAGTCAAAATGACTGAACAAGTCAAAATGATCTTGATTGTGGGTAAAAGATTAAGTTTACACAACATTTTTCCATCCCGTCCTCACAAAAAAATCTAGAAAATTGATTTATAAAGCATTTAAAAGACAGTATTAATCTGTTAATAAGAGCAAAATACGATTTAGGAAAACATTTTTTGTAAAAACACAGACCTGACAATAGAAAAAAATAAGACTAAGACAGTTTAACATAGCTTGATACAGATGTAGACAAGTCATTTACAAAGCAATATCAAATGTAAGGTAGCCTCAAGCATAAAAAGTGGACTTACAATTTGTTCATCAGGTGTTTCTTCAAAAGTTTCTCAAACGTTTGTTTTGAAGGAGCTAATTTTCACAAGGGAGGTAGATTATTCCCTAGCGTTCTTCCTGAATAAGCAAGGCTTGACTTATAGAGATTATTAGGGGGCCTAAGCAAAGACAGTCTATGAGCAGGCCTATTTTTTATTGATAGATTTTTTTTCCACTTTTCTTTGGGGCTTTTCCCTTTAATATATTGTACCACATAGACACTTGTTGAAATGTAGACTGTCTTTAAGTGAAAGAATACCTAATTCTTTGTAGTTGGGCATGGTCAGTGTATTAGGATTTAGTCTGATTGGTTTGACAGCTCTTTTATGTATGCGGCATATGTGCTTTCACTTTCCCACAACTGCCACAAATGGAGCCAACTAGTGCAAGGCTCATCACTGCATTGTCCCAACGACCCCAGAGGGGGATACTGGAGCAGATGAGATGATAATAGGCTAGAGGTTTGTTTCACCAAGCACTATCACATAAGGTAGAAGCATAATTCATAAGAGATAGAATATGGGCATGAAAGAATAGTTTTCTTGACTGCAGATTTAGAAAAATCTGGATTTTCTAAGTTTGTATAATCTTACTGAATTGTGTTTTCTTAATGAGGCTATGCGTTGTGACCATGATAAATCATTCTCAGTTACTTTATGTGAAACTAATTGTTTGATTTTTTTTTGTCCTTGAATAAATAATGGTGTGAATGGAGGACGCAATTTGTGTCTTTCTGCCCAGTGGTTATAAACACACACTTAATTTTATTTCAATTAAGATACATATGATTCAGTTCTGTCCATTCAATAAATCTATCAATATTTGCCTGCATATCACTAACAAGCTGGTTTGGATCACTGTTGTTACATTGATGTATCATCGGCAAACATTTCACATGAGCAATAAATATAAAGAGGTTGGTCATTAATATAGATAGAGAAAAGAAGTGGTCATAATAATGATCCCTGTGGTATTCCATTTTTCACAAGTAACAAGGTCCATCTCCTATAACCGATTTCAACAATTTGTTGACCATTACTGAAAAATGAGTCTTAAAATGTTAATGTTTGGCTGGAAATTCCATAGCATTTACATTTTTTAATGAGAAGACGATGGCTAATGACATCAAAAGCTTTAACAAAGTCGAGAAAAAAGATTCCGGTAATTTCGTTATTATTTATATTCAAAAGATATTGCTCAATCAATTGTATTAGAGCAGTGGGGCAAGAATGGTTTTCACGAAATCCTGACTAGTTTTTATTAATCAGATCATAATAATGTATGGAATTTATATAGCGCTGAATCTTGCAAAGTAAACAAATCAAAGCGCTTAAATCATGTGTGGCTGTGCGTGCGTGCGTGTTTGCGCACGCGCGCACGTGTGTGTGTATGTGTGTGTGCGTGTGGTTGTGGATATAATAGTGCATTGTATTGTATGTGTTTTGTATTGTATACCCCTTTAAGTCATGGCAGATTCATCTGCGTGAAATTCGGGCTGCTCTTCCTGGGGAGAGCCCCTCGCCACAAGAGCAGCGCCACCCATTATTCATTTTTCTTTTTCCTGTCAGAATATGTATTTGATTTCCTATCAGAATGACTTTTTCTACAGAATTTTGCCAGGGACAACTGTCTTGTTGCCGTGGGTTCTTTCGCGTGCACTAAATGAGTGAGTATTGCACAGAGGACCTCGGTTTATCGTCTCATCCGAAAGACTAGCACCCAACCACCAATCACTGTCTAGTGGATGGGGGAAAAGTTTCGGGGACAAACGTGGATCAAACCAAGGCCCCACTTGAAACCCGGACTTTTTGCTTTCTGAGTGGTGTGTTATCTGTTGATCACTCCTCCACTTACAGGTAGTGTGTCAGAGACAGAGACAGAGAAAAGAGGTGTGTGTGTGTGTGTGTGTGTGTGTGTGTGTGGTGTGTGTGTGTGTGGGGTGTGTGTGTTGTGTGTGTGTGTGGTAATATTATTTTTATATATATATATATATATATATTTATATTATATTTTATATTATAATAATATATATAATATATATATTAATGTATGTTTGTGTGTGTGTGTGTTTTTGTGTGGTTATATATGAGTGTGGTGTGTGTGGTTATATATGAGTGTGTGCACGTGCGCGCATGCAAGTGCACATGTTGCATTTCATGTTTTGCGTGATGATGCGTAAGTTTGTTTTATGTATGTATGATGTATGTATGTATGTATGTATGAATGTATGTATGTATGTATGTATGTATGTATGTATTTATTTATTTATTCTTTTATTTAATTGTTCTTTTATATCGAGGATAATGGAATAAGCACTCGTGTACTTTTTTCTTTTTTACATGGAGCCCCTGTTTGTGTGCGGTTTTGTAAATTTTTTCATCTGTTCCCATCGGCACACATTGCCCTCCTCTTACGAAAAGCAAATCCGAACAGGGTTTAACGTGTGCCCAAGATGATCTGCGTGCGTCCTCGGTCTATAGTTTCATCCGTGCGTGCATGGTGTGTGTGTGTGTGTGTGTGAGTGTGTGTGTGCTCCTTAATGCTGTGTTAAAAGTGGCAACGGTTATGTAACGGCGTTTAATCATCAATTGTTTGGTTTCTTTTACACCTATTTATTTTGTATTTTTTAAGTGAAAAAATGCAATTGCACTTCTTATTCAGTGTACAATCTGAAAATAAAAGTCTGACTTTGACTTTGACTTTGAGTTTCACACACACACACCACACACCACACACACACACCCCACACACACACACACACCCACCACACACACACACACACCACACACACACACACACACACACACAAGTGCGTGCACATGCACATATACTGTATTGGATTGGATTGGATTGGGTTGAGTTGAATTGTATACCACTTTTAAACCACAGCAACTTTCTTTGCTTGAAATTCGGGCTGCTCTCTCCAAGGAGAACACATCGCCACAAGAGCAGCGCCACCCACTATTTTTTTTCTTTTCCTGTCTGCATGCGTATTTGTTTCCCCATCAGAGTGGCTTCTTTCTTCAGAATTTTGCCAGGGACAATTATTGACTTGTTCCAGTGGGTTCTTTTACGTGCGCTAAATGTGTGTTACACTCAGGACCTAGTTTTATTATATCATCCAAAAGACAAGCACCCAGACCACCACTCATGGTCTAGTGGATGGGAGGCAAGTTTCGGGCAGAAAACAGGATGGAGCCTGGACCTGGATTGAAGATGGACTTTTCCCTTTCTGGCCAGGTGCATTACCTCTAGACCACTGATCCACACACACACACACCACACCCCACACACACACACACACCACACACACACACACACACACACACACACCAACACACACACACACACACAAAACACACACACACACACACACACACCCCACACATACACACACAAAAACCGTTCAAGGGAATATTTTCCCCTGGAGCTAACATCAGTGCAGACTCCATTCTCCCCAAAAGTCTTTCGGATGAGACTATAAACCGAGGCCCCGTGTGCGGACGCACGCAGAACATCTTGCGCACACGTTAAATCCTGTTCCGCTTTCGTAAGAATAGGCCATTGTGTGCGGGTGGGAAACAAATGACAAAATTTACAAAACCGCATACTCACGGGACTATATGTAAAAAAGCACATTTAAATGTTATTCATTATCCCCGATATAAAAGAATAAAATAAAATAAAATAAATAAACAACACACACACACACAACACACACACACACACACCACACACACACACACACACACACACACACACACACACACACACAGAGGAGCCCCCCAGCCTGTGTGTCCCACAATCATTAATTTAAAAGCAACAATAGCACAACAGAACAACAACGACAACAACTTTTGTCTCCACCTTCTATGCATGTGTAATATAGAGAATGATCACCAGAATAACATCGCCAACAAAACAGACAAACAAAGGCCTTGGGCAGTAAACAGCTGTTATGAGCTTTTATCCTCTTCATCATTGTTTGTATCCTGTTTTCACCTTCGAACTGTTACCTCTTGTCACCGTCCTCATTCTGTTTGTGTTTGCGTTGTATTTTGTGTAGGTTGACAGTACGACATAATGTAAAATGAGCACATTGAAATATAAAGGTGCAGAGCAGAAGACAGCAGCCAGCTGGGAAGTTAGTGGCTGTGCATCCGTGCCGCACACAGCATTGGACATGGTAACATTAGATATTGTATCAGTCGGTTGTGAAACAGGAAATTTCACCACACACACACACACTAACTCAACACACCACACCCCACACACACACACACAAAACACACACAACACACACACACACACACCACAACCACACACACACACACACACACACACACATATACGCCCATGTGAGCGCACATACAGAGAGAGAGAGATTTTATTCACTAAGGCCATGGCCCCTTAGAAGGGGGTTGTACAAGACAATGTTGACAAGACACATCCACATGTTGTTACACACTCACTTCGCCTGTCAAAGCTTTGTCCAAATCTATGCTAAATCTCTTAACAGTAGTTTCATTGGCTGCTGACATCAACAATATGAGTTTAATCAGACATGGATACCTGACATATTTTCCTGAGAGAGAGAATGACAATGACAATGGTTTATTGTGGTCAGCTTTCAAGCCCATTTTTCAAGGGGACAGTGGGGAAGGGACTGGGCACAAACACAAAATTTAACCAAGTCGTAAAAACAATTCACATCAGCCCCAAATAATCATCATGGCATGGGTTTCACATCATGGTTTAACGGCTGCCACAAACGGGGTACATTGTAAACTACGATTATTGCAAATGTCAGCAGAGGGAGAACATGAACGACATATTTTGCTGTTAAAAGCTTTTCCAGCCATTTAGCAGGACCTGTCATAACTCGCTGACACATGCTTTTGTGAGGATAATGGAATAAGCACTCATGTACTTTTTTTCATCCAGTCCCTGTGTGTATGCAGTTTTGTAAATTTTTGCATCCATTCCCACGGGCACACAATGGCCTACTCTTCCAAAAAGTGGAACCGGTTTTAACGTGTGCGCAAAATGTTCTGCGTGCGTTCGCACACGGGACCTCGGTTCATAGTCTCATCCGAAGGACTTTTGGAGAGAGTGGAGTTGGCACTGATGTCAACTCCAGAGGAAAATTCCTCTTGAACGAGATTCGAACCCCGGGGCAGCAGACCACGAATGCATCACTCTAACCACCAGATTATCCCGTCCCCATTTTCACCAGACATTGCCGAGTTTTGAACCCGCGACTTTAAGGACCCACGGGATGTTAGTCAAAGGCTTTGTCCTCTCGGCTACAGCAGCCAAAAATAAAGCTTGAGACGGGTTTTGTTGTTGTTGTTAATTTTCGGGTTGGTTTATTTTTTTCATTCCTCGGCTATTGATTGATTGATTGATTGATTGATGCTACTTTCAGTCACGAGATTTTTCTGTGTGAAATTCAGGCTGCTCTCCCCGGGGAGAGCGCGTCGCCACAAGAGCAGCGCCACCTTTTTTGTGTCTGCATCTGTATTTGTTTCCCTATCAGAGTGACTTTTTTCTATGATTTTTGCCAGGGACAACTCTCTTGTTGCCGTGGGTTCTTTTACGTGCGCTGAATAAGTATGTGTAACACACGGGACCTCGGTTTCTCGTCTCATCCGATAGACTAGCACCCAGACCACCACTCATGGTCTAATGGATGGGGGAAAAGTTTCGGCCCCAAACGGGATTCGAACCTCCGCACACTTCCGACCCGGACTTTTCGCTTTCTACACAGGCGCGTTACCTCTAGACCACCGATCCACCTGAGTTCGCTAGAGTTCCAAAGTTCACCAATGGTGAGATTGTTGCGCATGCGACCAGTCTTCACCCACCATTAAGGAAGCCATATTCCGACTTGGGGAGTACAGTTGGGAATTGAACCTACCAGTTTTGCTAGGACAGTCAGAAAGTACCTCCCTGATCTTTCCCATTTTCAACTTTTGTGGTGGGCTTTGACATACCCAAGTACGGAAGCAAGTGGATCAACTGGTTTAGAGTCTCACCCGAAAGACTTGACATTCAGTTTGATTTTTCCGGTCAAGTGGGGAAGAAAGGGCAATGACAATGACAATGACAATGACAAATTCTTTTATTTCGAGGATAATGAATAAGCACTCATGTGCTTTTTTACATCCAGTCCCCGTCCGTAGGGATACATCTTAATAATAACCCAACACTTATACAGTCTCACAGTAGAAACATGGGGAAATAACCCTTTTCAAAACAGCCCCCCCCCCCCCCCGAAAGCAACTAATTTAAAAAAAAACCCTAAAAACACCCCCCACCCACCCCCCACCCCCCCCCCACCACCACCCAGAGAAAAAAAAAATAACCAAAACAAACAAACAAAAAAAAAGAGAAAGAAAAAACCAAACCAACAAAAGAAGAAAAAAGAGAAACAGAAACAACAACAAAACCAAGATGAATAACAACCAAACTTAATAAGTCATAAAGATAAACATCTACACATTGTCAAATGGTACTATAAAACTTGTTACACATAACAATAAGATATTGAAATAGGGCACTCATTAAGACTTAAGTATAGAGGACAAGTCCAATAAGTATTGAAAATATAAAATATGAATCCTTCATCAGGATACACCATAACTATAAGCAAAACGATAAAAGGTGCGAGAGAGAGAGAGAGAGAGAGAGAGAGAGAGAGAGAGAGAGAGAGAGAGAGAGAGAGAGAGAGAGAGAGAGAGAGAGAGAGAGAGAGCGAGAGAGAGAGAGAGAGACAGACAGACAGACAGACAGACAGACAGACAGAGACAGAGAGTGTGTGTGTGTGTATTTCAAAGATAATATCCAATATATAATTCCCAAAACAGTACATGATCACCATCAACACTGATTTTTTGATTATACTTGTTTCAAATTGTATGTCATGATAATGAAATAAACTCAATACCCATATATTCACACAATAAAAACAAGAAACAAAACAAAAGAAGAAATCTAAACCTATACAGTCATTGAGGGAGAGAATGTGAGTGAGTGTGTGTGTGTGTGTGTGTGTGTGTGTGTTTGTGTGTGTGTGTGTGTGTGTGTGTGTGTGTGTGTGTTGTGTGTGTGTGTGTGTGTGTGTGTGTGTGTGTGTGTGTGAGTGTGTGTGTGTGTGTGTGTGTGCGTCTCAGGGATAATACTAATTATATAATACTCACAGAGCACACGATCAACACCAACACTTTTTAATTATAATTATACAAATTGAATGTCATGATAATAAAAATAAGTGCAATACCCATACACTCACACAATAAAGAGGGGGGAAACCCCAATAAATTCATAAAAAAACATCTACACATTGTAAGCAATAGAAACAAATGTTTTTTTTTCCAGGATAATGAATAAGTACTCATGTGCTTTTTACATCCAGGCCCCGCCCGTAGGGTCACATATTAAAAATGAACTCAGTACTCATACTTTCAAACAGTAGAGGCAAAAGGAAAAAACTTTAAAAAAGAAAAAGAGAGAAAAAGAAAAACAACAACAACAAACAAACAAACAACCCCAGACAAACAAGAAACAAAATAAACCCCAGAACACCCCCCCCTAAAAAAAACAAAAACAACCCACCCCGACCAAACAAACAAAAAACAAGAAAAAAACAACAGCAAACGAACAAATGAGGAAAAAACTCACAAAAACCCAACACCGTCCAATCCCCCCCCGCCCCCCCCCCCCACACACACACACATACCCACATACACCAAAACAAAAAACAAACAAACAAAAAACCCAGACAAGGGCAAGGCAGGGAGTCAAACCCAGAACCTCACGGTTTACTTGTTAGGCAGGTGAACATCTAAACCGTCTGTCCACCTTCCTTCTTAAAGCCTGTTTGAATTATTACGTTATCTTGCTGCTTAAAAAAACTTCTTGAGAAGGTAATTACTTTGAAAATGATATGCCATGTTTTACTGAAAATTATTCTGATCACATTAATGTTGGTAATCACAAATCTCTATCACACCAAAGTCAGATGCGCTGGGCCTGACTCGTCAAGCGCTTAACGGCAGCGCTACGCATTTTCGCTCATAT
>CM054152.1:10340900-10359323 GCA_028751875.1 Rapana venosa
AGATTTATATGCGTGAAATTCGGGCTGCTCTTCCTGGGGAGAGCCCCTCGCCACAAGAGCAGCGCCACCCATTATTTATTTTTCTTTTCCTGTCAGAATATGTATTTGATTTCCTATCAGAATGACTTTTTCTACAGAATTTTGCCAGGGACAACTGTCTTGTTGCCGTGGGTTCTTTCGCGTGCACTAAATGAGTGAGTATTGCACAGAGGACCTCGGTTTATCGTCTCATCCGAAAGACTAGCACCCAGACCACCAATCACTGTCTAGTGGATGGGGGGAAAGTTTCTGACACAATCGTGGATCAAACCAGGGCACACTTGAAACCCGGACTTTTTGCTTTCTGAGCAGGTGTGTTATCTGTTGATCACTCCTCCACTTACAGGTAGTGTGTCAGAGACAGAGACAGAGAAAAGAGGTGTGTGTGTGTGTGTGTGTGTGTGTGTGTGTGTGTGTGTGTGTGTGTGTGTGTGTGTGGTAATATATATATATGGATAATGGAACAAGCACTCATGTACTTTTTTTCATCTATTCCCTGTGTGTATGCAGTTTCGTAAATTTTGTCATCCGTTCCCACCGGCACACAATGGCGTACTCTTCCAAAAAGCGGAACGGGTTTTAACGTGTGCGCAATATGTTCTGCGTGCGTTCGCACACGGGACCTCGGTTTATAGTCTCATCCGAAGAACTTTTGGGGAGAGTGAAGTCGGCACCGATGTTAACTCCAGAGGAAAATTCCTCTTGAACGAGATTCGAACCCGTGTCAGCAGACCACGAATGTATCACTCTAACCACCAGACTATCCCGTCCCCATTTTTCACCAGACATTGCCGAGATTTGAACCCGCGACTTTAAGGACCCACGGGATGTTAGTCAAAGGCTTTGTCCTCTCGGCTACAGCAGCCAAAAATAAAGCTTGAGACGGGTTTTGTTGTTGTTGTTAATTTTCGGGTTGGTTTATTTTTTTCATTCCTCGGCTATTGATTGATTGATTTATTTATTTATGCTACTTTCAGTCACGAGATTTCTCTGTGTGAAATTCAGGCTGCTCTCCCCGGGGAGAGCGCGTCGCCACAAGAGCAGCGCCACCTTTCTTGTGTCTGCAACTGTATTTGTTTCCCTATCAGAGTGACTTTTTTCTAAGAATTTTGCCAGGGACAACTCTCTTGTTGCCGTGGGTTCTTTTACGTGCGCTGAATAATTATGTGTAACACACGGGACCTCGGTTTCTCGTCTCATCCGAAAGACTAGCACCCAGACCACCACTCATGGTCTAATGGATGTGTGTTGGTGGGTGTTGGAGTGTGTTGGTGGGTGTTGTGGAGGTCTGGTCTCTGAAGCGGCTTTGTTCTGGTGTCCAGCCAGAGTCCAGTGTCCAGTGTCCAGTTGCCCCTGTCAAGTCAAGTCAAAATTTTATTTCCAGATGGTACATTGAATAAGCAATGCATTTGCTTTTTTTCATCAAGCCATCTATCTAAGAACAAATTTCGTAATGATTATACTAAGACATTACATTATTGCATCATTTACCATTATATTAAACCAGTAAAAAAAAAAAAAGAGGAAAAAATCGATAAGGAAATACATTGAAAATACAAATTATCACATATACATATACACGCACACACATACTCATGCACACCTGAGCGCGTGCGCGCTCACGTCCACACACACATTTAAATAAAAATTTTTTAAAGAAAAAAAAAAAGAAAATATAAAACGTCGGCAAAAAAATTACTTCACTTCTGTTTCACTTTTTTTTCACGTTTGTACTTTAGATAATAAAAAAGGTACAAAAAATAAAACGTTAGAAAATATAGGCATTCGTTTCTGTAATTCCCCTTCAATGACCTCCCCTTCCTCCCCACCCAGAAAACGTGTGCTTTTTATGCGCTCATACTTTTAAATAGCGTTTTTTTAAAAAATGACATATTCACACAAAAATTAAAAGAAAGAGAAGTCAAATAAGATTACAAAAATGATTATTAAATAGAATACAATTATAACAAAAAATCACCCACCCCATGAGACAAAATATAACAAATGATCCCCATCCCCATGAGCAAAAAACAAAACGATGATAACAGAAAAGCATTGGAAAGGGGGGGGTGGGGGAGGGTAAAAGGGGGGAGGGGAAAAACCCTTCAATCAAATAGAAAAAAAAATTTTTAAAAAACCCCCAATTATTAAAAACAGTAAAACCCCTTTTTCGATACAGAATTCAAAAGCCCAAATAATGGACTATCAAACAAAAACAATATAAAACTAAAAAAGTATCGTTTAAAATTTTACTAATAATCTCTCTTAACTGCAAAAAAACAAAACCCGATAAAATCTATTGAATTGGACAAGACAAAGGGATGGGAGAGGAGAGGAAAGGAGAGGGAGGAGAGGAGGGAGGAGAGAGAGAGAGAGAGAGGAGAGAGAGAGAGAGAAGGAGAGAGAGAGAGGGTGAGGGGGGTGAAAAGAGGAAGAGAGGAGGAGGGGGGAGAGAGAGAAGGAAAACCTATCAAGTATAGGTTACCAAAAAAAGATTTTAAAAATTTTCCCCTTTTCCATTGTTTCAAATTGCAGATTATTTACGAGCTTGATGATTTTTTATTTTCTTTGCATAATTAGTGTCCCTCTTTCCTGCCCCCCCCCCTCCACCTATACAGTGTGTGACTGTAAAAATTTCTAGTCACAGTAAGATATACTTGAATTTTTTTTTTTTGTGGGGAATACATTAGTGTGGTAAATGTAAGTTGGTTGATTTTGCGTTTTAAATCATGGTTGTTTCCCTTATTAGTCAAATTCCCTAGGCATTCTGCATTTTTTAAAATGGCTTTTTAGCTGTGTCTTGAACTGATTTTGTTTTTGATACATTTTAAGGTTTTGGGAGCTTGTTCCAAATTTCACTACCTGAGAAAAAAGAAAGCTTGTTTTTGTAAAGATATTTCTTGGTTCGGAATGTTGTGTGTTTGTTGTGTTTTGTTTTTGAAGTTTGGTGACTTTGGGGGGGGGGGTTTTGGGGGGGGGGGGGGGGGGGGGTTTGGGAAACGGGGGGGGGGGGTTTTGTGGGCGGGGGGGGGGGGGGGGGGGGAAAGGAAAAGGTTTGGGGGGGTTTTGGGGGGGGGGGGGGGGTGGGGGGGGGGGGGGTTTTTTTTTGGGGGGAGTAAACTTTTCAATTACTTTTTTATCTATCAACAGGGGTTTGGGAATTTTTTTTCATTTTTTGTCTTTTTTGTCTTGCTAGTACATACATACATTATTTTTCGGTTTTTGGGACATAGGGTTTGTTTGTAAAAGAAAACAATTGTCAATATTGTGTTGAAGTTTGTTTGTAAGTCTGTGGGGGTCAAACACTAAAAATAGAGGGATGTGTCACAGCAAACATTTCACAGCTCATTCTAAAAATTGGGGAAAGTCATTTCATAGTTTGAAAAGAAGTGGCCCCAAATTTTTGACCTTGTGGTACTCCATGTTTAATGGGTATAGTTCTGATGTTTGATTATTTGCTTTATAGCTGTGCCTATTCGCAAAAACTTTTCAAAAGATTTATCTTTTGGTTTTTGTTTTAAAGTGAAGTTTACGCAATAATAGGGAATGTTTTGATTAATCAAATGCTTTTTAAAAGTAACAAAAAAAAGGGCCCGTATTTTTATTTCATTGATGTTGTGGGAGATGTTGAAATTTTGTGTAAGAGTTGTGTGCAGGAATATTTTTTAAAACCTGATGATCTTCATTTTAAAAGATTGTTGTTTTTAAAGTAGGATTTACGGGTTTTTTGGGTATGTTTTTCAAAGGGTTTGATAAGACAGAAGAATTGAAAATTTGGTTTTGAATTTGAAGGGCAAGCGTACACCTGATTTTTGGGGTGGTTATGATTTTTGCCTTTTTTAAATATGGAGGAAAAAATTTTTCTCTATGCAAAGTTATACAAGATGTCAGTGTTCCAGCTATAACTTGACCCAAAGCTTAATTATTCTTCCCTTAGATTGTCCCCAAACCAGTTCTGGAATTTTTTTAAGAGACAGGCTTTCAAGACGTCTTTATTGTCATTGGCGTAGTTTAAAAGGGAATTTTATTTCTTTTGATTCGTATTTTTTTTTAAGTAATGGGGATCATTTTCTTTTTACTTGTCATTTGATATTACTTTGTCGGCAATGTTTGAGAAGGGTTGTTCAATTCTTAGCTGATATATCTTTTTAATGTTGTTGACTTTTTTTAATTTTGGTTTTTTACATAATGTATTGATGGCTTTCCATACTTGTTTGAGGTCGGTTGTTGGATTAAAACTTTTGAATGTATCACGTTTTGATTTGCGTTTTTTGTGAAGTTACTTTGTTTCTTTGTGCTCTGAACTGTCATTTTAACCATTGTTTTTAAATAGTTTCTTTGGGGTATTTGGATTCTATGTTTTTGTTTTCCAAGGTGGTTTTTTTTTTCTTGAACTCTTTTTTTATGAAAGGGGGATGTTTGTGTATATGAAGTAAAGCCTATCCAAAAATTTAACGCTTTATCAGGGGGTTGGGTTTGGTATAGGCATGTAAAAAAAGGGGGTTTGTCAAGTTGAAAGGAATTTTTGCTCGTTAAAAATTTTTAAAATTTCCCGTAAAAAAAGTTTTATGCCCCACTTTGGTATTTTGATAGATTTTTAAACCCAAATAAAGCACCTGGATTTGATCACTGCATCCACAGAGGGAGCAATATTTTTTTTGTGTTGTTTTTGTGTAGTGTAGAATGATCTATTAATGTTTTAGAGTTTTTGTTTCCGGTTGGTCTATCTATTAGTTGTTCTAGGGGAAAAAATAGTAATGTTGTGGGTCCATTTTGGTTTTGGTTTTTTTTAAAATCTATGTTAAAAACCCCAAGAAAAATTTTTCTTGTTTAAAAGTTTACCTCGTCATAAAGGGGGTTGAAATTTTTTTAGCCGTCTTGGTTTTGAAGGATTTCTGATATTAAACCTATTTAATATTGGCTATTGTGTTTTAATTTTATTTCAATCCCGGATTCAATGTCATAAAACCCCAAAGGGTTTATATTCTTTTACAAATGAGCGGGGGTATATATGTAAGAACCCTTTTTCTTGGGTTTGTGAGGATCTTCCGGAAGATTTGATACCGGAATATTTGTGTGCATCTGTAAAATTTGGAGAAAGTCGGGATTCAGCTAGGGAAAACAAAAGAAAATGTTTCCATGTTGTATGTATGGTTGCAATGTCATCTTTTTTGTTTGTTGCATTGTTGATATTCAGGGGCCTACTCGGAGGCCCTGTTTGTTGGCCCTTGTCTGAAGTTAGAGCATAATTTTGTCAGGTTGATTGGCTAATTTATGTATATTTTTCTTGTTCTGTACGTTTAAGTAAACTATCAAAATAGAAGACCCGTTTAGTGGTTTTTATTAAAAAAAAACAGGAGAATATAATATGAAATGAAGGAAAAACCCAAAAAAAAACGAAAAAATACTAAAGGTCAATTTTAAAAGTGCTTGGATTGCAAAAAACGATTGTTATATCAAAAACCCGTATTAAATCCGTCCCCTTTTTAAATACACTAAAAGGGGATCAAAGTTACCAACGTACATTAAAATGTGAATATTTTATAAAGAAATACTACAAACTTCTTTTTTTTTTTCTAATCAATAATATACTTCAAAATACACGTATTATATAAAGCTCTTAAAAAAGGGGAAGATACAGTCACAAGCATAATACAATAATAAAGTATAGAATTTTTGGAAAATCAATAGCAAAATTTTCCTAAAACAACTGTTCTGTGCTAGAGTTTTGGTGTAGCAATAAGTGCTATCACAAAGTCAATTGTTTCAATCAAGCGGGCTTGTATAAAACCAGAAATATAGTGCTAGCCCAAAAAAGTCAATTGTTACAGCAAGCAGACTGCTTTTTTTCCCTTCTGTCTGTTGTCTGTTTCAGCTGCCCCTTTTTGTTCGTATGTCTGTCTCTGTCTTTCTGTCTTCTCTGCTTTTGTTTCTGTCTCGTCTGTCTCTGCGTCTTGTTGTCTGTTCTATCTCTCTTTTCTTCGTTTGTATCTTTTACCTGTATCGTCTTGTCTCTCTCTCTCCTTGTTACCTTTCGCATTAACCTAGTCTTCCGTTAATATTAATATGCACTTCCGATCTTTCGTCATTGCAGCTGGTGCGAAAAGGAGAGAAAAGAGAGAGAGAGAGAGAAGATAGAGAGATTAGAGAGAAAGAGAGAGAGAGAGAGGGGAGAAGAAGAGAGAGAAGGAAAAAGGAGGAGGAAGAAGAGAGAAATCTGAACTCGGGAAGATGTACTCCTTATTTTTTATGGAGGTCGCTGGCTCATTCTACTAAAGGGGGTTGCTATCAAATCAATGATTATAAAAAGAATTCACTATCAAATACGCTGTGACAACCGGTGAAAAAAACACCCCCTTAGCACCGTAAGTCTCTTCTCTCAGGTTTTAATAAAATATGAAGCTAGATTGCTAAGATAAGCATTTTTTTTTTTTTTTTTTTTCCCTTTTTATTTCGAGCATAATGGAATGAGCCTTGTGTGCTTTTTTACATCCAGCCCCCTGTGTATGTGTTTTTCTAAATGTTGTCATCTGCCCCCGGGGCACGTGCACAAAAATCCCTACTCTTACGAAAGCGGACAGGATTTAACGTGGCGAAAGATGTTCTGCGGGGCGTTCGACCGGGGGCCTGGGTTTTTATAGCCCATCGAAGGCTTTGGGGGAGGTGCAGTCTGCATTTATTTTATCCAGGGGAGCCAATTTGATAAAAAGCATCAGGGCTGGGGGGGGGGGGGGGGGAGGGAGGAGAGAAAAAGAGAGAGAGAGGGGAGAGAGAGAGAGAGAGAGAGGAGAGAAAAGAGAGAGAGAGAGAGAGGAGAGAGAAAAATACAATGGCATTGGCAAATGGTTCAGACTCGGTACCCCATAAACAAGGGGGAATGGGTAATGCAAACAATGGCGGCAAAATTTCAAGTTTAAAAATCTTTCCAAAAAACTAGTCCTTCAAGAAAAAAAGAGAAAAAAAAACAAACAACAGAAATACAGACACCCCGACTAGAAAACCCAGACAAGAGAAGACAGGAAGACACCCAACACACACACACTAAAAGCCCAAACACACCACACACACACACACCACACACACACAAAAACCCCCACCAAAAACCACACACACACACCCCACAACACAAAACACACACACACACCCCTCAAAAAACGTAGATGATTCAATGCGATAGTTTAATGTTTTCTTGTATGAGATAAAAAAGTTGGAAAAAATGAGGCAGAGAACTGAGGGTTTTCTTCTTCTTCTTCTTTTCGATAGAAGCAACACTCGGAAAGATCAACCCCAATTAAAAGATCCAAGTCACTTTGTTTAGGTGTCTTTTCCATTATTATTTGTTAGGATTTTTTAAAATAATAAAGTTTTTCAGTTCAGTAGAACAGTACAAATTGCTTCTGACACTCTTTTACTTTCAGTTCCCTCATTTTTTTTTTTCACGCATTTTTTTTAAAGTGTCTTTCTTTTCTTTCTCCCCCCCCTCGCTTTAAAAATCAAAGGACGAGTAAAAGAAAGGCCCCTAGCGCACGAGAAACAGACACCGTAGCAATCAGATAAAAGGCCCAGAGAGAAAAAAAACAAAAAAAAACAGCGGGCGTCTGCTTTTGAACAATAATTTTTCAGACGGGAAAAAAGTTTGCAGGGACAATGTTCCCACACGACCAGTCCCCCGTGGTGATCTCCACAACCCCCCTCTCATACCCCTGCAGTCCTGTCCTACTTTAAACACCGAACACCGCATGGCCCACCCAGAGAGCCCCCAGGAAAAAAACCTGGAGGAACCAGAAGAGAAATGCGACAGACTGCAGATTTCCTGCCCATACTACTAAAAAATTTGTTAGGGACCGGGAAAACGAAGAAGAGAAAAGAAAAGAAGAAAAACAAAAAAGAAGAACAAGAAGAAGTTTTCTAAATTTAAGAAAAGCTCTGTTGAAAAAATTAATTGGCTAAAATTTTCTTTTGGGTACTGTCCGGGGGGGAGGAGCCAGACCCAGAGTTTTGATGGCTGGGCGTTCCGGGGTTCCATTTTTCCTGTAGGCTCTAAAAACCAAAAATAAAAATAATGATAAAATAATAAAAAAAAAAATTTTTAATATGTATATTATAGATAGATATAGTACATACATGTAGAGAAGAGAGAAACGAGGAAATAAACAAAGAACATAGTTAGATAGTTAAAGCCCACACAAACAATTCAACCCATCCACATATGAATTTTAAAAAAACAAAAGTACAGGAGGGTATTGATAAGACAACTTGTTTGGAAAGAAAATTTAAAACCCGGGCCCGTTGAATAAAAAATTCCAAATGATGGTCATGACTGTTAGGGGCACATCTCAGGTCTCACCCCCTTAAGGTTTCCATCTCAAACAGACGCTCAATCCCCACCCAATAACCCATTCACACGTTGGACTAGGTGTCTTGTGTATGTGATTGACCCGTGAGATTGTAGCACCCTTTACCTTTTACACCTTTAAAAATGTTTGGTGGCAGTTTGCCCTTTTCACACTGACAGGTCTGAACGAACGTTCAAATTGTCCTTCAAACCCCTACAGTCAAAAAGGACAGTGTTCGAATAATTGAACATTAAAGGGAAAAGTGAAGGTGTTGTACAGGCATAAAAAAAAAACTCAACTTTCAGTAGGTTTTGTTAAAGGGCGGGCCTTTGGGCCAGCTTGGGATGGCACATGTTCTTGAGTCAGCATTCTTGGCACAGGTATTGAGCCACCATTTATGGAACAGGTTAAAATCGAGGGGCCATTCTAGGCCCAGGCTATTTGAGCCCTTTCTATGCACGGGTTATTTGAGTCAGCTTTCTATGGCACAATTATTTGAGTCAGCATTCATGGCACAGGTTTTTGATCAGCATTCTAGGGCACAGGCTATTGAGTCACATTTAGGGCACGGGTTATTTAAATCAGATTCTTGGCACGTTTTTATGAGTCAGCTTTTTTGGCACGGGTTTTTTGGGGGTCAGCATTTAGGGACAGGTTTTTGAGTCGCATTCTATGGCACGGGTTTTATTTAAATCAGCTTCTATGGCCAGGTTATTTGGTCGGCATTCTAGGCACAGGTTTTTGATCGCATTTAGGAAAGGTTTTATTTGAGTCAGCATTCTAGGCAAGGTTTTTGTCGCATTTTTTGGAAAAGGGTTTTTGGGAGCGCATTCTACGGCACGGCTATTTACAGAAAAGGGCCTTGAGCCGATTCTAGGGGCACATACTTTTTTGACCCACATTTAGGGGCAGGGGGCTTTTTGTCTAGTATTGCAGGAAATCTATTTGGGCTAGCATGCTGGGGCACAGGCTTTTTTGGGCCAGCTTTCTATGGCACAGGTATTTGGGCCAGCTCATGGCACAGCTATTTGGGTCAGCATGCTTGCACAGGGCTTTTTGGGGCCGCTCTAGCACAGGCTTTTTGGGCCAGTTTTTTATTGCACGGGCTAGTTTTAAGAGAAAAGCCTTGAGCCAGATTCAAAGGCTGGTTTCAAAAAGGGAATTAAACCCCGTGACTTCTCGTTCCTTTTAAAGGTCCCTTGCCTCTACACAGCCCCCCCATCACTTTGTGATGGTTGTGGGCTTCGCCACTTGCCTGGGAAAAGGGTGGGGGAAAATGGGACTCTGTTGATCCTGTGCTGCCCCCCAATCCCCAAAACCACTTAATAATAATAAAAATTTTATAATAAAAAATAAAAATTTAAATGTTGGAATTGTATAGTGCTAAATCTTGAAAAGAAAACAAACAAAGCGCTCAGTGACCTTTTTTTTTTAAATCGAGGATATAATAACCCTCATGGCTTTTTTTTCTCCTTCGTGTGTATGGGGTTTTGTAATTTTGTATCTGTTCCCCCCGGACAAAAGGGGCCAACTCTTTCGAAAAGCGGAACAGGATTTAATGTGTGGAAGTGTCCTGCAGCGTTCGCACACGGGCCCGGTTTTTAGTTCTCCAAGGCTTTGACTTTTCATTCGATTTTTTTGTCAAATGGGATGAAAGGGCGAGGCTGGGAATCAAACCCCAAAACCCTCACGGTTTTACTTTTTGGGCAGGCAAACGTTTTAAACCCATCCTCCCCACTTCCTTCCTTAAACTTACAACATTTCCTCTTCAGAAGGTTCCAGATTTAAGCTTCGGGTTCCCCAAACCATCCACCTTGCAGCACAGGTTTTTTGGTCAGGCTTACAGCCCTGGTCATACCGTTAGATGTACAGCACTAGGAGACAAGAGATAGGACCCATGACCCGTGAACACACACACACACACAACACTCACACACACACACGACTCACACACACACAACACACACACACAAAAAAACACACACACCCCAAAACCACAAAACACACACACCACACCCACACACACACAAAACACACCACCCACCACACACACCCAACACCACACACACACACCACAAACTTATTTCGTTCACAGAAGAAAGTTTTTTTTTTTGGGGGATGCGAAATATCACCCAGGGCGGATGAAAAGTGCTGCACAGTCTTGTCCCTTGTAGTTATTGGCTCTCCTGTGTGCCAGTTGAGTATTTATCCCCTTTGGAGTGGTCGGGGGAAACGTTTTGGTTTCTTGCCCCCAAATCGTGAAACCCAACCCAGGTTTTGGAGGCAAAAAAAACAAAGTGATGCAAACAAAACGCTCTTATGTTTTAAAAAACAAGCCGCCAGGGCCGGGGGTTAGCCCTTGGGTTCAGATGGACTTCGCGGGTTTTAAAACCCCTAAGATCATGAGGTTTTTCCGACTGGGGCGGGGTTCCCCCCCAAAGGGGGGTGCTGTGGGCCCCGTGGGGGAAAACTGGGCCACAAGTCGAGTTCATCCACATAACGGATCGAGTTTTTGGGTTTCCAAATTATCTGTTCAATCGAAGGGTTGTTCTCTTGGGGCCCCGGTTTAGGGGGGATTAAAATTTTTAATAGTAAGCAAGAGTACAACCCCGGCAAATAGCTGAAATATATGCATTTTCTCCACGCATTTGTAAAAATAAAAATAATTTTTTGTTTTTTCATAGATAAATAATGTAATGTCTGGAAATTTTTATAGGTGAAATTTTTCAAAGGAACAAATCAAAGCGCTTACATTCAAAATCATTTAACCGATGTAAAATTCATTAAAAGAAATAAAAAGATATCAATATTACACACCGGGGCCGCCGCACCCCAACGACGCACGAAACAACCTATGCTTGGTTTTAAAGGGGTGGGGGTGGGCGCTGAATATAGGACAGATAGTGAGAGGGGAAAATCTCATGCAGGAAATGAATGGTTTTTGAGGGTGGAATTTTAAAGTACGAATGTAGACTTTGGGCCAAAACATAGAGGGGGGTCAATCCGAGGGGGGACCACAGAGAAAAAAAGCGACGGCGACAGTGGGCGCTTGTTCGGAAAACAGGATATCCGCAGATGAACCAAGGGGAAAGGGGGTGGAGTATACAGGGAAGAAGGGCAGAGATAAGAGGTTGAGAACGTGGGAAAATTTTTAAACGAGGGCAAATCTTTTACTTCACTTTTGTGTACAGGGAGCCAATGAAAAAATCGCAAAGAGGGGATGGTTTTGATTGTTTCTTTTCTTTGGATAGTCGGCTGCAAGTTTTGTATGGTTGGGGTGTGGATACCATGCTGGGGGGCACCAAAAAGAATGCAGTAGTCCCAAAAGTAGAGAATAAGAGTGGACAAGGTTAATTTGCACTGTAGAAGTACTTTCGCTGCCTTATAGCCATAATTAAGATAAAAATTTTTAACATAAAACCCCTTACATTATCACAAGCAAAAATGAAAAAAGGCCCCCTTATTCCTTGGCCCCCGTTGTAGGCCTATGGGACCTCAGTTCGGTTAACCCATACTTTCTGTGCCTGGGGTGGTTTGGTCAAAGCCTTTGAGTTTGGAGGTTTCGAGGGACGGTCTTGGAGGGACGTGTATGGTTGCATTCGATGGGCAACCACCGTCTGGCTCCCCCGACGAGCTAATTTAGTTAAATTCGGGGTTGTAGGGGTGTCTTGCTTATTTTAGTCAGAACATGCCACATAAAACCCCCCAAAAATGACCTGGCGCAGTGCAGGGCCCCCCCTGGTGGTGGCCCCCGGGGGTGCCCGATTTGATGAGTCTTGTGGACTTCTGCCCTGGGGGGTGCGAAGTAACGAATTGGGGGATGGGAGGCGAGGGATTAATTGACGGTCGGAAAACCAGGATAAAATGTCACAGAAGATGAGGGGGAAGAAAACCAAAAAAAAATAAAAGGGGCAGGATGAAAGTGGGTATTTTGTTCCATGCCATTGGCCATATGTCTACTCTTCAAAAACATTTTGGTCAAATTTGCTGATTCATTGTGAGGGAAAGGGAAAAAAGTGGGGGGGGGGGGGGGGGGGGGGGGGGGGGGGGGGGGGGAATTTTTAAAAAAAAAAATTTTTTTAACCGGTTTAAAAAGTTTTGCGGCGGGGGGGGGGGGGGGGGGAAAGGGGGTTTTAAAGGGGGGGGGGGGGGGGGGATAAATTTTGGGTTTAACTGGGAATTCGCCAAAAAAACCCTTACCCTGGCACCTGCCTGTGGGGAGAAACATTTTCTGGGAGGAAAACCCACCGGGGGCGTCCAAGGGGGAAAGAAAATTTTGCAGGGGTTGCCGGGAGGGCGGACACTAACCAAAAAGTTGCAGGGGTGCGGCAACACAAACAACACCCCCACAAAACACAAAAAAATATTTAACAACATACTATAAACAACATACATATATAAGAACCCAAACATTCAAGCGTGCATGCGCCGGGGTGCCGCGTGCGTGGGTACGTGTGTGTGAACCATTTCAATTTATAAGGGATTTTGGGGTTGGGGGGGGGTTTTTGAAGTGGGTACTGATGTTAACTCCAGGGGGAAAAAAATCCCCTTAATGGGATTCAAACCCAGATCGCAGGTCACCGACAATGGGCAATGTGCAAAACCCTAACCCCAGGCTATCCCTCCCCTTACAGGCAGTGAGTTTTTGCAGGGAGGGGGTGGATGGAGACTTCAGGCGTCAGGAGGTGAACAACTCTCAGATCCTCCAAACAGGGCAGGATGGAAAATACACTTTGTCTTCCTTCCCTTTTGGGGGCCCAAAGGATAAACAAGTTTCCCGCCCCAAAAAAAGAATAATTGATGCAATTGTTTTTATAGCCCCGTCACCTTCACTTTAGGTATCTACGGTTTTTCATCAACTAAACACACAATCAAATGATTGCATTCCATTCATTAAAAATGTCACTAATCTAGGGGTTTTTTGGTCCATTTCCCACTATTTCCCATCAGGCCCCTTTTCCCAAAATTTTTATCAAAAAAAATTCCCTCTCAAACTACGGTTTCCCCACAACCAAAATCTAAGTGGACATTTTAAAACTAACTTAAAGTAACCCACCCAAAAAAATGTTAAGGGAAAGGGAAAAATTTAGGGGATCACCAAAAAAAAATGACCCCAGTGACTTGTGGGACTATTTGTGAAATGTGTGCAAAAGAAAATGTACCAAAACCTTTCATTGTTTTTAAGTTACAAAAAGGTGGGAAAGTTAGTTTTTTGTTTTTGGTAGTTTTTTTAGCTAAAAAAGTATTTTTGTATTATTTTTTTTTTTAAAAAAAAGTGCTTGAAAAATTTTAATACAAAAATAAAAGGTTGGGAACTGACATTTTGGGGGGTGAGTCATTCCCGTGAAATGTTTAAAATTTTTACTCCCGCTAGGGCAAAAATTTTATGTTGGTCTAGTTGGCATGGGCCCCCCCAAATGGGTTTGGGGTAGAAACTTTCTCCTTTAGGTAATGTCAATTCTTTTTTAATTGGGTTTAATTTTGGGGGTGAAAAGTTTATTGGCACATAACATTTTGAAAAAATATTAGAAAATTGTGAGGAACCTGTTTCTGAAGAGCTTTTCTAGGTCAAAGCAATGTATGATTAAAAAATGCGTTGTGTTTCAAGCATTTGGCTTGCTATGAATTTCATGGGGTTGATCCAAACACACTTTTTTAATTATAAAGGGAAAAAGTTTGCAGCTTGGGGTTGGGTTTGGGGTCTTGTAAAAGTTAAGGTTGTAAATTTCGACATGAAAGGGTTTGGGATTTTGAAACAAAAGGGGGCCCCATTGCACACATGGGTGGGGGATATAACTGATTGTTACTTTAGTTTGTGTCCTTTAGTGTTGATTTGTTTTAGAGTGAAAAGTATTATTGGAGCATTTCTTTGGGGTTATGTGGATGTATGTATTGTTTTTTTTGTTTTTTAAGAATGGTTTAAAAAAACAGTGTCCCCAAAAAGACAAGAGGGGTTTCCCAAGGAAAACACTTGTATGTTTTTCTCCCTGTTTGATCGTGGAATAAAGAGAATGGGAAGGGTTGTGGAAAAGGGATTATAGTGATAAAAAGGCGGCGTTATTTTTAGCTGCTTAGTTTTTTTAAATTTTAAACCATGAAAAAGGCTTGCTACCAGTAGTTGGGTAAATTGTGCATGGGACTGACATGCCTACATTAAAAAAAACAACAACACTGGGGAAGAAGTTAATCTGTTTGCCCTAAGAACAAAAGTTCGTTGCCAAAATGGAAAACTTGTGAGATGTCTGAGGAATATCACTAATTTGTTTTGCATTGTTTTCCACAGTGGGTTTTTTTTTTAGTACCTTCACTATAGTGTTATGTTTTTTTGTGCGTTGGTTGAATTGGGAATTAAAATTATTTTTAAGTGCATCTTTTATTTTGTCATACTTAAATGTTTGAATTTGGGAATTGTGTGCGAGAACAGGCAACGAGTGTTAGGAGAAAAAAATCTGTTGTGACCCTTTTTGTGTTTGATTTGGGGCATTGTTAAATGTTGTACCCCCATGTAATTTTTTTTAGATTTTAAACACCAATAAATCTTGTTAAACCCCCCTTTTCCCAATTTGTTCTTTTCTTTTTTTAAAAAAGATTCGAGCCCCAAATTTTTCTCGGGATGTACCCCCCAAAAAAAACAGAGCCAGGCTTAAAAAAAATTATGTATTCAAACTTTCTTCCTTTTTTTACCTTTTCCCTAACATGCTGTAGGCTTTGTGAGTAATCTGAGCACATGCACCAAAGAGGAGGGGGTGTCTTATCATAAAAAACTGTATGGGGTTTTCAAAGACACTCCCTTGCCCAGTTATTTTTCTTTGCTAGCCACGAGTACACTGTGATGAAGTTTTTTTTATTGTATTTATTACAGAGGGAAATGTACCTAAACTGAAGTTTCGAAAATATCATTTACATTTGTTTTTTTGTTTTAAGGGGTTATAGACAATCTGGTTTTTACATTTAAAAACTCATGAAATTTCTCAAATAAAGTATCCTATTTTTTCATGTAAACAACAGAATTTTTTTTCACTATTTGTTATTTTTTTTTTTATCGTATCACTTTTTCCTTTTCCTCGACCCGTCGCTTTTTTACACTTTCAACCCCTCCCCACCTCTTTTCCCCCCTTTCCTTTTTATCATCAAAAAATATAATTTAATTTATACATCTAAAGTGAAACCCTCCTTTTGATTGCAAATCAAAAGAATGAAGATGATGGTTTTCAGTGACCTTTGCATCCAGGTGCTTGACAGGGCCGCGCTTTTTTGCCCCATCACAATCACTGGGTTGTAATTACGGGTATGCTTTCTTCATTTTTCAGCAGATTTATCTTGTGAAATTTGGGCAAAGGGCGGTTTTTCCTTTTAAAAAAAAAGGCCCATTTAAAAAAACAAAAAAAACCCCCCCCCCCCCTGCTCCATCCCCCCTTCCCCCCCTTTTCACTCAGTACCTTCCTTTTCGTCTATAATCACAAATTGAAGAAACAAAAAAAAAATGCAAAACCCCACATACCCGGGCATCTGCCCAGTTGCTGGGGGTCTTTTAGGCGAACAAAGTCCACCCAAAAGGACCCCGCTGTCAGGACACCCGGGAAACCCCACGACAAAAAGGAATAGGGAAAAATATGACAAAAAGCAAGGCTACAACCAGACATCTGCATGGAAAGGACCAGTAGAAGACTGGTTTGGGAGAGAAATTTTCAAAGAAAATGATGGGATATCTTGTTATGAAAGAAGCATACAAGGCGGCAAAGGACCTCAAAAAAAAGAAAAAAGTAGTCAAAAACATCACCAATCCTTTTTGGCTTATTG
This sequence comes from Rapana venosa, assembly GCA_028751875.1. Lineage (NCBI taxonomy): Eukaryota > Metazoa > Mollusca > Gastropoda > Neogastropoda > Muricidae > Rapana > Rapana venosa. The sequence goes on from CM054152.1 coordinate 10,357,076, forward strand.
GCAGTAGGCGCAACGAAAGTTCTCCCTCCGTCTGCCTGGGCCAGCTCTGAATGGTTCCCAGGTATGTTGGAAGGTCTTCAGCTCTGCTTCAACAGTCCGACGCCAAGTGTTCTTGGGTCGTCCTCGTTTGCGTTTTCCCTCTGGTGTCCAGTGGAGGGCTGTTTCGGGCGATGTTTCCTGTTCCCGACGGCAGATATGCCCTATCATACCATCGCCTATTGCATGATGATGTTGTCCATGCTTTCTTGGTTACAACGGGCAAAAAGTTCTTGGTTGGAGATGGTCTCAGGCAGAAGATGCGCAAGATTCTTCTGAGATTCTTCGTGTGGAATGGTGGATAGTTTGTCGAGGTCACTCTCTGTCATCCTCAAGCACTCCAAGCCGTAAAAAGGGTGGAAAGTACACAGCTTTGGTATAGTCTTAGTTTGGTTCTGGTGCTGTACTGGGACGATTTCCACACATTGTTCAGATTTCTATAAGCATTTCTTGCTTTGCTAATCCGGTTCTTGATGTCCGCTGCCTGCTCCGCCGTCATGCCAACAGTGCTCCCGAGGTATGTTAACTCTTCAGTTGTTGGTAAATCTTCTCCATTCACTATGACCGGTGAGGGGTTCTGAACGTTCAGTGTCATCACCTCTGTCTTCTTCTAACTGATTTTCAGGCCTACTTGCTGTGCAAAAGTGCTGAGACGGGATGTCTTCTCTTGAATGTGATGGTGGGTATGTCAGAGCAGTGCCAGATCGTCGGCAAAATCTAGGTCTTCAAGTGTTGAGAAGGGGGTCCATCTGATGCCTCGTGACTGGTCAGCTGTTGTTTGTCTCATCACCCAATCAATTGTCAGGTTGAAGAGTAGTGCTGACATGGGGCAGCCTTGTCTGATGCCGGTTTGTACACTGAAACTGATTTTGCTGTTTCCTACTCTGCACGTGAAGTTGTTGTAGAAGCTCTTAATGACTTGGATAATCTCCTGTGGAATTCCATATGCTCGGAGTATGCGCCATACACTTTCTCAATGAATGCTGTCAAAGGCTTTTTCAAAATCTACGAAGTTGATATACAGCTGTCTCTGCCATTCCGTACACTGTTCGATGATGTTGCGCAGGGTGAAGATCTGGTCTATGCATCTTCTTCCTGGTCTAAAACCTGCCTGTTCCTTTCTGAGTTGTTGGTCCACTGCTCTGAGATTCGTCGTGATGATCTTTGCCAGAATCTTGCTGGGAACGATTAGCAGAGTGATTCTTTTTCCAGTTGTTACAATTGTTCAAAGGGGTCCTTTCTTTGGGATCTTCACGATGACTCCTTCTGTCCAATCTGTTGGTAGCTGTTTCTCCTCCCATATAGCTGCAAAGAGTGGCTGTAGAACTTTAGATGCAAATTCTGGATTTTGCCTTGAAAAGTTCGGGGTTTGAGGTTGTCCTGGCCAGGGGCTTTTTTATTTTGAGAGAGCTGATTGTGCTTAATTTTCTTCCTTCTTTGGGGGTGAGCTGTTCACATTGAGATCAGCATCGGATCTTGTAACATCTGCCTCTTCAGTTGGTGGTGGTCTGTTGAGAACTTCGCTGAATGTTCTGCCCATCTTGCATCTTGTTCTGCTTCTGTGGTAAGTATTTGGCCTTGTTTATCTAGGATTGGTGTTTCGGTGTTGCCTCCGGTACTTGCCACTGACAGTCTTAGTGATCTTATACACCCGTCTTGTTCCCCCTTTCTGGGCGGCCTCCTCTGCTTTTCTTGCAATATCATCCATGTAGGTACGCTTGTCTGTTCTTGTCATTTCTTCACAGTTTGGTTTGCTTCTCGTACTGTTGTTTGTACATCTTCTTATCCGCTCTGAATTTGTCTCTAAGATTTTTTTTCTCTTCGTTCTCTCTGTTCTCAATGGCTTGCAGGTGTCTGCCCGTAATCCACTTTTCTCTTCCTCTTGTCTCTGTCCTAAGCACGTTTCGCTGGTTGTGTGTAGGCTGTTCCCGACTTGTTTTTCCCAAAGGTGTTTATATTTAGTCGTGTCAGGAGGTGTGTAGTTTTCAGTATCCACCAGTGCTTGGAACTTGTTTTTGAGCTGGGGGTGAAAGCACTCTTTACCCTTTTGGGGTTGCGCAGCTTTTTCCACAATAAATGTTGTTGTCTTGGTTTCCCAGATCCATTTTTTCTCAGCTTCACTTTTGGGTTGCAGTGACAAGGTGGTGATCACTGCCATACATCGGCCCCCTTCCTTACTTTTACATCTAGGGCGTCTCCCCTTTTCCTTTTC